>OY979680.1:18905353-19505353 GCA_963855955.1 Luperina nickerlii
CGGCCATGGCGGGTGACGTGAATGTAAGAGAACGCCTGTTCGATCTGTTTGGGGTCAAGGACTTGTTTCTGGGTGTTACTGGGTTGACGGCAGGAGGTACGGCCATCGTCGGCTTAGATACTGTGACGTTAAGGTCTTCGTTGAATTCCTCACTTGAGTTGTTTGTGATGTCCATGTCTTGGGTTATGTTCAAGTTAGAAGGCCCAGCGACAGGAGACTTGACCTTCGTTTCTGGCATCGCCACTTTTGTAGGGGTACTTTGCCTTTTCTGAAACTTATTTAAAGAAGCAACTAAACTCTCAGACGTAATAGATGACATCCTCTTTGCGAAGAGAGGATCAAATTTCAGGAACAAACTCTCTTTACCGCTGACAACAACAGTGTTATTCTGATTCAGGAGGAACTCAAAAGCTTCCGCATCTATGAACAATTCGCCATTGTCGCCATTTTCGTCGTTTGCTTGAGTTGGTAAATCATGGAATTGCATCATGTCAATATTTTCGCCACCAAAATTTGACATTTTATCGTCAGTGTTCAAATCTTCAGCTTCCAGGAATGGTCCCTCTATTGTGTCCTCATCTTCAGTATTAACTTCTTTGATTGTACCATTTTGCTCATCAGTAGCTTTAGACGAAGTAGTTGTATTACTTAGGTTTCCTGAACCATCTTTTTCCATTAATTCAGTTTCCATTTTGGCGTCAGGCAAAGCAGTTTTTGTGATATCTTCTGCATTGGCTTCATCAGTTTGAGGTGAAATCATGGAGGAATCAGGAGAACTTATTTTGCTTTTGGTGGCAAAAGGATTTTCCGTGTCAAGGTCCGGAGGTGGAGATTGTCGCATTTTAGATTTTGTTGCAAACGGATTGAAGTTCTTGTCATCAATCTCAGGTATGTTAAAAACATTTCTTGAATGGAAGCTTTCATTTGATGATGTGCATGCAGAATAGTATGCAGACTGTTCTGATGAGGTAGTTGATTTTGAATCTTTGGAGAGAAGAGTAGCAGTTTCATCACTTTCATTATTCTCAGTGGAGGATGTTATAACAGGTTGTTCAACATCATCTTTAGGTTTAAGTTCCTCTTCTAGTTTATGTGTTTCTTTCGCTACATTAAGTGTCTTTTCGTGAACAATTTTGCCTTCATCAATTAATTCGTCTTCAACAGTAACATTGCTAAGTTCTAAAGCTACACTAGGTGGTGGCCCCAGGTTTATGTCACCAACAGCGGACTTCTCAACAGGGCTCTCAACTGTTTTGTCGGTAAATGCACCATGATAAGTAGAATTGAATTTCCTTTTAGGAGCAACAGGTTTCTTCCTCTCAGATTGTAATTTTCGCCTGTTCATCATTTCTTTTTTCGGCATAGGCTTTTCGACACTTCTGGAGCTCATTATTGATTCAACAATTTTAGTTGGAGTATCCAGTGATGGCGAAATCCTTATTTTAGTTTTAGTTGCGAATGGATCATCCATTTCATCAAAATTAAAGTTGTATCCTTTAGAAGCGATTGGGGGAGAAGCCGGTGGGGTAAAGACGACTTTACCGGCTGTCGTTAATCGGTGGTCGATATTCTGAACATCAATATTTTCCTCAGGTTTCATTCCAGGAATATCTTCAGCAATTACTGATACAAATGGGCTGTTATTTTCAGAAACTATGATTTCATCATCTTCGGTTTTAATGTCAGCACTTGCGCTGACGGAGACATTTGTATTAATAAGTTGGTTTTCATTGTCAGAGATAACAGACTCTATAGGAATTACGTCAACATAGTTAAGTTGTGTATCCATAACACTGTCTGTAACAACAGGTATGTCTTCAGCGGCAATAGGTGCGGTGCCGTCGGTAACTGAGTCTTTAACTATTTTATCATTTGCTGGAGTAATAGGCAGTTCTTCTCTAGTAACTTTCGCTAATTCATTTGCATGTTTATCTACTTCAGATACATCTGATAAAAGTTCTGGCACAATATTGTGAGCAGCTCCAGGCACAGTTTCTGGAGGAATAACTGTATTTCCCTTTAGTTTGAAATTTGCAGGCAAATTCTCTTGTTGTTCTAACATTACTGGTTCAGGAATATTTTCAGCCGGTTCTAGATTTTCTACAGGCACAATATTTGTCTGGTTAATAATGTCAGGCAAAGGTTTCAGTCCAATTACACTTTCATTGATATCCATAGTTTGACTCAATCTTATGCTTTCTTCAGAATTGTGTGTAACTGTTGTATTCAGGCACTCTGTATCAGTTTCCGTCTGGTTCAAAACTTCAATATAATACTGCATTTGATCAATTGTATTAACAGTATTGGTATCAATATTTAATGATGGTGCAGTTTCAGGTAATACATCAACGGTGGAAACTTGTGATTCTTCAGTTAATGGTGGCTTTCCATTCATTACATCTGTATCTATATCTTTAATAACTTCTGGCATTTCTTTTATTCTTTCTTGATCTAAAATCACTGTTTCATTCTGAATGTTATCACCTCTTTCGAAATTTGGTTCAGGCATTACAGTTTTATCTTCATTGTTTCCTTCTACTTCCATTATTTCTTTTTCTTTTTCAAGTGTCAGGTTATGTATCATCTCTGTGATCTCTGTTTGAACCTTGATATTGTCTACAAGATCAAGAGGCAAACTTGTAGGTAGGGTCGAAGCATCAGTCTGGTCACCAGGCATGTTCAATTCTTTCTCAAGGTCATCTTCATCAGGAAGAGGTATTTCAGCAGCCAATTCAGTCAATGATGCTTCTCTAATGGGACTAGACTTCCCTTCATCATCAGGATTAAGTAATGACTTGTTTATTACTTCTTCTAGGGTTTCAGCATTATAAGTTGTAGTGTTTGTAGTTTCAACCAAGTTTGTAGAGTTATGTTCACTAACATTTGTAGTATCAAGACCACTTTTATTTGGTTCAATGTCTTGAGTATTGCCTTGAATTAAATTATGGTCATTGTGGTTTGTGTCCTGTCCTCTTAAATCTTCAATATTTTCTTCATTTGCTACAAGTATTTCACTATGTGATGTTAAATCAGGATTTTCTAGAATATTATGTTGGCTATCGAAAGTAACAGTCTCAGATGAAATATTATCTGTTAGTTTGGTTACATTGAGTTCTTCCTTATATTCTGTATTTGTAATGTCAACTGTTTGATCTAATATTGCATTTTCAAAGGTTGCAGTTACATTTGAAACTTCACTTTCATCCACAGACAGGCTCATAACATCTACAGTTTGATTCAGTGCTGGAAGATTTTCATGTGATGTTATAGAATTTTCCAGGGTTTTTTCAAATACATTAGTATTGATTGTTTCATTAACGTTTTCAGGTGCAACCTCACTTGATATCACTATTGCGTTTTCAAACTGAGGTATTTCATCCAATATGTTAATGTTTTGTCCCGGTTTATTTTGAGTTTTAAGTAATGCTTCAGGAAGCAAATCTTCAGGTGTTATTGATAGGGTTGCATCTAATATATCTTGTGTAGTATTCAAAATTATTTTTTTCAGCCTGGAAGCACTTGTATTTTCATTTGTACTTTCTATATCTTTTGTTAAGTCCAAGTCTTGTGTTTTATCATTGACTGGAGTCAAGTCTTTATCTTCTAGCAGAGAATCATTCTTAGTAAATGTTGTTTCACAATCTAGAAATTCTGCATCTGATTCACCAGTAAAAGTGCAGTCGGTTTTGTTAAGTATATCAGTCATAGTTCTATCTCTAAATGAATCATTGCAAGAAATATCCATATATTCCACAGTGGAATTCATGTCATCTTGTATTTCTTGTGTTGGTAATTCCACATCCTGGTTGGTGTTTTTAATTTCATTTAGAGGGTGTTGAAAAAAAAGTTTGTGTATTGGAATACGCTCCTGACTGAATATGATGGTTGTCTCATCTTTCCATTGCAGTTCCTTCTCAAGATCCTCATTAAAAACAATTGATTCTTTATGCGGGCTGTTTCTTTTAGTTGGACTTGTTTCCTTCTTTCGATTAGTAGAGATAGGTGTTGAAGCCAACATTGCCTGTGTTGGCTTGGCTTCCTCAGTTGATAGTGTCGCCTCTACTGGGCTGAGTATGTCAGGTTTTGCAATATCTTCTCTGTCAGCTGGTGGTATGGGACTCTGAGATGATCTAAACATGTTGAGGACGGTTTTAATCCCTCGCATAATAGGAGAACTGCCACCGTCATTCTTTAGGTTATCCTTTGTTGGTGTTGTTGCTTCAGGGGTTTGTACCACGGACGATGATGAACTCAACAGAGAGTTTTCATCAATGTCACTTGGACCACTAACTGTGACGGTTGCATCTGCATTGTTTAGAGTAACTGTGGTATCAAGAGGCCTAAGTACTGATGTGCTTCTATTATTATCACCAAATTGCTCCGTAGAGATTGCTTGGAGTGGTAAAGTTTTGAGAGATTTTACTACATTATCATTTTTAGCCAAATTTGAATTAAGCGAGCAAGTTAAATTACTATTGTCATTAATTGTGACGTTTAGGGTGTCATCACCAGACTCTAGGCTCCTGTTATCAACACAATTAGCGGTGTAGCTCTTAGACATAGGTGACGAGGTCGGAGTGATGGAATACCTGAGTTTCATGTTAAGTTCCGACACGTCCAACTCTTCGTACCCCTTTTCTGTGAAGGGCAGCACATTGTTGTGATGTAAACTGTTCTCTTTATTGTCAAAGTCACTGTCTATGTCCATCGGCTCAGCGTGGTGAGCCATCTCGCACGTCCACTATAGTCACACACTTGGATTATCACCCGTCACACACCACACGGAGTTCAGTCACTACGGATTCCGCCCGCACTCGATACTCGATCCTCGAACGTCAATCTGGAGCGAGACAAAGGAAAAAAATCAGTCCAATGTTTACAGTTAGCCGATTTCAGATGGTTTCACTAAGATTTCTAATACGTCGTAGTACAAGCGGCGACGCGCGTATGTATGTCATTTAAAAACAAAAATGTCGGTGATTTGTGAACACGCAACTCACTCTGAAAATCTATTTTTATCCTTTTTGTGTGGCACGAAACGCGACGTTCATTATACGTAACGCGCGCCCGAGGGAATCTTGCCAAAATGCGATGCAGAGCTGTTGAACCCAAACACAAATACACCGCCCGCTCCGAGACCGTTTGAAATCCGGTAACTTTTTATAATTTGAAATGTCAGTTTCCAGAAAGGTGTGTACACATCGAAGTACCTATATTATATTATAGTCTGTGAACCGAAATATGTCGGTTACTGTAAAAAAATTACCGGTCACAGATAAATAACTATTATTATACAACTGCTGCGCACTAGTTGTTTTACGATGACTATTTATATAAATAATAGTTCTAATTGACAGGCTATGTGCCAATATTTATAATAGTTAAACAAAGAATTATGTAGTTTTCAATTAAAGGCTTTTTGACAACTACGCAAAACGATTCCATGCTCCATTTTCAAATGGCATCTCGCAGTTCAACGTGTATTTATGCCTCACTACATTAAGGCCTCCAGCCAGGGCTGAACAATTAAGCGACTACACGCTAAGAAGGGCAACGGCATTTCATACAAACTTCCAAGTCCTTGTTTTTCTAAATGAATGAACCGATTTTAATGAAACTTCATATGCCTAAGCAGGATACAAAGGTCTAAAAAGTTGTTCAAGAACATTTTCGAAAAATACTGTAACCGCCAAATTAGACCGATTTTAAATTTTCCATAAAAACAGAGATTTCCAGTTATCTTTTTTTAAATAAGATATTTCGATCCTGATCGGTCGACCCGTGCTCTATTATATTTTATCTACATCCATGCTATATGTATATCCTCTATAAAAGTTTATGAAACAGTTTTGAGTGTCGATTCCGTTGGAATATCGGGATATAAACTATTCTATAACCTTCCCCGGGCCGCAATCTATCTATAGCCAAATTTTATCGAAATCCGTTCAGTGGTTTAGGCATGAAAAGGTAACAGACAGACAGTCAGACAGAATTACTTTCGAATTTATAATATTAGTATGGATTCATCTGGGTGTAGATAAAGTCTTGTATGCAACTGTACATAATTGGGTATTAAAACACTCATGTGAAACTATTAAACCATAAATTCGTGTTTTAAACCCCTTATACAACAATAAATAACTATTAAAAGTAAGCATTACAAGTATTTTTGTGTTACTTATATTCATGAACTCACGCGTTTTCTTGTGGGCATAGGTAGGCCCACAGTAGATATTTTATTTTTTTAATGTTCGAACACTTGGGTTTAAATAAAATTCAATTAAGAGCGTTTTTTTTAAAGTTCCCAACTTTGCAAACAGCTGTCAAATATTTCGCCGTTTCGATTAATTATCAATTTTACTAAATGAAATGATGGAATATCGCTTTGTAGTGTACTAAAACAGTACGGACGCCAGCACATCAACCTACGACAATCTGTCAGATTTCTTTAATAGATTTTCAACTTTATCGCTAAATCATAAGGTTCAAAGTTGATTGGGAAAATTTGACAGTTTCGGGTAGCTTGATGTGCTGGCGTCTGTACATTACAGAGTGATATTCCATCATTTCGTTTAAGTAAGTAGAAGTTATACGTAATTAACATAACATCACGCCTGTATTTCCCAAGGGGTTAGGCAGAAGTAATTAAGTATTTTATACAGCGTGGCGCTACAATGGTGACATTAATTTAACACACGTGTAGGGCTAGTGCCCTTTAATCATATTAATTTTAGTAGGTTAAAATAACTCGTAAATTGAAAAAAAAAATTTTTCAAACAAACTAAATGATAAAAATGTAACGAAAATTGGGATCACCCTTGCAAAAAATCATTCATGAAATTACTTACCTACGTTACGCTGGCTTACGTTAACTCGGAGCGGCAACGCGTCGCTTCACGCGCTGCCACTTTTCGCGCTTTAATATCGTATGGACGGTACTGTGATGAACTTGAAAATGCCTAGCGCTCTGGCGGAGGCTAGTTTTGGGTTGGTTTTGGAAATATTGTAGCACATTTTCAGTTAACTGGATTGGGTTTTGTCGTGTAGGTGGTCGATCAGGGCGTTGAGACCTAGGATCCACTGGCCGGTTTTCGCGGATGCGCTGAAGAGCTCCTATAATAGTGCGAGGATTAGTAGGGCATTGTCTTGAACCGCCATATCTCTCGCGATATGTCCTTATGGCAAGAGCGGCATTTTGACGACATTCTCCGTAAATTAGGATCATGTCCGCATATTCAGCTGCTGTGTAGTTCGGATGTGTATTTGCCATCACGATCACAAGTTTACACAAGCACTAATAACACAAATAAAAGCGCCCGTATCGCAAGAGATGTCAACGTACCTACTAAATTAGAAAACGAAAACAAAACATAGCGTCTTTATCGCAGTACCATAATCTAATTACTCATTAGTTCATTACACAAAAATAAATAAATAAAACAATAGGTAAGCGTCTTTTTCGCGGAAACATTCACAAAATTAGTCGACGTAATTATGTGCACTACTGTGAAGAAGTGTGTCAAGGGCAAGAGTTAGGCTAGCACTAGATATGCAAAAAAAAGAATTAGATTTCGCTGCGACGCGACGGGGTGGGGGGAGGGCACGCGTCGCCTGCGCCGCCCGCTCGCCGACAAAGGGATATCACGTTACTTTAAAGTATTGTTTATTTATTTTAATTTCATTGATGCGATGTTATGATCCGTGACCTCGGCAAATGACCGCTGCGCGACAGTTCTTTAAGTACAGGTTGCTCCAAAATGCTATTTTAGAAAACTTTAAATAAATCCGCAAATAATAACGTTTAATGGAAACATAATTTCTTCATGAAATGAAAATGTGAAAACGCATATGTGTGTTAAATTAATGTCACCATTGTACCGCCACGCTGTATAAAAATAGAAAGAAACGTTAAAATATCAGTTATATAATATCCGTCTAGTATTTAAAAATAGCGTGCAAGCACCTTTACTTTCTAATGTCACTTGTTTAAAAGTTTGTTAACGAAGTAAGCTTTATGTTTTCATAATAAAGCAAGCCTAAGTACCTAATTCCTAAAAGATTTTGTTTTAATTAATATATTTCTATAGTTAATATTATTGAGCATAACTTTGGCACATGTTTAGTTTGTATGCATGATGCAAATTGCTGATAGCAAGTCACAGAGACTGACACTGACTTCAAAAACGAAACATTACTGAGTACTGACGACGTCAGCGACGTCTGTCTGACTGTCAGTCATAGAGGAAAGTAATATATCGGGTCAGTCTGTCTGTCACTTTCAGGTGTTCTTCGTAGGACTAAAAAACAAATAAATATTTCAAAACAAGGAAAGATTTTATAAAAAGATTATTGTTCATAATCTTATTTTGAAGTTAAAATGAACATTGTAAGTATACACTTTGAAAGTTTAATTTTATTTTAACTTAGTTAAATGTCAAGGTTAACCTATAGCTAACCTTATCGATGTTATCAAATAAATCTTCGTTAAGAAACTTCATAACTATTACATCATTAAACTGTTTACAACAAACACTAACTTCAAAGATAATTATTTGGCGATTATTGCATAGTTTTTTTTTAATTAGCTGAGTACTTCAAATTGGTCATGGTTCAGAGATCGCAAAAACCAGTTGTGGTTAAGCCGCCAAGTCATTACCTCTAGCTGTAGCTACTTTAGTGCATGTGCGACTGTGTCCTACGACACACGTTCCCTTCGAGCAAAAATAAAATATTACGCCAGTACATTTGGCGCAATAAGTACCTACCTAGCTTATTTTTACTTTCAATCCAGTTCTAAATTTAAATATTGGAAGACCAGTGCGCGGGAGCAGGTATTTGAGTATGTTTCTTTATTTTTTTTTTCTTTTTACTTTTAATAACTGGTTCATGAGTGACATGGGTCAACGAAAGGTGTATAATGAATGTTTCTGATCATGCTCTAGTAAGGTTTTTTGTGCAATTACATACCTACATTAAATTGATATAATAAAGAATGCTGTATATATTATATTTATTAGCATATTTGTTTGCAATGACTGACTGACTGATAAGTAAAACTTTTTAACATCCCTGTACTTAATTAAGTTTGTCTTCTAATTACTGAGTGCGGAAATCGGAAACAATTCCCGTAGTTAAAAATGTTTAAAATCTATTCGCAATCTCATCTCAGTGACCATCAATGTTAAAAACTTGGTAGGGAAATTAAAGGTATTTCTGACACATTAAGACTAAGATCAGACTGAAAATTCTTAAAATTATGAAAATTGCCCCTCGGGTAAACTTGTATTTATACAGGGTGAAATTACATTCATGGGCATCCTTTTAAGGGGTCATTGTACTCATCATTATGAACAACTTTTACTATGGGACCAAACCTGAAAACGCGAAAAAAATCAGCTGTTCCCTACATTTATGTTCGTACGAGTCGTCAAAATGTAGGGAACAGCTGATTTTTTTTCGCGTTTTCAGGTTTGGTCCCATAGTAAAAGTTGTTCATAATGATGAGTACAATGACCCCTTAAAAGGATGCCCATGAATTTTTTTTCACCCTGTATAAATAGAACTTAATTGGCACATAATTACTTGTGTGTCATCATATTTACCACCTGAGTGTAATGTAAAATAACAGCTAAGACATTATCCCTTATCAAGCAAAATAATATAATAAGCTGACATTTCATTTTATAAAAAAATAGTACATTACAATGTCCAGTTCATTATGCTCGCATAATGGACTACTTAAGTCACACATATTATGTACTATTTTATAGCTTGTGTGACCTAAACTCGCACTTAGGTTATGCTTTTCTGTGGAAAATGAACTAGGTACTTAAGTCACAGAAAAGGGTTGACTTAAGTGCAGGCTTAAGTCACACAGGGCTATAAACATTATTTTAACATACTTAGGCTAGTGATGTCATGTGGCTATCTTTTAATTTATTTTTCTTTTTATTACAGTGTAAAATATGGAAATACAGCATGACGTAACTGTGAAATTATTATTTTTCGCACGGTCGAAGGAGTTAGCAGGAACCAGGGAGTCCACAATCCGTCTCCCAACCAAGATCAGCTACAAGAAGCTCCTGAATATTATTAGTGAAAACTATAACTTGCAAACTATAAAAGACAATATATTATTGGCTAAGAATGAGGAGGTTTGCGAAGAGGAGGTTGATATAGAAATTCAAGAGCGAGACAGTATTGCCATAATTCCTCCGATCAGTGGAGGTTAATATTTGGAAACCTGCCAGATAGAGCAAATTAAATTTTCAAACTTCAGTATTTTTTCTTAGTTAAATACTATAGCTAGCAATAGAACAGAACCTCAAACCTCATTTGTATCCAACTAGAAAATTAAAAATAAGATGGATCACTTAAAGCTGACGGTGGACAAGCTGTCAGTCGATGAGATTACGGAGCTAGTCACTGCTGACAGCTGTGGAGCTATATCTCTCTTCATCGGCACCACAAGAGACAATTTCGAAGGCAAAAAGGTTAGTAAAAAATAATTTTACTTTTTTTGTTATTATATTATATTCTGTAAGTATAAAGTGTGCTCTATAAGATAAAAATATCCATCACTGCCTTCTGTCTGAAGTCGTAAGATACACAATATACTAAAATAACAGAGACATTTATATAAAACACCCTTTGTCCCCCAGCCCACTGTGTTGCATCGCATCGCCCGCAATATTAATTTCGTTTTCGCTTAACTTTCTTCCTAACTTTATTCTTATTGCTCGGCTCATAAGGATCGTAGAGTGATGTTAAATTGCCTATAGCCTCCCCAAGAATTGAGCTATCAAATGCAAAAAGAATTTTTCAGATCCAACTGGTAGAAAAATCTACCAGCATTATAATGCTTTTGCTATTGTGGCAGCCTATAAAAATATAGAATAGTTAAATACTAGTAGGACCTCAATACATTTAAATATATTTTTATCATCTAACATTCAAACAATACTTGCTGTAGGTACATTGTAATTCAAGATTATTTTTATAATTGGAAAAAGTGTAACTAAAAAAAGTTGTACATTGATTAATATATGATTCGCGGCCGTAACAAATATGTGTTTACAGAATTACTATTGCGGAGTGTCATAGGACATCGACGCGCAAACTGAAAAGAAAAAATGTATGGAATAGACAGCAACTTTTTATTTTGATAACCGACGAAAAATGTCTTCAGCGACCTGTCATCTACCATGTATTAATACCATGGTACCATGGATTATTTTAGATAGGTTGATTTATTTTTGGTTGGTTTTTCATGGAATCATGTTCATGATTCTAGACCCCCCAGTGCAGCAATAAAGAACAACTAATTAACTCTATAATAAATTAAAGTTATGCCATGAATGACGTCAGTTTAACCATTAATTATTTGGTGTATATGGTGACATTCGGTGGATCAACACAGGCGTTATCAGTTGTACAAATACGACTACACAAGTTAATTTAGTTCCAAAACAAACAGGTTTTGGAACAAGAAAATGTGGGAAGGTGTATCCTATATGTAATACTATCCTATCGTGTAATACTTAGTCTGAGTCAGCTATCATCCAAGCTGCCCCAAGTGAGTGAGTTTCATAAAAGTAACCGAGGCCCCTTATCGCCATCCACAGCCTTTTTCGTTTTATTGTAGACCCCTTTTTCATTTTATTGTAGACCCCTTTTTCATTTTATTGTAGACCCCTTTTTCATTTTATTAGACCCCTTTTTCATTTTATCGTAGACTCCTTTTTCATTTTATTGTAGGCCTTTTTTTTCATTTTATTGTAGACCCCATTTTTCAATTTATTGTAGACCCATTTTTCATTTTATTGTAGACCCTTTTTGCATTTTATTGTAGACCTCCGAACCTTTTCCTTCCTTCCTTCTTTTCTTCCTCATTAATTCCTTCTTCAGTTCTATTCATACAAGGATGTATTGTGCCAATCCAGTCCCTGCTCAAACATTTTCAAAAAATATGCCAGTCGCTATAATAAAAAAACCAAAACAATCTGTTAAAATGTGAAATGTGTATTGTCTGCCTGTCTGTTGTTGTGTCCCAATCTGTTATTCTGTTTGTCCAGGTGGTGAGGCTGGAGTATGAAGCTTACGAGCCAATGGCCCTGAAGGCTATGAAAGCTATCTGCGACGAGGTCCGGGACAAGTGGCCAGCCATCCACAGTATAGCTATATTCCACAGGTTCGTGTTTTATACTGATTTTAAGGCTGCATCTGTTAAGACTGGAAGCCGACTACAACATAGTTGGGAAAAGGCTCGGTAGAACGAGAAACGACTCGCAGTCGCTCTATGTAAAATACTGATATTCAATGCCATCCCGTTATTAACATAATATCCGCCCGTAACATAGTTGGGAAAAGGCTAGGCAGATGATGATTTAGCTGAACTCAGCCGACTTTGTTGAAGTAATATTTAACGTGCAAAAACGCTTTGCTCGGCGTTTCTCAGAATTTTCATCGATGTAGCTCATAGTTAATCCAATCTGACGTGGTAAACGTTCGGTTAAATTAGCTCTAGGGTAGGCCTAATAGGACAGTATTCTTGAGTTGAGATCGCGAATCAGCAAAGGTAAGGTAAAACGCTCTCATAGTATCTGGGTGTAGCGACGATATTCGCGGGTGGCCGAAGAGAATTAGATGGACGAGAGCAACCGAAGATCGAGAGACCTATGGCCATATCCAGCAGTGAAATGCTGTAGGCTGACGATGATGATGATGATTTCGACAATTTTTTTGACAATTTCGTTCTGACGAGTCGAGG
Organism: Luperina nickerlii; assembly: GCA_963855955.1. Lineage (NCBI taxonomy): Eukaryota > Metazoa > Arthropoda > Insecta > Lepidoptera > Noctuidae > Luperina > Luperina nickerlii. Next base: position 18,918,123 of record OY979680.1, read on the forward strand.
TATTGTAGTTAAACTCGGTAGACAAGTTCTTAAAATCAGTGCCTGCGAGGTACAGTACCCGGCGATAAATATTGCACATCGACCTTTGGAAAGAGAATCGGCTAATTTCCGCTTCGTAGAGCGTTATCTCTGTCGCACGAAATACAAACAGTCCGGTATCTATTAGGAGCTGTTAAAACAATTATGATTTGCTTCTTTTGATAATTATTATTATTCTTTGTATAAAATATAAAAAAGGTAAAGGTCGATGTGCAATATTTATCGCCGGGTACTGTAATTGCGTATTGTGTGTTGTGTGATCAGTAGCAATCGCATTTTGACAGTTCAACAACATTCATTGCGTTATTTACGCAATTAGGGTGTGGTAACGTGTTCCACATGACACATGCGTCACTATTAAATTCACAATTTTAACCAAGAAAAAAAAACACTCCATAATAGCAGATAATTATTACCTGCCTTTTGTTTTCGGATATTTTATTCCAAATATAACAAAATATTCGGAATATCATGAAGGACTTGTTGAACACCTGGGTAAACGAGTATTGATCCATCGTCATTATTGATACAGACGACAGGATATTTCAGCGTTTTGTTCATATGTTAAACGTCGGTAAGCGCTTAGTGTTTCAAATTCGTGTTCATAAGTATTAATAAGTCGGTCGCACTGATTAGCATTAATACATTTGTCATTATCACTATGTATAATCTATATCCGTTGTGCGCAGTGTATTTGTGTCCCATAGCATAATTAGCCTACACTGATCCCATACTGAAAAAAAAAAGCCTACACTGTTCCCACTGCTGGGACGCAGGCAGGCCTCGTCTGTTCGAGAGGGAGTTTTTGTGGCTTGCCTGCAAGAAATAAAGAAAATATTAGCGCGAATTTTTTTTAAAGATAAGTCATTCTCCTGTCCTTAACCCAATTTATTTGTGGTCGGCGCAACATGTCTTTTTATTCCATACTTCCTCTATTAGTCGTCATCCTGGTACTCACCCCCTTTCTACCTATATCATCATTCACGCAGTCCATCCATCGTTTCTTTGGTCTTCCCCTACTCTTATAGTCATCGACATCCATACTCAAAACTCTCCTCACGACATTTTCCTCATTTCTCCGTAACACATGCCCATACCATGCCATACTTTTTAAAGAAAAGTAATAAAATAAAATATTTTATGCTCTCGCATAAAATTAAAAATAAAGTCCAAAAAGGAAAAATAAAAACAAAATATGGAGAAATTATTCGTCATAAGCGCTCAAAACAGCCACCGCTCAGCATAATGCTGCCATTACCGTTCACGATTTATTTTAGTGTCAAATCTTGTTTCAAGTGAGTCATGTGTGGTAGTGACCGTATGGTCTTCTTTAGTTTCTGCTAACGTCCATAGTATGGGAAAAAAGGCGTGAGTTTATGATTGTATAACATTAAAATAACACAGACCTATGAAGATCTACTTATTGAAATTCATAAATTCATTCATACACTGACAGCCAATGCACAGCCTAAACCGCTGGATCTAAAAGCATAAAGTTTTTTTTATTTTTTTCTTGTAAATGATATCTCGCAGGTCAGCCTAGGAGGTTATCGGCTGCTTATGCGGGCTTGCCTGTGGGTTCCTCAATAAATTAAAGTCTTCAGTCAGGGCTTAAAAAACTTAAAAACTAAGCGACTACATGCTAAGAGCAGCTCTATGGGGTACGGACCTCGGCTTAGGGCGTCGCTGGGGAAGGGCAGCAAGGGACACATCAAGACAGCATGAAGTTTTACACAAAAGTTTCCTACATAGTTAAAACGAGCACTGAGGAAATGCCACTATAGAAGGAAGATTTTTGAAAATTCATTAAGGTGATTGGATACTGACACTTTTTCATACATTCTATCGGGGTACAAATCTCGATACTTAAACGATTTTTGCAGAATAAAAGCACGTACATTAAGTGTTTATGATCTATTATTGACGCAAATCGTAAAAAACTTATAAAAAAAACACTATTTGTAGGATATTTAGGCCTGACAAAAAACGATAAATCTTTGTATGTGTGCGCGGGCGGAGGCACGCCCTCTACAGGATATTTCAAGAACCATCTAGATGCAGAACAACATTTTTGCTAAAGTTATCAGTTATCATCATTAGAGGGCGTTGTTTGTCAACGGATGGCCAATTTTATAACATGCGTGTTATTGTTGACAAGTTTCGAATCGAATCTAGGTACCTATGCTGTATAAAATATAACTCACACACACACACACAGTGTGTGTGTGTGTGTGAGTTATTACTTAGTGATAGGATTATCTGCGATCTACCCTGGGTTCGATATAACTGTAATGAATGTCTAAGTTTAAGTAAGTACCTACATGCATTTAGTAAGTAGGTACTAACTTACCGTCAAACAAGCCAACTTTGCCAATCAAGGTATCTTTGCCCTAAAAGCAATTTATAAGCAAATCCGCTAACATAAGAAACAATTTTAGTTTTATGGCAACATTTATTATTTGGGTGGAAAGTTGATTATATTTGTGGCAGCACTATCTAACGCATTCGTTCCAAAGTTCATTTAGTAACTTGGCAGAACTTGTCGAATGCGGTGTATTTTTTTGCGGGCAAATTTCCTATGAAAAGTGTTTGTGGATTTTACCTCATGGCGAAAACACAGGTAAGTGTATTTTACTGTATGTTATAGAATATTAGTTGTTGAGTATTTTAAATATAGTTTCATTATTCAGGACTTTATAAATCAAAACTTCTAGTGATGGGCAAAGTTACCCTAAATTGTTCAGACCCATCCATGCCAACATTGCCCGTTATCAAAAAGCACTCAGGGTTGTCACTTTTAGTTATTTTGTAACAGGTTGAATTAACGCAAAAACACAGAAACGATTTTCACGATTTCAGGTTTGGCTCCATAGTAAAAGTTGTTCATAATGATGAGTACAATGACCCCGTAAGAGGAAAACAGTGATTAAAATTTCACCCAGTATATGTATAGAGGTGAAGTTTGTGATTGTATGTTTGTTTGTGTATAGGGATAGGATATAGGGTATATTTCATTAGAGTAGATGGCAGCTTTTATTGTACATTGCAGATCCACTTAGCTTTAATTTTATTGTTATTTTTAATTTCAGAAAAACAAACACAAGTCTAGAATTAGACCAAGAAGCCAAGATGTGAAATTGGGTCCCGAGCATATAAAAATGACTCCGACGTGATGTTAAAGCTTGCCTGCGAAGCAGTTATTAAAGTGTTCAGAACAGAACAACGGTATTGATTAATATTATTATTGACTGAATATTGTTACGATTCCTAGCGGTGATTTTGACTGTTTGTAATATATACCATGTGATGTGATTTATCTACTAATTGTGATTTTGTTCCTCATGGGCTCTATGCATACGGAACTTATAAAAGATTTTTATTATTGTCATTAGGTACTTACTTGTTGATTTGTTTTGCTGTTGATTCAAGTTTGGACATATATTGATCTCATTTTTTGATATAGCATTTACAGCTTAAAGCTAACTTTATTGAAATGTTCAAAATAGAACAACGGTATCTTATGTCGAACTGTCGACGAAATTGGAATAAACATTTAATTTTGAACACAATGTTTCATTTCATTACCATTTTAACGTCTATTCATATGCACCCAACACCCACAAAAGAAAAGTGAAAATAACATTTATTTAATAATTTTACTGCAATGTGACAACCATTAAAATCTTAAACCGCTTGTTGGGCCTTGTATGAAAAAGGGCACTAACCACTAGGTAACATTGCCCACTGTTTTTATCACGAAAATATTTAAACTACAAACAGTATTTTAAAACTTAGGTTAAGATTGCCTTAAATTGTACTCGTGGTGCTTTCTACGTATTTATAAGAGCTTGATTTGCGTCAAAAATCGAGTGGGCAATGTTGGCTAAAAGTCCGGATTATTTTGCCCGCCATCAAAATCGAACAAATCTTGGTCTAAATTTTAATTTTTTTAATGTTTTACATAGCAAATGCGTGCATATGGTCATATAGTTGTAGTAAATGAAAAAATATACTTAAGTCCCATAGAAAAAACTTGTAATATATTCGATTTTCTTAAAAAAACGGGCAAAGTTGGCTTGTTTGACGGTACACTTGAACTGTCTTCGAGAAATTTTCTGAATTAAGAGTCCATCCATATGATGCTGTTTTGGTGATATTGGGCGATCTGGATATCGGTATCTGTAAGACTTGAGAGTTTGCTATTTGGACACATTAAACTTGGACTTATAATCTTTAAATTTGTTGAAGCAAAAACACGATTGGATAAAAAAATCTCGATAAAAAAATAACGAAAAAACCTCGTTTTGCACTTATTTTGATGTCCGTGACTACCGCAGGACCACCAACGCCAATCGCTTCCATATTTGGTAAATAATTAGTGCTCAATTGGTACTAATTAGTACTCGAACAACAGAATTGGTACCTTAGTAGTTTTCGAGAAAATCGACTTTGAAGGTGGTCCTGCGGTAGTCACGCTCCTTTCAGCAGGACCACCATGAGCGCCGAAAAAGGGCCCACGCTACAGCTATTCTAAGTATACAAATAATTAGTACCCATAAATGTGATATATTTCGTAAAAAAAAACAGAACTGTAGTATTTGTATTTGGGTCGTTCTTCTTTTTTACCGACAATGAAACGATGTTTTTCTGTTTTTTTTGGTTTTTGAACTATCTATAATTTTGTTTTCTGTGTGGGATTTAAAAAAAACTGCATCTGTATTTCATTAGGACCAATTAAAGTTTCCTTTCTGGCTAATATTGATTTTTTTTTAATGTTAGTTTTTAAAGAAATAATGTGACAAAGTGGCCTTTTTCTGTAGAGACTACATTTCAGTTTACCACTCTGTCACGCCATTTTACGGAAAACAACGTATAAAATATGTTGGTTAGAGAACATGAAAACTGGCATAATATTAATAGATAAGAAAAATATGGACGTTTATTCGAACCGAATTAAAAAACCGTTTATATTAATACTCCAACGAGATGCCATAATAAGACCAAGGACAGACTATTGTCGGTAAAAAAGTAGAACGACCCATTTACCGAGAAATCAACGATGTTAACTTTCTCGCAATTGTTCAGCAGGACCACGATTTTGAATGTTGATTCTAAGTTAGAGAAGCTTGTCGTTTTCCTCAAACCTACATAGAAAATTAGTACCCTGTAAGATAAAATTAGTACCCAAAATTCAAAATTAAAACTCCAGTAGTTTACGAGATATACCATGCCATTGGTGGGGTGGCGGTAGTCACGGTGCCAAATTTTCATTTCAAGATTTCCCTATTAAAAACTCTGTGATTTCTTCCCAAATTTATACAAAAATTAGTACTCCTAAAGAAGTTACAGCGAATAAAAATCTAGATTCCTAAGTGTTGTATTTTAAGAGAAATTAGCTTTCATTACTTTTCCATACTAAATCTCCACGTATAACCCGACCAAATTAAGTTGTCAATGGTGCCCATTCCCTTGTTCACAAACTAAATTAAATTTGAGTTCAGTGCATCTTTATCTTTCTGTTTCATTATGAAAAGGACAGACAATAAATTTTAGTTTAGTCCTGTCAAAGTAATCAGCGCCTGACACTACTCAATACAAGTTTAGACGTGATTAAAAACATGCCTACTAAAGTTACGTCTATTTACGTCAGACTCTGATTAATTTGATAGGACTAAACTAAAACTTATCTTTTGTCCTTTTCTTAATGAAATAGAAAGAAAAAGATGCACTGAACTTAAATTTAGTTTAGTTTGTGAACAAGGGAATCGGCAACAATGGTGGTATTGAGCTGTTTAAGAGATGTCCACTCGTGCACATAAATTTATCGATGTCTGAATAGTATTAACAACAGTTCAATATCAAAATTTTTATACAAACTGTGTATTTAGGTACATATTAAGTAAAAAAAAATAACCTATCGCTACCCATGGTCTGTGATACCTTTGTTATTGACGTGTGCAGGTAGGTAAGTACTAGAATAATTATTTTTCTGTAGGTTTTGTAAGTAGGTACCTACCTTCTGTATTTTTGTAAATGAATATCATTAACGAGCGATAGGCATTTCGTATTTATTTCTTTCCTACTAATTTACCGTTACTGCAAGCAGTAAGTACCTACCTCAGTATTAAAAACCTAATTTACCATTTTGCTAATAACGTAAGTATAAAAGGATTACAAAACCTAAAAGTAAGTAATAGGTACCTTTATATTTGAATAATATGCATTGCAAAGGGCACATCACGCGTATTTTTGTGTTTTAATATTGATATGAAAAGTATACTAATTATGTACCTATTACGTTCGACAAGCACATATATTTAAAATATCTACTAAATCAACTTTTAATATCGTTAACATCGAAATATTTCTGTAAATTTCGATCTAATTGGCCCTAAAAAGAAACTTTTATTTAAAATAAATATTATAGTTCCTCAGGAAATCATTATTAATCATATCATTTTCTGAAACCTTTAAATATTGAGACGTGTGAGCTTTTTGAAATTGTATACATTTATTTCTCTAACTAAAAACAATTTTGAAACCATAAACAAATAAAAAAAGAACTCAATGTACAGACGCCAGCACGTCAAGTTACTACAATCTGTCAAATTTCTTTAATAGATTTTCAACTGTATCGCTAAAGCATAAGGTTCAAAGTTGATTGGGGAAATTTGACAGTTTCGGGTAGCTTGATGTGCTGGCGTCTGTACCACGACACGCTTCGCTTGCTTTACTTCGGTAATAAAATAATAACCAGCGCGCCATGCCACAAAAAAAAGTTATTATTTGCATTAAATGCCTACTAAAGTTACGTCTATTTACGTCAGACGCTGATTAATTTGATAGGACTAAACTAAAATTTATTGTTTGTCCTTTTCATAATAAAACAGAAAGATAAAGTTGCACTGAACTCAAATTTAGTTTAGTTTGTGAACAATGGAAATGGCACAATTGACAACTTAATTTGGTCGGGTTATACGCGGAGATTTGGTATGGAAAAGTAATGAAAGCTAATTTCTCTTAAAATACAACACTTAGGAATCTGGATTTTTAGTCGCTTTAACTTCTTTAGGAGTACTAATTTTTGTATAAATTTGGGAAGAAATCACAGAGTTTTTAATAGGGAAATCTTGAAATGAAAATTTGGCACCGTGACTACCGCCACCCCACCAATGGCATGGTATATATATCTCGTAAACTACTGGAGTTTTAATTTTGAATTTTGGGTACTAATTTTATCTTACAGGGTACTAATTTTCTATGTAGGTTTGAGGAAAGCGACAAGCTTCTCTAACTTAGAATCAACATTCAAAATCGTGGTCCTGCTGAACAATTGCGAGAAAGTTAACATCGTTGATTTCTCGGTAAATACAAATACTACAGTTCTGTTTTTTTTTTACGAAATATATCACATTTATGGGTACTAATTATTTGTATACTTAGAATAGCTGTAGCGTGGGCCCTTTTTCGGCGCTCATGGTGGTCCTGCTGAAAGGAGCGTGACTACCGCAGGACCACCTTCAAAGTCGATTTTCTCGAAAACTACTAAGGTACCAATTCTGTTGTTCGAGTACTAATTAGTACCAATTGAGCACTAATTATTTACCAAATATGGAAGCGATTGGCGTCGGTGGTCCTGCGGTAGTCACGGACATCTTATTTTGAGATAGATCTCTGAAACCCTATGGAATTTAATGATGACTTTTAAACTTGTAGATAGGTAATAATATTATCTCAAATCGTGACCATTTAATTTTTTATTTTTCTACTCGTTCTTCTCGTAATTAGCAATTAAGTGATTTGGCGCTTGCGTCATTTTATTCTAAGCGAGCATACTATCTTTCTGTCTCTTGTTTTGCACGCGGTAGTAATAGCGCCATCCTTTTCAATTTATTCAATCAATCTGCTACGGCATCTGTTGCAGGACGATCCTATGTTTGGCGACATTGCAGAGAGAGAACTATTTTCGACTTTTTTATTTTGTTTAGTGGTAGGTATTACCGACTGTAAAAAGGAGTTAAACCCGTTTAGTGTAAACATAATAAATTGTTATCATTATTTAGTGTAAATAAAGGTGGGCAAAAAGAAAACTCTCGGAAAAAGAAAAAAACAAAACGTCAGAGGGAACAACTCCGTATTCTGAACGAAAGAAAAAAGTAAGTACAGACGCCAGCACGTCAAGCTACTACAATCTGTCAAATTTCTTTAATAGATTTTCAACTTTATCACTGAAGCATAAGGTTGAAAGTTGAATGGGAAAATTTGACAGTTTCGGGTAGCTTGATGTGCTGGCGTCTGTACCTAACTACCGATTTATATAACGGTATCAATTCTTTTATTTCCTTAGCTACTTAGCAAACGAATCGACAATAAAATCACTAGATCATCACCAAACGAAATCCAAACGCAAACTAAAACAACAGTTTGCGTTTGGATTTTGTTAGAAATTGGCTTTCTCTCTTTCTAACTTAGCGGAGTTAAAAAGAATGCGCGAATTTTGTGATTTAGATTCTCGGAAATCTAACGGACATTATAATGCGATCAATATCATCTTTACTGCTAAGTATTTAAAGACTACAGTTTCGAGATTATACGTTGATGTATTTTGGTTTATGGTTCAATGTTTCTTGGAACTAGAAAAAATGTATGTACCTAATGTTTGACTTGGCGCTATGGAAATCAGATTTCTAAAAACGAATTTTGAAATCTGAAATCAGATAAATATCAGTTTGCGTTCAAAACCAAAAACGCCCATGCCTACTAAGCTACGATTTACCGTTGCGTAGGTTGAATAATTGAATTAAGTACCTATATTTTAATTCTTGTGAAACCAGCATTCAAATCGAAAAGGTAGGTACAGGAAAGCGAATACACAGATAAACGATTTGTTTTTTCTTAGTAGGTATGTATGTATTTGCGCTTTTCAGTGTTATTAGCACACAGTGCGTCAAGGTCAACGTCATTCTCAACTGGCTAGGCGTCTCGCCTACTGAAAACCATTCGTTCAGAAACTGAACTGCAAAACTAATTCAAATAAGAATATTTTTATAATTTATTCATTAGGTAGGTACAAGCAATACGAAAACGTTATTTCAATCAATATAAATAAATGTTTAGCGAACAGTGAAGCAAGAGTGAGGCAAGTAGCTACGACGTCTTTTTAATTTTTGAACGTACATATTACTATATTGTGCCTTGTGAACTACATTTCAATACGTGAAACGTGTAGTGTGCTCCACCTAAATATATTTCCGCTAATATTAGGTATAGTAAAGTTTATTAGAGTAAGAAATGTTTTATTATAACAAGTTATAATAACATTCGCATGATGTCGACGATGATCTTCGACGTATTTTATTAGTATCATAAATAAATATTCACAATAAAATTGAACGACCACGGACCTTGATATTTTAAAGACTGTGACAAGGAGTTGATCGTACACGTTTGTAACATCAGACTAAAGAACATACTTCCACTCAATTTTAAATCACCGACCATAAGCTTATTGTGTTGAAAATTCTGTTTGCGTGATGTAGGATTTTTGATTATAACTTCTTTGTTTTTGAGAAATTGTTAAGTAATTTTATGTCATTAATTGTGTGATTACTCTACAAACCTATACTATACTTGTTTTATTAAAATTGTGATATAGTTTAGCTGTTTTCCCGATTTTTAGAAATCATATAAATTACTTTTACAACAGCGCCATCTAGCAAACTGTATTATCTAATATTTAAATAATTGGATAATTTATGGTGTTGAAAAGGTCGCCAATCATGATATGAGCCTTTATGAAACAAAATAAAAATATATAAGTATTCTTTTCTTCAGTTTTTACTTTATTGAATGAAGGATGGTCATCTTAAAAATATTTTATTTCAATTAACGCCATCTATACATACTTATTTCAAACCAAGTTTATGAATTTAACGCCATCTAATTTTATCGAAAGTAAAACTATTTTACTGTACATGTGTGTGTAATCAAACAAAGTGAAACGGCTAAACGTTTAGAGGTACAAATCTTTGTATGAGACGAGTTATCAAGCAAAGTGAATATCTCAAAAAATTAAGTTAATACTCTAGTTGACGCATATAATGAAGTTGTCCCTCAAAGATTACTGAGTTAGGCGTAAAAATTGAAAATGTTCGAATTTGCGAATGTGCTGCCATCTAGCGAAAAAGTAGCTGGGAGATCAACTATTCAATAGCCTTAATAAGTTTAAATTGGGGATGAAGGTTTGTGTGAAAGTTCGTCATTTTTGCCGATGGAAAATCCTATTGGGCAGCCGGCTTGTAACTTAATAATAAGAGTTCTTTCACTATAACAACATTCACTTAAAGGTTACAAAGTCATTAGGGAATCAGTGTAAATGAACTTGATACGCAATGTCGTAATGATAACGAATAACATACTACTTCGTTGCTTTGCCGAGATAACGCCACACATAAAAAAACAGTTGATGCAATGTTTACTGAGAAGTCTCGGGTTCAGTGAGAAAAAACTACATTTTGGAAGGGGCGACTAGAATCAATTCTTTTTATTGTAAATTTTGACGTTCAAAAAGTGTCTTTTATGTGCCTATTTGAAATAAATGCTTTGACTTTGAATCGATACCTAATTGTTCCATTCTTCTTTTTCGTGTCGATGGCACGACACGACAGTATTTCAAACTTTGTTCGAAATTTCACCACTTCCTCAGCGTCGTCAGTGGCAGCACAAAGGTCACTTTGACTGCATGTTTTCTAGGACGCAGAGGGCAGGTGTTCCATTTGGAATTGCTCAGTAGAAGCCTGGAGTCTGGATTTGCGATTTTGAGCTGATTCATGGCAATTGGCTCGCTCCCTATTACATGCCATTTAAAAATAACTGGCGAAATATGGGTATACTAAACATTCAACTTCATCTTCTGCTTACTCCGTTGGGGAATACAGGCGTGGTTTTTGTTCCCAATAAACAATGTGGAGACAACAATAAAGAACAACACTGGCAATAAGAATGAATAATAGTATTTTGGTGTAGTAATATCAAATAAATGCTAACATCGAAGTTAAAAACATGATTTTTTCAAACAAACTAAATATAGGCCGACCGCTTAATTGAGACGTCGTCGCCTGAGGTAGCAGCGCGGTGCGGACGGAGTATGGTGACATGATGCAAGAGTTCAGTGATTCGTCAACTTGTGACAACTATCACCCCTCCCGCACCGCGCAGCTACCTCAGGGAACGTCTCAGCGGTTGGCGTATAGAGACTATGGGTTTTGCCAATCTTTGATTAGCTATAGTGATTAAACTATGGGATATATTTGATTGAATTTTTGTATGCAGACTGGGAATGCCATTAGATATAAGCAGTTTAATTTATGTATTGTCGTCTCCACCTTGTATATAAATTTCCCAACAGGTTTGTAGTCGAACTATCCATATTTGATTAGCCATTCTGAGTCCTACCTCAAATACAGAATGTCATATTTCAGTTTCGTTCAAAGTACCTAAACATTTCAATTTAATCGCGTTGTTTACCTCAGCAGCTACATTTGCATCTAATTATACATACGAAGTCACTGCATTATTTACTGTGTTCTTATCTCTCTTATAATTTAGTTGACAACAAAATATCGCGCTGTATTTCCCTGGACGGGTTTGGCAGAGGTGTAGCTACAGTACACCCACATTTCACCAATTTTGTTTAAGTCCCATGTAATTATTTTGGTTATTATTTTTGAATGATTTCTATTTCTAACCTTAAATTCTTAATGAGTTGACATTGAAAATTGTATTGTAGGTAATTTTTGTTTTATCAATGATATGATGATGTGAGTTTGTAAGTTATGTTGTTAATTTTGAAATGTGTCACTTGTATTATGAATGTTAATTTTTCATTAATTTTATCCTATGGAACGATTTCAAACACAAGGTAAATTGTTTGTGAATAAATAAATTGAATTGAATGTAAAGGTACAAAAATACTGGCATATAAAAAAGAAACTCGTACAGAAAATACATGCTTTTAAATCCATTATACGTTGCCAGGGTCAGTGAAACAGCATTATTAGTTATCAATGGAAAATTGCTAACATCCTCTTTAACTTACCTAGTGTTTATTTTGAACTCTATCACGTTTGAATAAGGTTAATCGTTGAATGAGTTGTAAGTAGAAGTCTCTAGAAGTGTAATAATAATGTAGGATTGCAATAACAAAGTGATGTATGACCTCGATGCAACGTTTTTGTTATTTATAAAAAAAAAATGAGCTCGTTAATAAACAAAAAAAAAATAAGTTGAATGAGATTCTAGATAGCGAGCGCGATTTCTGAGCATGGCATCTTAGGTTCGATTCCCAAGTAGATTGGGTTTTCAGAATTTCTAAGACCTTCAGGAAATGAGACCATAAGAAATATTACTTACATAGATTATTACAGTGCAACAAGGCTTCCTTATATTCTGTTCAGCGGTCATTATAATGCAATATTTTTTGCCGATTCGTAAGGACATCCCACCATCTCTTTGGTCTATAGCGGCCCCGTCAAAGATTTAAATCGTTATATTTGCCCTCACCGTACTAGGTCGCGCGAAAGTATCCATACTGAGAAGAGTGAGCTCACCATAATAATGGTGGTTCCATGACAATCAAATCTAGTTACTGCGTCATTGTGTGAGTCGGAGGTTTGAAAACAAAACAGAAACGCGGCCATATTTTTTATGCTATCTAAATCGAACGATTTAAATCTTTGCGTGTTGTTGTTTCATTTAATGTGAACCATCATTCTGTTGCCCTTATCAGAATTTATTTGGGGTGCCGCATTTAATGTGAATAACAAATATAATTCAGTTATTCAATGTGAACAACCAATATAATTCGGTAATTCAATGTGAATAACCAATATAATTCGGTCATTATATGTGAATAACAATTATAATTTGGTCATTCAATGTGAATAACCAATATAGTTAGTTCATTCAATGTGAATAACCATTATAATTCGGTCATTCAATGTGAATAACCAATATAATTCAGTTATTCAATGCTAATAACCAATATAATTCAGTCATTCAATGCGAATAACCAAGATAAGTCAGTCATTCAATGTGAATAACCAATATAATTCGGTCATTTAATGTGAATAACCAATATAATTCTTTCGCAGACTCGGCTTCGTCCCTTGCAGAGAATCATCAGTCGTCATAGCAGTAAGCAGTCCCCACCGACGGGACTCCCTCGACGCTGTCTCCCATTGCATCGAGAGTCTGAAAGCCAGCGTGCCCATTTGGAAGAAGGAGGTGTACGAAGGCGACGCGCCGGTCTGGAAGGAGAACGTCGAATGTGCGTGGTCCACTAAACGTAGAGCCTGTAACGGTCAGACCGTCGGCTGAGTTTTTGAATAGCTTCTTTGTTAGAGCTCTTACGGCCGAATTCTTGAACGCAGCTTAATTTTAGGTTTAATGTTGGTTTTGTCATTTCAAGCCTACTTATTGTAGCGACAGAAATACTTGCAGCCCCCTACACGTGATAGAAGAAACGTCTTAAAATAAAGAATAAGAGATTTTGTGTGAGAGACAGTCGCCGACTAAGAAGTTTCACTTCAGAAGTTAAGTGTGTTGTCGTGTTTTTGATTTGAGAATTCAGGGTTTGCTAGTTGTGACGCAGGGTGTTATGCAACTATTAAAAATGCTGTTTCATATCGAGGGCTCCTATTATTCGGTTGTTTAAGTTTATTTGCTCTTAGGGCATTTTAGACTTAATTAGGTACCAATTATGGGGTATATTTATAAACGTTGCTTAAATTTAAGAGACGTTTAAACGTCAAAAAGTTATGGTTAAGCAGACGTTAATCATTATTTGACTTTAAGCATCATCATCTCTCAGCGGGATTGTCCGAAAGGGTTACCGCTGGCCCGGAACATAAAGGGCGAAGGAAGGAACACGGGTGGGTTTTAGTCAGTAAGAGTCTGACACTCCCTTCCGCTCCACCCAGAGCGGGAGGGGTCATCTGATGAATTCCCATCCTGAAAAAAAAAGCATCATCATCTCATCATCTTCCTGTCTTTGTCTTTACTCGCGGTCGACGCAACACGTTTTTCTCTTTCCATTACTGGACTTTAAGCAATTTATAAATAAACATGTAAGGGCCGATTTTTCAATCATTAGATAACTTTTACCTGAACAATAAATGTGACGTTTTGACAGATTGTCCATACAAAAACTGTCAAAATGACAAACTTATTCGTCGGATAAAAGTTAACAGGCCCTAAGTCTTTAATTGGTTAGAAATCGTAGGGCTTTATTGATAAGAGCCTTCCATCGTTGTTTAAGACCTTCATCTGCAATATAGAGCTCTATTACTAGTGGTTTAAGGGTTGTTAATTTAAGGCGAATATTATTAAATAATGTTGATTAGTTGTATAGTAGGTAGAGCCTTTTGGGCTTTATAAAAGTTGCTTAAGGGCTCATTAGGATATTGATTATTAAGGCTGTGAGAAAATAAGGTTTGAATTAAATAGGTGTATTTTCGCACTATTGAAATGTATGGCGTAAAAAGAAAGAAGTCGTTCTCTTGCCGTCAAATAAACGAACAAAAGGCAGATACGATTGTTTTAGGGCTGATTTTTCCAACGCCAGATAATTTTATCCGAGGGATAATTTTGAATTTTTGACAGATCTTCCATACAAAATCTGTCAGACGTCAATTTTATTCCACGAATAAAAGTTATATGACTATTGAAAAATTAGCCCTTAATCGAATAACTTCCTAATTTAGTCTATATTAATGCTCTCTTCACTTGTTGCTAATAATAGCCGATTATATATAGGCAAATTTGTCAGGCTGCCAAATTTAGCTAAGACGTACGATGTAAATTTGGGGGAGGCCTATGTCCAGCAGTGGACGTCTTTCAACTGAAATGATGATGATATACAATGCAGTTAGGAGTGACATGATACGCATACATAGTATATTATTCAAAAATATATTTTACTATTTTACATTGTTTTCTGTACCACGCCCTTTTAGCGTTTTAACCTCTTTGAGAGATGTCGTTAGTCGGTTGTTGCTCGGTTTGATAATTTTTTTTGTTATTCGAACTTTTCATAGGGAGCTATTCAAAAACTGTCTTAGACTTGTATGAGTTCCATACGTGATAAGTTTTACGAGCGCTTACAAGATCGGAAACTGTACCAATTGTTGACCCAAATTGTTCCTGAAATTGTACCAATATGTTGGTCCAAATCCAGTTCTAGAGTAATTTCGTCCATACTTCAAGAATTGACCATAAATTAGGACAATCTCCGATCGTGTAACAATAAGGGAGCGGCTTACTGTGGAAAAAGGATAGGCTGCTCAGTTCTGTTCTATTTTAAATATTATTTATTTTTATTTTATCATTGATATAAAACAAACTTTATTTGTGATGTTTGTAAACGAATAAAAATGTTATGCACACTTCGTGAACACGAGTGTTTTTACTATAAGTGAAGGTACACGATACAAAAGAACGTATTAGAAAAAAAAAAATTAAAATTGGAAATCTACCAAAATAAAAATTGAAGATTGTCGAACTTTGAGCTCGACAGGAATCATTTTTATAGGTAGGTAGGTAATTGGTTGGTTTTATATCAAAAATTTGTTTAAATTTACACAGGCATGAAATGCATGTTTTTAAACGTTTTTTTTTGTCTCACAGTAAACATGGTCAAGTTTTTTTATCTATTTATAAGTAGATCTCTATTTATTTACATAATTTACATTTATACCCAGACGCGTTTGATGTTCTATAAAAAGTTTGGGCTACAGCAATTTTTCTTTTTTTTTTGTATTTTTTTTTTTTAATATTTTTCCGTTTTTGTTTGAACGCAATTAGTTTTTAAGTGAGCAATGCAGTAATCAAAAATAAAGTTTAAGATTGTTTCAAGTAGTTTTCTTTGATAACTGAGTGAGCCGCTTTGCTGATAAAGTTCCTATAAGGTCATAGGTTCGATTTTAATGTGCTGCGTAGTTAATACTTAGAACGTTTACTTTTATTATACAAGGTGGAGACGGCAATAAATTAAACTGTATATCTCATGTCTTTCCCTGTCTGCATACGAAATTTCAATGAATTACATTTAATAATTTAGTCACTATAGCTATTCAAAGGGCTTTGAAGGTCCGCGACATACCCACTCTCGCGCCATTTTGTTTTTTTTTTTAATGACATAAATGCAAACATAGTCGGCCCGACACTACTATTTAGTTTGTTTAAAAAAATACATTTTTAATTTTGATACTAGAATTTATCTGATCGAATTTTTATGAGACGCGGCCAACTAGTTCCGCGCGGACAATAGTTCCAAAATACTCTGAAGCATTATTATTGCCAGTGTTTCCATTTATCGTCGTATTGTTGTCTCAACGTTGTATAATAGTAAGGACATTTGCTACTGGAATATTATTTACAAGTTTAATGCACATAAAATAATGGTATTAAAAAACTTTGCAAGTAGGGTATTTTATATACAAATACAGAATCATTCGAATGAACCTTATTTCAACAAGATGTGAAATGATAAATAGATTTTATAAATATTATCAGATTTATTTTCTTCGTCAGTTCAATCGATTTAAAATAACCGTACTTACTAATACCATAGCTACTTTATAGCGATTCAAGACCTTTCCTTTTCCCATTATTGACTTTGTTGCAATGATATTTTAGTAAAATATCATTGCTTTGTTGGCACAAGTCCAAACGCTATAATCGCAATGAAAAAATATAAAACATTGACTGACCAGATTGATAAGAATGTGTGCATGTGGACACTAGATAAGTCATTATTATTATTAATTACAACGGTTATACACCAGTAACGGTAGAAATTTCTTATGTATTATATAAATTACGATTTCATCTGGATAGGTAGGTACAGCGTTAATATAAAAACAAAAATAAAACATAATATATATCGTCGAAGAAAAGAAAGTACTAAAAATGCCTACCTAAGTACATAATATTCCATAAAAGTCCCTAATCGTGACTATATTAGCTGTACCTACTCTACTTTCTATACTTTCATGAATATATCTGTCTCCTAAACTAGAACTTAGGTAAAACACAAACGACCTTGAAAAGTGTGTGAGAATAGGACATACTTAGTAATGAGATTCAATATCTACATCAACGCAGACGTGATAATCTGGTTCCCAGCAATTACAACATAGCTGATCAACTGATCTAAAAATTATACTTTCGGTGACTTAATCACCGAAAGTATAATTTTTTGATTTTCTGACACTTATTATGAGTGAACAACGCTATCTTTTTAGGTTAATATGCTACTGGTCAAATATCTTTGTCCAATGTGAATTAGATAAAAAAGGGGATGACTTTATCGAATATAGGCAAACAAGAAACGTTCATAAAAAAAATAGATAAAGATATTTAATGAGTGGCATACCACCCTTACCTACTTATCCAAAAGGCGGATCGTACACTGCGACACACAGAACAAGAAAATATTAATAGGCTACAGCTACACGGCTTAAATTACACTGTTACAAAATCCAAAACCTAAAACCCACAAAACATTACAGGCACAGTCCCAGACTCAACACCACTCCCAACGCCAGCCCCAAACCCAGCACCACCTGTGGACAAAACCTTAGTCCAGATCAACGTGTCCTGCGAGGAATTACAGCAGCGTATCAACAACTTCATAGAACGAAAGAGAGAACAAGTGAACATCAGCAATATTCATGACTTCATACCAGACAAGCAGGATAATGCTGAGACGGAAACGTGCGCTAGAGTGAGAACGCAGTTCGTTAGGAGGAGCGACTCGAAGGGGCATTTGAAAAGTGAGTGATTTTTGTTTTCACAATTTGCCTATGATGCTCTCACTAGGCCCACTGCTAGGTCTCAGACCTCGTCTTTATGAGAAGTGGAGGGGTGATGCCACACACTTTTTCGGGTCAGCACGATTCGAGCTAAGCCGAACGGCTTTAATTGCCAGATTTTGCCTGTGCCGAGCCATGCCCACCCGAACAAGTGAGTGGCACGCCTTTTTTTTTAATAAATGGCATCTCGTAGTTGACCTTGAGAGGTTGTGACTACTTAACCAGACTATAGTGGCACGCCTAATACACCACGCGGACTCAAGGCATTAAATAACTAAGTAATATTATAGTAAAACATGCTTGAATTCCCCGAATAGAGGTGTACACCCACATTTCGCTGAAGTCCAACGTAATAGGGGGTGAGCCAATTGCCACCGACCAGGCAACAATTCAGACTCTGGGCGGCTGCTATTGAGAAATTCCAAACACCTTGCTCCATCTGGAGATCGAATTCAAGACCTCACACCCAGTAATCACCCTTTCCACCACTAGACCAACGAGGAAGCCAAAATCATCATCATCATTACAGCCGAAAGACGTCCACTGCTGGACATAGGCATCCTCCAAGCACCTCCACTTCGATCGGTTTTGCGCTTCTCGCATCCAACGAATTCTTGCGGCCTTCACAAGGTCGTCGGTCCACCAAGCCAAAATATTGTAACTAATTTAATAATTTTCCTCTCAGTTCGAAAAGTCCACAACGAATGGGGTCCTCAAACGGTATCAGCCGAAGACATGTACCCGGAACATACAGACAACGGTGGCCTTCCCTCGTCCATCGCCGAGCGAGTTGTGGGCATTGAGAAGTTTCTCAACATCGGGCCAGTGTCTAAGGACATATACAGACGGCTGAAGGACATGGAGGATAAGATCGCGGACCTGCAGGCTGTGTCGCCCGAGTATGCTCAATTCTGGGTACGTTTTTTTTATAATGTAACTGTACTAGTGACAAAAATATAGGGACGAACAGACGCTACCAAACAGAGACTACAAAATGATCACAAAAACATAATAGTACATTACGATACGTGTGACTTAAGTAGTCCATTATTGCACGGCGTTTAGCAAAACTAAACGCCATACATTAATAGACTACTTAAGTCACAGGTATCGCACTTTGTCACCTAAACTCGCACTTAAGTCACGCTTTTCTGTGACTTAAAAATAGTCCATTTTTACACAGAAAAGCTTAACTTTAGTGCGGGTTAACGTTACGATACGACATTTTTACAGTCTTAAGGGCCTTACTCTCGTTTAGTACCGTAACACGGTCACTTTATGAAGCTTATAACTTATTAACGGTTTGGTTAGAAGGTCTGTAAAAAATATATGTTTACTATAGATTCATGTACAGCATTTTTGAAACAGGGTTTTTTCATAAAGCTAATACTTTTGCCTTAAAAAAATATTTACCAAAACGCTATTTTGGCTAATATTTCCTTATAACTTCTAAACGGCTTTGATGTTTGGAAATATTTTTACACTGAAAAATTGATGGTTAGAAGTACTACATATTTGAAATAGCGTTTTTAAATCAATCAACAGTTGCAAAGACAATGCCCCATTTTGAGATAGAGCTTCAGAGGTGCTCTGCGCGGGCGCGGGCGGCAGTCGTGCGTTAGCACTGAGACGGGGTGGCTGTGTCGCTCGCTGCTCCGCCCGGCTATCGATCGACTACGCGCGTTTGGCTGTGTTAGTGCAAATATTTATGAACGAATTGTATCAGTATGCGTTTATAGACTAGCTCGCTGCAGAGGGCCCATTTCTATTGTCCGCGTGGACGCTTTATTAGTGGTGCCATTTCTAAATACTGTTTTTGTTTATATTGTTTATTTTGTAATTATAAGATAATTTGTAAATAAATAAAAATGCCAAAGCAAAGCAAGTCAAGAAAAATACTTTTTCTCTACGACGACGCACCGTTTTATAGATATTAGCGAAAAACTCAAATGTGGGAATTTTTATACCCCCCACTCCGGCTCACCTCCTAGACGCGGGGACTTTTAGTACCTATGTTCACTCCCTAAGCACTCTGAACAACTTTGTGAAGAAATCGCTCAGGGCCCAGCTCACGCACTCTACACCTCTTATCTCTATCTCTTAATAGTTATTCGTTGAGTGGACTAATAAGTATCTATCTATCTATACGAATAAATAAAATTGGAGTGTCTGTTTGTAATATTAAAACAACCGCTTCTTACTAAATGCATATGAATGTATACACGGTACAGTCAACCTCTAGACGTCCACTTACACCGCAATGACCATTATCGCCTGCGCTATACGGGCTGCGGCGTCTATCTATACACAATGCGCATATTTATCCGTGTGAGTGATGCTCCAACGCTAACAAATTAACATGCCGTGTAGCATCGCTACGAGTAGTTAAATATGTGGTCAATGCTAGACAAGGATGACAATATCAGTAACTTGTTTTTTTTTATCGCCGTCTGATTATTTTTTTCATAGTAATGCAAAATTTCGATAACATAACATAAGTAAACATTAGCTAGATCGGTAACGAGGCTGCACTCGCTAATGTGATCGGGATAGATGTGAGTTCAAATCCGAGTTGGGCCAGTTTTTTTGATGTTTTATATAATTATTATTATGTGTTAGTACTTAATTTATTTTTGTAAATTACTTTGAACAAATAGATATTACAATAAAGGTAATTTATTATTATAATATGATAACAAATGAAATAAATTTTGATGTGATAACATTGTAATATTTTTTATACATAAGAAATCCTTTACACTTAGAGATAAACTACGATAACATGGCGCGCCCCTCCAAATTACTGTTTCGATGTGTTTAGCCATATCCTTACGAAAGTTTTTGTATGTAGTTGTAAGTGTTCGTCTTCAGTAGCAGGCCGGCAGCGGTCTGAGACAGTCAAGTTGTTGATACTATATCGCTCAGTGACACGAAAGTACTGATTGCAAAATAAGTTAGTCATGGAAAATTTGGGGAGTGTTAAAAAACTATGTCGCAAACAAAAATATAGACCATAACTACACATCCATAATGAAATTACTTCATGAAGATCTAGACATGATCGATTGCACAATGTGGACCAACACTTGCAGACATGTGGAGGAGACGGAATCCAAATACTGGGATAACTACGACGACGAGCAAGAATTTATTATTCACGTAGGAGAATCAGATTCTGAAAACGACACATCAAGCTTCTATGACAGCGATGAACAAAATTTTAGTTCCAGTGCTAATAGAGATAATTAAGATTTTTTTATTTTATATAAACGTTGTGGGCCAAGTGATTAATGAGGGTATTATTAATAACGCCCGGGCAGTATGAATAATGCCCTCATTGTCACTTGGACCATAATGTATATTATGTACTTTTTTATAATAATTATGATTACGTATTTTTGTTAATTAATGATTTTGATGTCTTAGTAACTAAAAATAAATGTGTTACAAATATATTATAAAGGTTTCATTTATTAAATATTTATTTTATAAAGCATTAATGATTAATATAATAAACAGTCATAAATTATTAATATGTATAAAAATAATAAGAGTCACATTTCATTCATTCATTCATTTTATTGAAAACATTAAACATCAAAATATTAGATTTAGAGTAAATTAAATTTCAATATTTGAACACAATAAAATTTATTCATAGTTTTGTGCAATCGGTACTCGTAATATCTCACTTATTACCAGATTTGTTGGTCAACTAATCATAACTAGCCGACCGCGCAAGACAACGCACGTGTTCGTTTCATAGAATACCTCAGTGCAGCGCCATACTAATAATAATGAGCGATTAATGACGGCACTAGTCGAGCAACATATCCGTGGATTTGTTTTTGTTTGACGGTTTTTGCATTACACACACATGCGTTGTGAGTGTTGGTGGTGCTTTGTAAATACTTACACAAATACTTTCAAACGTTTCTGAATTTTGGAGGGGCGCGCCATGTTATCGTAGTTAATCTCTACTTATGTTATTATTATAGTATTGAATGTTAAAAAACACACCTTAATTACTAAATAACGGAAACAAATAAAAGTAAACAACATAAACATAAAGCAAAGTATATAAAAAAAACAATTAAAAATAGAACAAAGTATACCAAAAAAACGAAATAAAAATAAAACAAAATGTCTTGATTGACGCAAAGAAGATCCTCCGACTGGGATCGAACTCACGGCGAGAAATCTTAACCAGGCACTATGCCCCGAGACCAACTGGTTACTTGTATCCCGTGGCGAATATGTTGATCACTATTTCACGACGAATCGAAATAAGGCAGCTTTATCAATTGAGGCCGGAATACTTATGCCTGAACTATAAGGTTTTAGGTTATATATTATGGATATTATGAAAATTCTGATATCATTTAAGAGGTTACAGCTTAATTATTCATTTTCTCAATGAA
Organism: Luperina nickerlii; assembly: GCA_963855955.1. Lineage (NCBI taxonomy): Eukaryota > Metazoa > Arthropoda > Insecta > Lepidoptera > Noctuidae > Luperina > Luperina nickerlii. Next base: position 18,940,456 of record OY979680.1, read on the forward strand.
AAGAGGATTGAAACTTAACCTCAATATTACAATAATATAAATACTAATTTGGTAAGTTACGACCACTATGTCCCCTGACACAAAATTACCCTACCTGTTTAGGATTTTTAATATTTCGTGTGACCTCCGTTAGCCTCGATACAGCTAATGAGACGTCGACACATAGACGCTACAATATTTGCACAGATATTTTTGCCGCGAATAGTGGAATAATTTATGTGAACTAGTAAAGTAGTTAAAAAATTAGGATAGATTTGAAACAGAGTGAACTTAACACTTTGTTTGAAATCTACCCTCATGTTTTAAAAACGACGCTAAGATTGAAAATAATTGTAAAACAAAAGAATCTTCGTTTAGTTGTGGAATATTTAACATAATTATTGGTTAGCAACTCGGCATTCTAATTTCACATGTAATACTTAAAAAATATTTTTCATGTTCGATGTGAGATTCGAACCCGAACGTTCGCCATGCGAGGCACAGTGCTAGCCACTTTGGCCACCGTAACGCTTACGAAACTTTTTGAAATTTGTAATAACAATCATGTTGCCAATTTGTAGTGTTGTCAAACGTTCTTATAGAAGGTCATAAGTACTAATATTGCTATGCCATAGTTTTGTGAGATTGCTAGTCGACTTCTGACTGTTAAATTGCACATATAGTACCAAAATATTTTTTTTTACAATTTTTGTCTGTCTGTCCGTCTGTCGTCTGTTTGTTCCCGCTAATCTCTGAAACGGCTAGACCGATTAAGACGGGACTTTCACTAGCAGATAGGTGAATAAGGAGTTACTTAGACTAGGTACATTTATTTTAGAAAAAAAAACAAAATAGGTTCCTACGAAAAAAAATTAAAATCAATGAAATGAAATATTGAATAATATCCGATTCAAATAGGGAGGTTGTATTATACTCCGTTTAATTAAGTAGGTACTTCCAAATGTAATCAAATCATAATAAAGAAACGGAGTATAGTTATGTTTATAAGTGGATCCTATACGTGAAGATTCCTTAATCTCCATAGAAATTGATTGAATAAATAATATAATAATATACTTAGTGTTTTTGTTTAAGAAAATCGTACACCAAATATTGTATATAAAAAGGCTAATACGAAAAACTAAAAATAAATAATAATTAAACTAAAAATGCAAAAACGATCAAAAAGAACTAAATGGAGAAATATTAGAAGAATTTCATTAAAATTAGCATAGGTATTTCTTTACGCGGAATACAGAATTAATAAGTTATCGTAAACTCTGCGAACTCAACAATAACTTTTTTCTTAAATTCCACGCGGACGAAGTCGCGGGTAACAGCTAGTACAAAATATATCAGTCTTGCATTCGCCATTCCCTTCTGGAATCGTAGGCAAAAATGGCGACCTACGTGCGGCATGTCTGCGCCTCTGCATATTCTTTGATCATCGTTTTAGTGTAGCGCGCCACCGCAAGCATCGGGAGTAGGACGCTTAGCTCCGCCCACATGCACAAGGTCAGTGAGCCATCTTTACACCTTAATGCACGGCGTTTAGCACCTTCGCTACGCTCGGGCCCAATTTCGCGCCGCGCCGTGCAATAATGGACTACTACTAGTCTCAGAATAGCATGACTTAAGTGCTTAAGTGGTTTAGGTCTTCATCATCCATTTTATTCAATTGGTTTATTTTTCTTAGTTATTCTAGGTAATTTTGAAGCCCTTTTATTTTTGACGCTATCTTCTTGATACTGACTGTAAAGGTAAACGGTTTATCTAATGGATAGACGTTTCGTTGTAAAATTATTTTAACATGATGTGTTTTTTCTAGAAAACTGCAAGAGATACAGATATGAAACAAGAAGGAATGGTGAATTACGCGTTCTCTGCCGATGACATCGCAAGGAAGATTGAACAGCTCGAAAGGGGCATGATGTGATGACATACTTTAACAAAACAATGAAAAAAAAGCCTGTAATTGTCTCAATGTAGGGCGTTTCTGTGTTTATATATATATAGCAGACTAGCTTCTGCCTGCGATTTCGTCCGCGTGAAATTTCTGCCCCCGACCCACCCCATCAGCCGCCCGTGCTATTACTTCGTTTTTGTTTAGCGTTCTTTTGGTTTTTATTTTTCGGTTATTATTTTTGCTCGGCTCCTTTGGGTCGTAACGTGATGTTAAATAGCCTATAGGGTATAGGCTATTTATTCCTCAAGAATTGGGGAAATTCAAAGGCAAAAATATTTTTTTCAAACCAGACGTAGTTCCAGAGATTAGCACGTTGAAACAAACAAAATAAACAATCGCAACTCGTCTTAGCTTTATTATTGGTTATAGATAAGAGCATTACTATATTATCACTGATGCCACTGTTAAAGATAACAGGCATTGGATTTGTAGGTAAAATCAGGGAATTTGATTGATATTGACTTATAGTCCTTTCAATTATTTTACCTCTGGTTTTGAATCGCAGTGATAATTCTCGTTACTGTATGATTGCTGAGGTAAAATACCGGTGAAATTACTAACAACTTGATTTGTCCTTTAATTCAAATCACAACCGTAATTTTTTGTCATTATATGCTATTCAATGTGTGGACGGTCATATGCCTGGTGAGCCATGTGCTTCCATATGCCTCACCACGATCATGAACGTCCACACATTGCGAATCATGCGTTGAGCGCCGTGCGCTACGCATGCCTCGCAGTGTATGTATCCGCCTTTAGCCGTAAGAAATGGCTATAACACGGTAAATTGACTAAGTATGTCAATCTGCTCAACAATCAAGTTCTATGATTGTACAAGTGTAGATTGATTCAGAAGAAAATACACTATGTAAGTATTTTACTTGGTACAGTGTTTGTCGTATGCTTTTTTGTACTATGTTAAAATAAAAATACTTTCAAAATTAACTTAGCAACTTTAATGTAGGAATCGAACAATTGCGGTATTATCACAATATGTTATTAGTATAAATAAACTTTTATAAAAGTATGATTGTGTTTACTTCAAACTCAACAAAACTCCTATTTTGCTAGGTACATTGTAATAAAAACCTATAAAATCAATGCTTATTTCTTTGATTAACAATAGTCCTAGATTTCCGATGAGCGCATCAAAAACGGCTGGAAAAATAAGACCACGTCGTGGTCGTGGTCTTATCTTGCAACATGGTTTTTTCAACCTTTATGTTGTTGTGTGCACTGTGTGACCTAAACCCGACCTTAAGTCACGCTATTCTGTGACTTAGTAGTCCATTTTTACACAGAAAAGCGTGACCTATATTATATTGTAGTCTGTAAGCGTAACTTAAGTGCGCGTTTAGGTCACACGAGCTATAAAATAGTAATTTCAGGACCCGTGCAATAATGAGTAATTAAGTCACACTTATCGTAATATACTATTTATTTTTCCATAAATATTTTTGTTCTTATTTTATAAATACGTTTACTTTTCAATAAAAGTAGTAAATATATTGCAAACGATTATAAACTTGTATGTTTAAATGTTAAGGTTAAAACTTGCTCATTTGCGGCCACTTGACTGATGTGTTTTTGTTCCTAATCTTTAATCTAATGCTATTCTTGATCGAAAGCTAACTTGAATAAATCATTAATTGATTCTGAAACTACAAAATACTAAATAAAACGCGCTCCACTTTAATTAAACATTTTCACATTTTTATTTACATAATCATATTCACTTTTATGTACAAATCACGGTTCTGTGTTCACAAGGTACGCTCACAACACTTCACAAGATAACTATTAATCCAGGAGTCTTAGCAGACATGCTGCTTTTAGCATCGGGGATTTGGCAACTTCATTATTGCTGCATCGCGTTTTGACGACACTTATACGTTCGGTCTCGATACCAATATCTCACTTTTCTGGCGGGTATCACATCTCTGCGAAACCGTAGTAGTTCCGCTATGACTTGTCCGTTGTATGACAAGTGAATCTGCCTGTTCTAACGCACAGATTTAATTATGGTTCTATCTCTTTCCCACGTGATTCAGGCAGTCGGCAAGTTAATAAAGCGAAACTTATTTTTGAAGTGAAAACTTTTATAGGCGCGTTAGGCATTTTTTGGAGTCGCTGTATCGAGTTTCCGAAAACCTACTAAATCGTTTATGCTAAAAGTAGCATGTCCGTTAAAGTCCTTATTCTAGCTTCAACTAGGCAGCTGGCTGCTGAGGCGGCCTCCTCAGGTAGACCACCACGCCCAGGGCGCCCAGGAGTGCCGTGATGAGGTAGAGGTCCCAGTTCGAGAGCAGCGTGGAATCCGTCAGGAACAGGACTGCCAGTGGACTCTGAAAGAATGACTGATGATTATCGACTTTAGTGAGGTTACTTTGGATCAAAATAAATTGCACCACTTTTCACTTACTTTTTTGTTAATCAAGAAACTAAAGTTTGAATAGAATAACTGAAGTTGTTACGTTTTGTATTATTTACTGTATTCCGGCTACGATAAAGTTCTTAAATCTTTATCTTAGCTGGAATAAGGTTCAAAATAGAAAAACGGACTTGAAAGTTTAATAGCAGACTGAAGATTCGTTTTATAATAAGACCGAAAGGGATTTAAACACTAAATAAAAGTTCGTTTGGCGATTAAAAAAAACAAGATGGCGGCGTTAGTTCCGATTTCGACCACGCGCTAAATGATCCTCATTAAGCTCTAGCAGTGTATACTAACATCAAGTATCTGGTGTATGGCGGAGGCCGCGTTGAGGCGCGCGAGCGCGAGCGCGGCCGGGAGGCGCGCGTCGGGCGACGTGTCGGCCGCCAGGTCGTAGCAGCGCTTGGCCAGGTGCGCGTCGCGCGCCAGGCCCAGGCCGCGCTCGTGCATGTAGCCCAGGTTGAACGTGGCCTGCGCGTTGTGCAGCTGTTCTGATGCTATCCTGTAAGGCGGAAAAGAGATTGTGCTTGAAATGAGTCGAAAGCGGCCATGAAAGTTTATATAGTGCCTATAGTTCGTTCCCACGACTTTCGAGAATGCTGATATCGGAAACTAGGTCAATTTTGAAATCGCAAGATGGCGGTATCAAAAGTAAATAATTCATAAAGAATTCAAGAGTAACTCATAATAGTACAGGATACGTAGAAGAAAGACCTTCACCGATCGAGTAACCGGACGAAATGTGTTTATTACGGAATAAAATATGTTAACGAAAGTAACGGTGATGGGTTGCCTAATGAAATCCTGTCAAGGATATTTTTAATTAATTATGTAATAGGTAATTTTTTTTCGATATCTTCACCGATAGCGTAACCAAAAAAAATTAATGCTAATCGAAAGTATGGAGTCTATAGAATATGCAAACATAGGGTTGCCTACCTTTTTCTTGTCAAGGCTATAGGGTTGCCTAGTTTAAAAAGGTGATTCGAAAATGGTACCTTCACCGATCGAGTAACCAAATAAATTATATATCAAAATGAAGATTATTTTTTTGCGAATACGATGGTACAAGGTTGCCTACGAAAAACCTGTCAAAAATCAGGGTTGTAAGGCGTTGAAATTTGAAAATTGAAACGTATGAAAGTGTGCAAGAAAGAGAGACTCCACATTATATCCAGTGCGATAGAAGAGGAAGCAGCATTGCAGCTGTTCGCGCCACATCAGATCCTTGAAATAGTGCGAGAGAGAGAGCCTATACGTAATATCAAATGCGGTAGAGGAAGACGCACCATAGCGACGGGCTCCGCCCCTTCTGGCCTATGAAAGAGAGTGCGCATGCTCTGTACAGTTGACAGATCTGTGTATGAATGTCAAGCGTTGTTTTGGAGCAACTTCCCGCCATTCTTATAGAAGTAATAGCGTGCTACGGAATATAAAATCGTGCTGTTTATTATTTTTTTTAATTGAGTTCATTAGTGAATTTTACTTACAAATAAAAAATCTCGAAAACGTGTATTTTATGTGGCTTGAAAGAGTCCGTAATTGACTTTAATGATGAAACGCTAAAAAACTGCAAATCAAAGTTGGCGTTTCGGATAAAGCATTTAAAAAATTTAAAAAATATGCGTATTAAAATTAAAATAACTATAGGTTAAAATTTTTTATCCTATATTTTTTATTCTATTTATAATAATTTATTTGCTAAAAAAAATGTGCCTAGTTTCTGTCAATTTCTGTTTTGTTACAAATAAAATATAAAAAATTTATTTCAGTAATAATTTGGAAAATTATATATAAGTATCACTTATTTCTTGCTCTGTAATGAAATTATTGAATTCTTCAATGTAAGTTGTTTTTAAAACAGTTATTTTCTTGTAACACTGTGAGTGATAACCAACTAAATCGAGTGATATATCAGAGGGGCAATTCTCGTAATTTTAACAACGTTCACAGTCTGATCTCAGTCTCAATCTGTCAAAAAATACTTTTAATTTCCCTATATTTTGACAAGTTTTTGACATTTGCTTGTCGCCGAGATGAGACTGCGACTAGATTTTGAACGTTTTAAATTATGAGAATTGGCCTTCAGTTATGTTCACATCAGACAAACAGCACGATTTTATATTCCGTAGCAAGCTATTACTTCTATGAGAATGGCGGGAAGTTGCTCCAAAACAACGCTTGACATTCATACACAGATCTGTCAACCGTACAGAGCATGCGCACTCTCTTTCAATTTTTTTTTTAAACCTTGCCCCACCTTAGGAATTACTCCTGTATCGTGGGTACGTTTACGAACATTTAAATTCACATACACAAACAGCCAGACTCGAAACAATTACCTGTAGGCAATACAAATATTTGTTCCGTGCGGGAATCGAACCCGCGACACGCAGCGCAGCAGTCGATCGCTCAGCCACTGCGCCAACCATGTCGTCGTTTCATAGGCCAGAAGGGGCGGAGCCCGTCGCTATGGTGCGCCTTCTTCTACCGCATTTGATACTACGTATATGCTCTCTCTCTCGCACTATTTCAAGCATCTGATGTGGCGCGATCGGCTGCAATGCTGCTTCCTCTTCTATCGCACTGGATATAATGGAGAGTCTCTCTTGCACACTTTCATACGTTTCTATTTTCAAATTTCAACGCCTTACAACCCTGATTTTCGACAGGTTTTTCGTAGGCAACCTTGTACCATCGTATTCGCAAAAAAATAATCTTCATTTTGATATATAATTTATTTGGTTACTCGATCGGTGAAGGTACCATTTTCGAATCACCTTTTTAAACTAGGCAACCCTATAGCCTTGACAAGAAAAAGGTAGGCAACCCTATGTTTGCATATTCTATAGACTCCATACTTTCGATTAGCATTAATTTTTTTTGGTTACGCTATCGGTGAAGATATCGAAAAAAAATTACCTGTTACATAATTAATTAAAAATATCCTTGACAGGATTTCATTAGGCAACCCATCACCGTTACTTTCGTTAACATATGTTATTCCGTAAAAAACACATTTCGTCCGGTTACTCGATCGGTGAAGGTCTTTCTTCTACGTATCTTAGACTATAAGCCAACAACCTGTTAAACCAACCCAACTTTGACCTTTAAAATATTATTATTATAAAATACCTAACACATATGACGACGTCAAAATTTACAAAAACAGTAGATACAAAACTCAAACTCAAAGCATTTATTTCAATTAAACCATTTACAGGCACTTTTGAATTGTCAAAAAAGTCGGTCAGTCAGAAAATATGAAGCTAGTTGCCCATTCCAAAGCGTAGGTACTTATGGAGAAGAACGGGCAAGAAACTCCATGGACACTCTTTTAAATTATAGTTTTACAAAAATATTAGTTACATCAATAATGTGAATTTATAATTATATGTGAGAACGATGTAAAAAAGACGTACGCGTTAAAAGTGTCCAGAGTACAGCAAATGGTAAGAAAACAACAATTCAATATTAAAATAATTAAAAATAAGCCGAGGCAGCTAAGTGATGACCAGCCCCAACCGACGGCGCCCGTTCACGAACATGACGCATAGATCGGAACCATTCAGCTCAACCATTTTGAATACAACAACAAGTTACAAATTTCAATGTGACGAAAGTGTAAAAGTGATGAAAATGTTCGCCGTACCTGTAGTGATAAGCCGCGGCCTCCAGGTCGGGCGCGGTGCCGAGCCCGTAGTAGTGGTAGTCGCCCAGCTTGACGCGCGCGGCGCCGCAGCCCTGCGCCGCGCCGCGCGCCCACAGCTGCAGCGCGCGCGCCCAGCGCTCCGCCGCGCTGAACAGCCGCACCTCGCCTGCCCAACACATACTTCACAGCTGCCTTACAGTTGCACAAAGCGAGCGTTTTGCAAAGCAATCATGCAAGCGATTGCGAAGGAGAACAGCGGAACTTAAGAGGAAATGCGGGTGGTCGTTTTTTCATAGAAACGCTCTCGGCTGTTTTCTTTCTGATTAATGACCATATTATATACGATGGACGGCCGGATTGGTCACCGATGTGCACTGGTTACTGTTTAGCTAATATTTCGCTGATACCCGTTGTAATTTTATTTTTTTGTTGTTACTTTTTGTCTAAGTACCTACTTGAGTGGTTATAATCTCTAAATTATGTAGTCGATGATTTTGGTGCACGGTAAAACTCTAATGAGTTTATGTTGGCACCAACTTAAATGTATAAAATATATGTGTACTACTGAATAAATAAATAAATAAATAAATAAATATAACAATTATTTTTTACACAATAATAAATATTAACTACTTGTATATCCCTATGTTTTCTTTTTTGATGTTACAGTATTTTCATAAGCACTACAAACCTCAAAAAATGCTGATTTAAACTGCTGTCAACAGAGGCCTAGTAGTGTATAAATTGATAACTATTAATGAAAAAAAAAAAACATAGGGACACATACATATCCTTCTTATTCAGTTTATGAAATATCTTTTAAATTGATCCAATATTGCCGGAGGAAATAGGCGAGAACCAAACCTCGAATTACGACTTTTTTCTTAGGTTCTTTACAAAAGTTTCTTCGACCGCATTTCCTCTTAAGACTAAACCGCCAGGATAAACGGCGAAATTCAACTGATTTTCGTTTTTTGCAATTTATAGATCAGTATCAGGTTATACGTTAATCAAAATATGATTCGCGACCCTAACAACGATGTGGACGGCCGCAAAGAATACACGGTTATCTGCAAAATCATGATTTTACGTCCGTACGGGCGTAACGTAGCATGCTATTCCTACGTTACTGACCGGTGTCGAGCAGGAAGGCGGCGTTGGTCTGCGCGAGCTCGTAGCCGCGCTCGGCCAGCGCCAGGTACTGCAGCAGCGCCGCGTCCGCGTCGCGCGCGCGCCAGCCCGCGTGCGCCAGCATGAGGCGCGCGCCCCAGGGGCCGCGCTCGCACACGTTCTTGAACAACTGTTCACAACAACACCTAACTTAGCAATAGCTGAAATAACCCGTTAACCTTCAATGCAGAACAGTGTTTAGGCACTTCAATTCAATTTATTCAGTAACAATTCACATTGCTTTCGAATCAAATCCAGCATGAAACTTAGGTATTAAATAGATGTACAAATATACAGGGTTATTGGTAAAACACAACCTCTTAAGAGTTCATTGTACTCATCATTATGAACAACTTTTACTATGGGACCAAACCTGAAATCGCGAAATAAAAATCAGCTGATCCCCTACATTTTGACGAGTTATATGAACATAAATGTAAGGAACAGCTGATATTTTTTCGCGATTTCAGGTTTGGTCCCATAGTAAAAGTTGTTCATAACGATAAGTACAATGACCTCTTAAGAGGTTGTTAATGTTTTACCAATAACTCTGTATATGCATGTTCTGGGCACGCAAATTCAATCGTGTTATGAAAAATGATGAGAGACCGAATTCAAGATGGCGGTTATAAAATATTGCAGTTCGTCATGGGTTTCAAGGTTTTTGCGGGTGGTTATGTCAAAATTAGATGTCAATTTCAAGGTTTTCGGAGGTGCTGATGCCAAAAATCTCTGTGTACTCGCCTCAACGGCCGTGGTACAGGAGCGCAGCACGCCGAGGCCCTGCGCGTGCATCTGGCCGAGGTGGTACAGCGCCAGCACGTGGCCTGTCTGCGACGCCAGCGAGAAGTACTTGTTAGCTTGCTTGAAGTCACGACGGACGCCGATGCCACCTGTGATACAAGAAAATGTATAAAATATTGGTTCAATCAATTTCTGACGCCGGCAAGCCGTTGTTAGGTGCCTGAAACACCCGTGGTTTCCACAAAACGCCGTTCTTCCGCCTAGAGTAAAGTTCTACTAGAATAAAGAGAAAATGTGTATACTTTCATCTTAAGTGCACTTTTTAGGTTTCGGTACCCAAAGGGTAAAAACGGGACCCTATTACTAAGACTCCGCTGTCCGTCTGTCTGTCTGTCACCAGGCTGTATCTCATGAACCGTGATAGCTAGACAGTTGAAATTTTCACAGATGATGTTTTTCTGTTGCCGCTATAACAACAAATAGTAAAAATAAAATAAAGTTAAATTTAAAGGGGTATAAATGAAAAGTTTTTTTTTGGCGTTTTATGCCTTGTGGTACGGAACCCTTCGTGTGCGAGTCCGACTCGCACTTTTTTTTTTCGTGTTACTTTGCAAGGTGTACCAACATAGACGCCTTCAAGTTTTAGTTACTACATACAGTACCCAGTGATAAATATTGCACATCGAGCTTTACCTTTTTTTTGTACTTTACACAAAGAATTAAAATAATTATCAACAGAAGCAAATCATAATTGTTTTAACAGCTCCTAATAGATACCGGACTGTTTGTATTTCGTGCGACAGAGATAACGCTCTACGAAGCCGAAATTAGCCGATTGTCTCTTTCCAAAGGTCGATGTGCAATATTTATCGCCGGGTACTGTAACATATTTACCAAAGTACATGAATCCGAGATGCAGCTGCCCTTCTACCCATCCCTGGTTGGCCGCCATCGTGAAGTATTTAAACGCCGCGGTTGTATCTTTAGGAACGCCACGACCCTGTCAATAAAATATAACTTTATTCTTCTACTTTCGTGTAGTCGTTTATTAATAACATAACATCACACCTGATGGAAATCAGGGAGGCAATGAGGGTTTTCGTGAAAATTTATGACACTAGTTGGCACCACTTTGACAAGAGGTTTTCCAATATAAAATATATGATGACGTACATCATTCGATTCATTCATTCGTTCATCATTCAGTCATGACTAAAGAAAATATAGGCTCTTTGACAGATGCCTGGACCTGACGTGTCAGTGCTGCCACCTAGCGAACGTCATTTCAGAATACCCGCATTCTCGTCATTTTAAGAACGTTCACAGTCTGATCTCAGACTCAATCTGTCAAAAATACCTCTAATTTCTCTACATTTTTGACATTGATTGTCGCTGAGATGAGATTGTGACTAGATTTAGAACAGTTTTTCATTACGGGAATTGGCCTTCTGGAGTGAACATTACCGGTGTTACCCTTAGGGGAGCAGAGGTGTACCATAGTATAGTCTGTTCATATTTGTTTCAAATTGATGTTATTTCAAGTTAAACAAATATCAACTTTATTTTAATGGTAATTAAGTTGATTTCAGAGTGACTAGCGCTATTGAAAATGTTATAAAAATGTTTGAAGTTCTAGCGTAAACTGAACTTTATTGTGTAGGAATTAAAGTTATTTTTCCATAAACTCGTGTTTGTTTACATTTTTGGCAAATAAATCGCGAATGCATATTAGTACACGCACTTTTTGTCAGTTATTATGTTTGTTTGAGGATCAATACTACGCAACAATGATTTTGAACCAAAACGAGAGTCTTCGTCATCAAAATTGATTTTTGTCATGAAAACTGAATTTCATAGTCAATGTCATAAGATTTACTTGTCAGTCATTTCACAGAAAACTTAGTCACAGAAAGCTTGGTCAGTATATAATTCTTTATTTACCTGTAAATACATGATGCCCAGTCCGCTCTGACCAACTGGGTTGTTGAGTTCAGCCGCTTTCCTGAAGTACCGCAGAGCTGTCTCATTGTCTGCCTTGATGCCATCTCCGCCTTCCAAATATATCTGCAATTGAGCGATAATTAGATTTATGATATTGTAGCCAACTCTTGATATGTTCCGGTTAAATTATCTGGTAAAAAGTACCTATCCGGAAACTATGAAATGGAAACGTAGGTCTTAGATAGCTGTAACCTAGATCTCCAAGTCATGAGAGTATACAGGATAAAATTATTGAATAAACTAGCGAAACTTCAGAGACATGACGGATATTGATCAACATCAAATCTACTAAAAGTATAATTTTCCAAACTTATATTTTGTCTTAGTACTAGCGTACTGCGGTGGTTGACCTCGAGCTGACCTCGCAGCTGTAATTTCTTGAAATTTTTTGGAGGTGAAAAAAATTATATTTTTTTTGTTTTTATCGTGATTCGATATTTAACTTTCATGTTAATTTCGCCAGTTAATTTCATTTGACTCTGTATTTAGTCGCCCAGTTTTTGTTTATTTAACATTTTATGATACTACATGTTTTATAAAGTAATATTATAAAGAGGTAAAGTTTGTAAGTTTGTATGTAGATGATAATCTCTGGAACTACCAGTCGGATTTGAAAAAATCTTTTTGTATTTGATAGCCCAATTCTCGAGGAAGGCTATAGGCTATTTAACATCACGCTATGACCCTTAGGAGCCGAGCAAAAAGAAAAAAAGTCAGAAAGAACGCTAAGCAAACACGAAGTAATAGCGCGGGCAGGCGATGAGATGCGACGGGGTGGGTCGCGGGAACAAGACATTTCACGCGGACGAAGTCGTGGGCAGAAGCTAGTGTCTTATAAAGTAATACATACCTTGCCTAAGAAAGCGTTGGCGACGGCGTTGCCCGTCTTGGCGGCTTGTTGGAAGTAGTGCAGCGCCTTGTTGATGTCCAGCGTCACGCCGCGCCCGCCTTGGAAGTGCAGTTGCCCCAGACCGACCTGGATGTAGTGTGTATTAGAGACGATTGCAAATATTTCGAGTCCGATTCAGTCGATCTTTAACCTTTTCCCAACTGTGTCGGGTTCGGCTTCCAGTCTAACCGAATGCAGCTGAATACCAGTATTTCACATGGAGCGACTGCCTATCTGACCTCCACAACCCAGTTACTGGGTAAAACGATACACCTCGGTAAGACTGATTGCCAGACTTTCGGGCTTCTGACGGCCGTAACTACTGTCAAAGATCCAGGGATGACAGGCCGGGACCAACGGCTTAGCGTGCTTCCCGAAGCATGGAGGGGTCTTAGTATATAAAATCCAATAGTTTACGAGATATTCGCAAAAAACTGATTTATGTACCCAATTTTGACACTTTTTTTGCTCACACTTTTCGCAGAGGGCTTTTTGACAGTAATTTCTAAAGCTAATGGAGTAGTCATACCTGTGCCTGCACATCTCCCTTCTCGGCCAGCAGCTGGTAGTACTCGATGAGGTCGGTGTCGAGCGTGCCGGGTCCACCACCTTCCGCTTCGTCAATGAGGCGTGTTCTTTGGATTGCGGGGCCTCCGCTGAATGTTACTTGGCTTGCCACTGAACAAATGAGATCATATTTAAACATTTTGTACTCCAATCTCACTTTTCCAACAAGACGTTTCCCAAATATATTGGGGTCGGCTTTCAGTCTAACCGGATGCAGCTGGATACCAGTATTTTACATGGAGCGACTGCCTATCTGACCTCCACACAGTGGCGTACATTGCATAAAGGCATTTAAGCAGTGCCTACCTCTAAAAATCACCAATCATTTACCATCAATTGGGTACATTGATAGTGTGTGTGACCCGCTTTTAAGAAATTCACTAAACTATCATACCTATCAGAAACAAACTACATACAAACGTACGCGCGGTGCGTGGCAGTAGGCAGTCGCTCGACGGCCTACTCGCTTACTACTCGTACCTTTCATTTTCAAGACCGACAAGATTTTTTGCTTTTAAAGTTCATAGAAGGCACATAGAACTATAAAAGGTAAGAAAATAATTTGAACATTCAAAACAGATAATTTTGTTGTTTCTGATTAGTGACCGTATTATGTCTGACTAGACCAGGCAGCCTAGTGCCTACCTATTCTAAAAAGCAATGCACGCCACTGCCTCCACAACCTAGGTACTAGGGAACACCCGATACCGTCAGGTTTCTGGCTACCCGTAACGAGTGTCAAAGATCTACGAATAATAGCCGGTACCAACTGCTTAACGTGCTTTCCGAGGTACGGAGAAGTCTCGGTAATTCGGTATGTTATGGATGGTCACCCATCCACGGCCCGACCGCGGCAAGCGTTGCTTAACCTTGGAAAACGACCCGTGAGGTTGTTATTATTTAGTCACAAGCCCCTCCCTAAACATTTTATACTCCACTAGCTTCTACCCGCGACTTCGTCCGCGTGAATTTCTTGTTCCCCCGACCCACCCCGTCGCATCTCATCGCCTGCCCGCGCTATTACTTCGTTTTTGCTTAGCGTTCTTTCTGACTCTTTTTCTTTTTGCTCGGCTCCTAAAGGTCATAGCGTGATGTTAAATAGCCTATAGCCTTCCTCATGAATTGGGCTATCAAATGCAAAATGAATTTTTCAAATCCGACTGGTAGTTCCAGAGATTAGCGCGTTCAACCAAACAAACAAACAAACTCTTCAGCTTTATAATATTAGTATAGATTTATTCTAATATAGACAAAAGTGGCCGACCAGCACATTCAGCACAGCAGAATCATTTTGAAGGATATTGATATCGATTGCTCCATATGTTCGAAAAATGTGTCTCCTCAACAACGTAAACAACGCAATGAATGTTGTTGAACTGTCATAATGAAACCCATTGTTACCGATAGGTAGTGTGTTATGCAATCACCCCGCAGGTCATGAATCTATACTAATATTATAAAGCTGAAGAGTTTGTTTGTTTGGTTGAACGCGCTAATCTCTGGAACTACCAGTCGGACTTGAAAAATTATTTTTGCATTTGATAGCCCAATTCTTGAGGAAGGCTATAGGCTATTTAACATCACGCTATGACCTTTAGGAGCCGAGCAAAAAGAAAAAAAGTCAGAAAGAACGCTAAGCAAAAACGAAGTAATAGCGCGGGCAGGCGATGCGATGCGACCAGGTGGGTCGGAGTAACAAGAAATTTCACGCGGACGAAGTTGCGGGCAGAAGCTAGTAACTTTTGAATGATCTCTTCAAGGCGAGTTGGAACACCAATCTATTGTTTGTCTAGCCATCTAAGTATGTCCGAACATGTATGTAGAACTCGCTATGTTCCGCTATTTAGGGCTAGCTAAGTCTGGCAATCTTTTTGAAGTGAAAACTTCTTTAGCGGCGCTGTGTACTTTTTTTGGAATAGGTAAAAACTTCTAAATTCGCGTCAGGTCACGTGACCCTGATCGAAAATTCGTAAGACGTAAAACGTAAGACGCGCGTTGTTGAGGACAGCGCCATCTATGCACATCGGGAAGAACTACGAGGGCCTCGCGTACTAACTACGTAGTTCATCCAACAACGACGAGATGGCGCTGAACCACGGATATATAACTGACGACGAGCTCTATGCGAGCGGCTTGCTTCTCTTACCACTGCCGCGACCAACACCACGAACTGAAGTCTATCCTATGTGCTTATTTGTAAATCTGAATAAATTCCTTTCACGAGAAGAATAAACCAGTCACTTTGGTCATCATACCTGATTTGCAAAAAACCCTATAAAATAAGGAACACACCTTAACACGCGTGTTTTGTTTATAAGACGATTCACAAAATACACTCGTAATTGTTCAAGTTTTCACTTCTGTCGGCACTACCGGAGTGCCAGTGTTTTTTTTTTTGTTTTTTTTTTTTTACAATTTTACTCAGCAAACTTTCGAGTTTGACGGCGAGAAGCGCCTGTTAGATACACATAATATAGTAAAAACCAACCTTAAAAACTACCAATTATGCACTATTTTACTCAGGGATCGGTCGCACCGGCACGGACAGATTCCGGACGATCCGCGAACACCGGGCACTGACACATCTATGTCAACCATCAGCGAATCATCAACCTTCAGTTATCTATCTACACAAATACACCTACCTTTAGAAGCCACTTTCATATACAAGTCCATGGCCTTAGGACACGAGCTAGGCACAGTGTTGCCACTCCAGTATCGGTACGCCAGCGCCATCTGTGCGTAGTCACTGTCACCGACCGCCCCCATTGTGTAGTGGACCAGGGCTTTTGCTTGGGATACTGGAACTGCGATGCCGGTCGCGTAGAGGAAACCCATGCCCTAAAAGAAAGTGGGTACTGAGTAATTAATTTAAGACAGATGAATAACAGAAAAAGAAAAGACTTACTAGAGCTAGTTTCGCTAGACTCTCTCTAAGAGAATTTAGTGAAAGGACATCATTCAACTATCGAACAATTAATATCCAAAAATTAAGTGCCGACCAGAAAAAAAAAAGTACTATTTTCTTATGCGAAACAACATTTTGAGTATTCTTTACTATCACAACGAAAGTCTATAATTAATCATATTTATTAAGAAGTGTTTTAAGCATACCATTTAAAAATACCAACTTTTAATTAAATATAACATCCCGAACATGGTGAAACCGCGGAGCGCTGCTAGTTTCCCATAAGAAAACATTACATTTTTTTCTTTTTTTTTACATTACATTTTTTGGGTACGAAGTGAATAATGTCCTTTGCCTTTAAGAATACATTATAAGCTGCCCTTAGTCCTCGTCATCCAATCAAATAGAGGAGAAATATTATTGAAATTGTTCTTTGAAATGATTATCAAGAAAAACTTTCTATTCATGGTGCATTAAAAGGTTAAGTCTGCCTCAATAAGTAATCTTACTTTTATGGGCACTACTTTAAACCTTACTGACTGTCTCTGTACAGCCAATACCACACTTATGGTAACAATTTTATTTAAAATACAGCACCTGTATTTCGCAGTTTTCATAATTCAAGTGTGACGACCGGATGACGCTACCACAAGACATCATGTCCTAATAGTATATCTATTTGTAAATTGAGTGAGGAACTTACAGCATGAGCATCAGCATTCCCTTCTTCAGCTAACACCTCAAATATCTTCTTCGCCTTATCCAGGTCGAGTTCGACCCCCTCCCCGAAGAGATAGGACCAGGCCAGCTTGATCTTCGCCGGGACGTAGCCGATGTCGGCCGCCTGTTTGATTTGAAGGATGGCACCTCGGAGGTCGGGGGAACGTCGGTTCAGCTTCGCCATTGCGACGTCGTAGAGTTCCTTGGCTGTAAATATAAAATAACATCATGACTACATTCCGCGAAGGAGTAGCCAGAAGCATATAATGACACTGTACATCGACATTTTACCAGATGTTTAACTTAGTTGCTGGGTCCACATCGGACGATCCAAATTTGGATCAAAGATCATGGAGCGCTGATCGTGAATCGGAGATTCTTTCGCACGATCCGTTTTAGGAAACCTGGAACCCGCCGCGCGCTCCAGTGCAGATCCACATTTTAGCTAGATTAGGATTAGTCGTTCAGTTTATTTCAGATTGATCGGCCTATCCACACACAACCGTCCACACTGAGTGCGCCAAACAACTGAGGCGCCTTTCGGCATTGTAAAAAAACCGACACCGCTTGAATCGGCCGCTCTTCGGAGCGCGCGCTCCACCGCGTGTGCTCGGACCGCGCGCAGTATGTCCACAGCGACCGCACATTTGGATCGCGCCCATGCTGCGATTCAAATGCGCGATTGGATCGTCCGGTGTGGAACTGGCTATTTAGTAACAAGATTAATAGGGGGTAAAAACTTCGGGCATAGATAAATGCTTCGATTTTGCGTTGCAGACGTGTAGGAACTAAACCCGATCAATCGGCTATGATTTAACTATTGATCAGCTTTGCCAATGAAATATTATTCATTTGGAATATAACATTTTAGTTTCAAATACAGTCCTTGGCATCCAAAAAATGCATAGAAGCAATGTTAAATGCAAAACAATAATAAAAATCGAATGCCAAAGTATGTAGATAACAGAATAGAAACAACGCAATTTACTGCATTGATAACGTCTAAATGATAATGACAATCAAGGTAAATACTCAATCATTTAAATTACATTTATGGAGCAATCAAACACTATTCCAAATTGAATCTGTATGTAAACATGATAGTGGAATGTATTCATCTTCTAGCCCTGCACCCTATAAACACACTATAACAATCATAAACATTTTGAAAGAAATTCCTAATCCATCGCTTTATATGTTAGAAAAATTTGTTTGCTCCGCAATCTAAATAACTCAATTGATGTTGTTGGACCGCCCCTAAGACAACCCACTGACAAAACTGTCAAAATAAAAATCATTGCTCCTATTTCCTAATCAATTGTGTAATACGCTATCAGTATAGTGTGTTAAGCAATTTCGCCACCAATCATGGGCTACTAAGACCAGTAATATGTTTTTATACTACACTTGCTTAGTAAGTGTACCAATACTACCCCACTAAAAGGCTTAAAAGCTGTTCATTAAAAATCTAGGCAGTTATATTGTATGGAATTTCATTACTGCCCTAAAAATCAGGCTAGTAATGCGTTCATTACTAACGCGTTTTGTTTTTGCAGTGAAAACTTCTTTAGCATCGTTGTCATTTGAAATTTGATGATGATGATGATGATGATGTTGATGATGACGATGATGATGATGATGATGATGAAGATGATGATGATGACGATGATGATGAGGATGACGATTACGATGACGATGATGATGACGATGATGGATGTTGGAGTGTGGCGGTGTAAATCACAAGTTAAAATGAGTGATTCCAGTGACAATGATAGCAATTTATTAACAACAACTCCACCCGACATAATAGCAGATGCTAAATGCTTTGTTTGCTATTTTGTCTTTTACTTCTTTGTGCTTAAGTGTAGTATAAATCAGTATATATCACTCGAGGGTAAGTACAGATTACTAAACTGTGCCTTACTCCCCTTGGTGAATAAATAGCTATTATTGTCTTCAATTCCTCCCAGTTATCATCATTAACAGTATTCATAAGCATATAGCAGTCCCCTGTTAGACGTAAGACCCTCCAATTGCATATCTCTCAACTCGAATCTGTAGCTACAGTCCGTTCACAGCTGTTATTTAACCTAACAGCAACCTTATTGTGACGAGAATAAAGATCACAATGATTTTGACAGACTTGTCAATAGCAGCAACCAAACAGGAACCTTATTGTGATGAGAATAAAGATCACTGTGATTTGGACATTGATGCAAAATCATAGGTAAAATAACTGTGATTGGACTGTACTCTCCTCCAGAGATACTTCCCTGTCAGCTGACATCATATCATTCACTCCTATTTCATTCAAATTTTCCCTCATTCAACCTGGAGAAATGGTAGATTAGTAGTTTATTAGTATATTTAGTTAGTTTATAGTTTATTAGTATATATTAGTCAATTAGTATTACTTACCTTCTTTTAGCTCTGGTGACAATTCAGGTTCTTCCTCCACGGGCAATGGAGGCAGTGTGTCCAAGATGTCTTGTGGGTTTTCATCCATTTTCTGTATTAGGAAAGGAATTATTGACATTCTAATAATTAATTTTGAAAGTTTAATGTTATAGGAAAATATTTTAGACATTAATTTGGCAATTTTATCAAATGTCAAACGAAAAAGTGGGTTAATTCCTGTTACCTATATTTACCAATTGAATTTGTTGCATATTTATTTATAAAAGGAAATTAAATAAAAAAATATATGTTATATATTATTTTGTTGGTGAAAAAACAGCCAGGCTGAAGTGGCACGTCACCGTTGTGAATACACCCGGAGAGATAGACAAAGATTGTCACTCACTGGATGCCAGAAGGAGGACATCGCCTTCAAGCAAAGGTGGTGTAACAATCTAACGAGGTTTGCAGGGCCAGGGCTAGAGATTGCTCAAGATAGGGGCATTTGGAAGGAAAAGCGAGAGGCTTTTGCCGAGCAGTGAGGCACAAAATAGGCAAAGGAAATTTTTTTTTTATAATAATAAAACAGAAACTAAGCGCTTAGTACCAAGTAGTGTGTGTAGTGTGTATGTGTGTGTAGTAAGTAGTAGTGTGTGTTTACCTCAATTTCATGTTCAGAATGATCTGAAGCCTTTGGATCATGTATCCAAGCTGTGTCCGTATGCCTCAGTAGGCTCTTCTTTAACAGCTTCAGAGTGTACTCCATTTGGTCTAGATGACTATCTGCAAGACAATAATACTAGATTTAGACTCGCATTCAATTCAAACTGTAACTTTACTTTCCTATTTAAGAGGCTTACAGGACCTAAATACAACAAAACGCAAGGTTTAGAAACAATAAAGTATGTATATGATTGACTACAGTAAATAAAATCAGAAAAATATATGATATTCTTCTTTTTCATTTCTTCTTTCATATGATATGCTAGGTAGATAGTGTGTTGAAAACATAATACAACTAATTTGATGCAATAGAAAAAAATTGTGAAGATACCTCTAAAAACTTTCTTCTTAAAATAAAAACCATACTAATATACATACAATCATTCTGATTTTTTGTCAGATTATTCTACTCCTGTTTCAATTTTTTAATCCAAACAAAAGATTTTTTGCAATTAAATAATTGCTTCGTATTTTGCAATAAATTACCAGGCTTATGTCATTGCACTTCTCTTTCTTTTCTATGCAGTCTGACAGTGACCAAGCTTTAGGTCATGTAAGCCCCTTAAGTTTACATGCAAAAAAAACAAAAATAAATATAATCTCAAGGCATTGTGCAGAGCAATTTAGAAACTAAAAAGTGACACACTTAGGTAAAATACAAATTTAAATAAAAACACAAGACTAACCACAAACAATCCAAATTACTATTGTAACACGGCCTTTATGGAATGTGTGTGAATGTGCCGTTATGCGCGGCAATGGGGACCATAAACCCTCGCCCGCGCTAATGGACAGACCGACAGAGGATGAAAGAATGCGAGTCTCTGTACGCCATGCTTGCAAAAAGTTTTGATTGTTTTTTTATATGTACCCATTTTTCCTGTTTGAGCCCTTATACTTACTGTGTTTTACAATTTATATACTTTAACTGTTAAATGTATGTTCCAATAATTACCCCAACACACCCTGAGATGACTTTCCTACACTATTTATCTATTAAATTTTCATGATATCTTTGAATGAATTAAAGGCCAGCCTGTGCCCAGCATTACACATCCTGCAGCTAGTAATGTATGAGATCGGCATCCACAATAACAGTACCGGAAATATAAGCATCCAATATAATAAAGAATAATCAATACAACTTTACCTTTATTACTTTCCTCGTCCTTAGGAACATCTTTGGTATTTCTCAGTGCATCCGCATACTCCTGGAGCGTCACAATTTCCTTATTCATAGCATCTTTCAGCTCTTTAAAGTAGTCGGAATCCACCGTGTTATATTTAGTGTCCAAATTTTCGTTCCCTTCCTCCTCTTCATCATTTTTCTCACTTTTCTTACGAGAGTCTGGTCCTAACAGTTCACCGGCCGATAAAACAACGCACAGATACAAGATATAAAGTTCCAAACGCTTCATTTTTTCAATTTACTAACAGGCATCGGTCCAAAAGAATTACGTGTCCTAATACACAATACTTTTTGTAACCTGAATTTTGTTTATTTGATGTTTGCTCTCTGCAAACAATTATCACCTCTAGCGAACGTACACGTGTCCTTGCATATTTTAACGTGGCTATAAGTTAAATAATTTACTATTAAACTATTTATTTCTCAATTTTTCTCGAAAAATAGCATTTTCACAAATTCGTCTGTCAAACTAAACTACAGCTGTCAAAAGTGTCAAATGTCAAGTCAATTGTCAAATAGGGTTGGATTGGAGGTGGCGGGCTCTTCATTATCAACTGAATCGATCAAATAATTTTATTTGTACTCTTTTTTTCTTTCTCTTATGCACACTTAGTTTTTCAGCTCACTTTAGATATTGGCAGAATAGTCAACATCGGATTTGCTTGCCATTTATTAAAAATATAAATAGACGAATAGAATAGAATTTGCATTTTTGCAATACATGGTACACACTTGTTCTGAGGTACACACTGACCTTTATAGACAACTGTATGATTGATTGATTGGTACTGACCTCTATCATACAGAGGTCTTCTTCTTCTTCTCTTCGTTTAATGGCTTTTGCGGAAAAACCACCACAATTTAGCCAATGTCAAGTGTAAAAATATCATACAGAGGTCAGTGCCAATGCCTATATTATGCATATTATGACACTATAGTTGACACTCAATATTGACATTAGCATTTTTTTTTTGACAAATTTGACATTGTTAATGATTTGACAGAGCAATGACAGTAAAACTAGTCAACTTTGCCGAATTTTACGAAAATTTATAAAACTGTAAAACGTTATGTTTACAGTGCGTTTGTGGTGAAAACTAGGGTAAATGTATTGAAACTATTAAATCCGTCATTTAGAGTGGCTGTAACTGCTCTATAACCTAAAATGCTTCGGGCACCGGTTAGAAGTAGTACCATCCTCCACCAACCCTGGGTCCGGTTAAAGTCCTCGAGCAGTTTTATAAGGAGCACTTTTATAGAATATTTTGAGACGAATCATGGCCATCAGCACGTCAAATCGAGCTCTGTGGTGCCACTGTACGACCCCAGTGTGCCTTTCGTAAATGCTGGTATGAACCAAGTAAGTTGACAATATTTTTCTTATTTAATGCAGTTACACTTTCTAATTTTACGCTCTATTTGGATCCTTGAGAAGTCGAGTCTAGCTTACCACAAAAATATAGTGTACTCTTCATTGTGGCAGAGTGCCAACCTTCATTTGTTTTTTTATGACTGGTCAGTGGGTCATAAGACTTGATTAAACGGTCTTGTCTCAATTATATGCAATCAGTGACTGTACTACTAGTTTATAAAAGCATTTAGGTATTTTGACTTGCGCCCATTGAGTTCAATTTAACATAATTTCTATGATTTTGTTTTATTTTTCCTTTTAAACCAATAAATGGTTTAAAACCGTAACTTAAAACTTAACATGTAGGCTTCTAATAACATGAACTTCTCTTCTGTAAAAAAAATATGGATTCCCCCCTACACTTCCTACAAAATATTAGAAATACAGTGTAAACTCTTTATAACGTTATCCTTTATAACAATAAACTCCCTGTAACGTTGAAGTGAGCCCAACTTGGTTGGTTTGCATTAAAACCCACATATTGAAACACTCTTTATAGCGATACGCCATTCTCTATTACGAAGAAATGTGTTCATATTTTTAGACAGTAAATATTTATTATCGGTATTATTGTTTATGTTATGTTATCAGGTAACAAAAAACTTTGAAGCTCCGAAACATCCGAGGTCGGTCTAGCTTTTGTTATCCTTAATTGCCTTGAACACGTGCAGTATGACATATTGTTTTCTCGGAAGTGATGGTCTTCGACCAAGCATACTGGGTACCTATCGTATTATCAGTCGTAAACCTACTTTGAAACTGTTAACATGGCCAGTAAACGAAAAGTTTTTTGTTCACTCCATATAACGATAACTCTCTATAACAACAAAAAATGCTCAGTCCCTTGAGTTTCGTTATAAAGAGTTTACACTGTACTTCAATAAAGAAACTGAGAATTTTCATCTTCAATTATGAAGTTAGTTTACATTAAACTCTGTAAAATTCCTCAATAACTACATAAACAGTACTTACTATACGATTTTTCTGTTTAATCTGTGATAGGCTAGTCAAAGCTGTAATTACTACTACTTTGTTTTGAATGTACAGAAGCCAGCACATCAAGTTACCCGAAACTGTCGAATTTCCCCAATCAACTTTGAACCGTTACAGCGATAAAGTTCAAAATCTATTAAAGAATTTGACAGAGTGTAGTAGCTTGATGTTGTGACATTTGTACCTACGTAATTCACTGTAAAGCTCTGGACAAACTGAAGCGCATCCGGCGCAGGATGCGGAACAAAATTCACCCATGCCAATTATCAAACTGGCGTGTCCCACATCCAGAGAAAGATTCACTGTGTGGCCAAACTACTAACCCAGATTACTGAAACTATTTTTTCCAGGAAAGCCAGGAAACGGTGACCTTTTAAAAGGCCTGTCGTAATATAGGGGTTGTAGGCATGTCTTACGTATTAGTTTTTGGGTCTTTTAAAGGCCAGTCACAGTATCTGGTTAAAGTAAAACTTAGCTATGAAAGTTAAATCATTGTCCCCTAAAACTCAATTACATATTATGAATTTCAGTTCAAAGGAGTGTTCCTTGGCAAAGTGGCTGCACCTTACGCAAGAGTAGTGAACTCACAGAAATGTGTGAGGGTCGGCGGCAAGCACAATGACTTGGATGTGGTGGGCACTGATGGACACCATCACACATTCTTTGAGATGCTGGGCAATTGGTCTTTTGGTGATTATTATAAGGTAAAGTGTTGTTAATCCTAGTAAAATTACCTATTTAAAGCACCACAGTTTTGTATATTTTTAACCGGTCAAACTTCGCGTAGGATACACGCGAAGTTTGACCGGTTAAAAATATACATGTAGTATGATACGATAGAAAATCAATTGTGTCTCATTAGCGGAGTTTGACGAGTTAAGTTAATAACGTTTTGTGTTTTGCTAAACTAAAAAATCTATAGTAATAATAAAGCTAAAGATTTTGTTTGAACACGCTAATCTCTGGTACTATCAGTTGGATTTGATATTTTTTTTGCATTTAATAGTCCCATTCTTGTGGAATGCTATGGTCTATTTATCATCACGCTAGGACCCTTAGGACCTGAACAGAAATAAAAATGTCAGAAGTAACGCTAAGCGAAAATTGAAGTAATAGCGCGGGCAGGCGATACGATGCGACGGGGTGGGTTGGGGAAACAATAAATTTCACGTGGACGAAGTCGCGGGCACAAGTCCACGTCAATGCACGTATTTTGCATATGGGAAGGAACAGCTCAAGGAAAGCAAGCAACGCCATGATGTTACTGACCATCTCAAGGAGGGTACTTGGATTACCGAAGTACTTTGCCCTGTACGTGGCGACCCCGGGCAGTTTAGAAGCACATGAGCATGCATGGCTGTCTTGTCGTCCTCCACGCAGGCCTAGCACAGCGGTCTGTGACTCCTATGACAAAGAGGTGTTTATTAAATGTCCTGTGGTCACTCTAAGCTGCAATAACTGTACAAAGCCAGAGCTGTTATTTAATTAGTCGGACAACCTGTTTCATGAGGTGGCCATCAATTGCAGGGAGTGCTTCCTTAGCCTGCCTGCAGCTGCACTCACCTTGGTCCACCCATAGTTTGTGACGATGGACCCTGGTGCGTTTCCTTACCAGAGTGCTTAAGTACCCGAAGGAGAGTGGCGCGATGGGTTCAGGTCCCACTAATGCCATGCTCGATCCCCTTCTGGAAAGTTCGTCGGCAGTGCAGTTGTTACGTAGCGAATCGCTGTGTGACTGTTTAACACTTGCAAAACAGCAAACAATAAGGAAAGAAAATACATTTATTTTGCACAGACTAAAAGACACAATACATAAGCAAAAAGCTAAAAAATAAAAAACCACTGGGATCGGGGGACCCCCGGCAGGAACGAAGTTAAAAATGAAAATCCAAAATGGCGGCTGCAAAAATTTCTAAATACCGAAAATTTTTACATTTTTAGTTTCATCTAGGGATTTTCATCTTGACCTCACTATTGGCTTCAGCACTCGAAAACTATGGAAACTATCTCTCCCTTTCTCTGTCTCTTTCTATTACATAACCCGCCTTTGTACCTTTTTGTGCGAGAAGTTTAAATAAATAAATAATAAATAAACATATAGTAAAAAGTCTTATGGAGGGGACGTAACGCTTTTTCGTTACTTGTCGATTTCTGCCAGTTTACTCCTACCGCAAGCTCTGCAAAAGAACTTCGTTCCAATAAAAAGTGTTCAAACCGTACGATGTAAGAAATTAGCAGAAAAGTGTGCCTCACGGCTGCGCCAAAAAGGCCCAGTTTAGCAAAAATACCAGACAATTAGTGCCTGACGCTGGTTTTCAACTGAACCCGATGTAAGAGGTGACGGATGTAAATCAGTTACAATGCAACGTCACGTGTGTATGCATACTTAAATAAAAAATTTAACCAGGGTGCAAACAGTAACCATGAATTCTGCATATGATTCTAGAACCCGTAGCCTGAATTTATGGTCACAATTTGCGCAGTAGTTAAAAAAATATCCTGTATATCTTTCAGTTTCAAAAACTTCACTAGTCACGCTCACAACAGCAACATCATTTCCCTTTATTTATTCACAGAAAGACGCATGTAAGATGGCATGGGACCTGCTCCTGGGTCCGTACCAACTGAAGCCAGAGAACTTGGTGGTTACATACTTCTCAGGGGATGCTGCCATTGGCTTGAGGGCAGATACTGACTGCAGGGATATCTGGAAGGCTATTGGGTAGGGGTACAAACTTTAAAAAATGTTATCATGTCATTATTTCATTTCGATAATGTATCGAGATCTTAAAAAGTGAGCGCAGCATCGCGTCGCGTCACATCATTCATATATCGGTGTGAATTGACCCTTACAGTCAAACCAGAAAAAGTATGCGCTTCGGTAAACTTCGTGTTTCCGAATTAACACGAACGTCGCGTCACAGAGTAAGCCCCCACAGAGGCTAAGCTTCTAAGTGCACCTATCAATTCGCATTTGTATCAAGTTTTTTTCCCTATACTTACTGCTGTCGCAGTTCGTCATCTGTCACTCAAAAGTTTTTTGGAATTGCATGTTATAGTTCTTAATCTACAATTTACAACTGAAGTGGCAGTGGGCTGACCATGTTTATCGAAGGACCGATGGCCGTTGGAGCAGACGAGTCCAGGAGCGGAGACCGCGTATCGGCAAGCGTAGCGTGGGACGCCCCCCAGCTAGGTGGACCGACGACCTGAAAGTGGCTGGGACAGACTTGATGCGGAAGGCGGAGGAGACCGGGGGTTGTGGCGCAGTCTGGGAGAGGCCTATATCCAGCAGTGGACTGCCATAGACTTAGTTAATTGAATCTACAATTTTGTAATCGTGATAATACAAAATAGGCAAATACTTCCATGATTGTAACAGCTCTGTATTAGATCTCATCATCTTGCGTTTATATTTGCGAAGATAGACGATGATTCCCGAAGCGCAGACTTTTCTTGGGATATATGCACTTACATTCATGTATTCATTCACTAGTAGCATCAAGGAACACCGCGATGCATTTCTCTCATAATTTTTCCGTTCGCCGATGTCTCTGGCCCTAAATACATTCTTTACAATGTCTCACAAACAACTGACGCACAATGGTCCATTTGAAGGACTAGGTGCGGAAACCAAACCTTCTAACATAGAGAACATAGATGTCTCACAAGTTTGATACACTATGTCTGTTCCAGTGTGCCAGAAAGCAGGCTCTTGGCTAAAGGAGCCAAGGATAATTTCTGGGAGATGGGCGTCAGTGGTCCATGCGGCCCATGCACTGAGATACACTATGTCAATCCCGATGGCTCGCTCACTGAGATATGGAATCTAGTCTTTATTCATTGTAACAGGTGAGTTGGTATCTGTACTGATAATAAAAAAGCTGAAGAATTTGTTTGTTTTTTTGAACACGCTAATCTCTGGAAGTCGCGTTTGCATTTGATAGCCCAATTCTTGAGGAAGGCAGGAAGGCAATTCTTGAGGAAGGAACATCACGCTATGACCCTATAGCTTTCCTCAACAATTTGGCTATCAATAGCATAAGGAATTTTTCGAATCCGACTGTTAGTTCCAGAGATTACCCCCTACATACAAACAAACAAACAAATTTTACCTCCTTATAATATTAATATAGATTCAGACTATAACATATTTTTCTCTCTAACCCCTAGAGATGACAAGGGTAAAGTGAGGGGTCTAACCAAGCGCCACGTGGACACCGGCATGGGGCTGGAGCGAATGGCCACCATTCTGCAGGGTGTGCCGTCTAACTACGATACAGACCTGTTCCAGCCAATCATCAGGGCGATAGAGAAGGTATGTAGACAATATTTAAAAAAAAAAGGATGCTCTCTGATACCCTTTGGTAACGGTTAAAAGGCAGTCGAGACACTGGTCTCTTCGCCTAAATGCCATATTCATTTAACCTATCTGCTTATAGTCTTGCGAGTGATTTCCAACTCAAACAAAATTCTTAGCGTAGCTAATCACGCGGCAAGTCCGTCAATATTCGAGTTGAAAACTATTTAGACAACTCCTAAGCAAACACAGTGGTGGCTCAGTGCTAACGGCCTGGCTTAAGAGTTGGAGATCCTGGGTTCGAACCCAGACAGGCGTTTTATTTTGTGTAATTTATTACATCGCCACTGCTCTCAAAAATGGTGAAGGAAAACGTCGTGAGGAAACCGGCATATCCTAGACCCAAAATTACAAAGTCATCTGACATCTACCATCCCGCACTGGGCCCACGTGGTAGGTTACAGCCCACTCCCACTCGCAGAGAGGAGGCCTGTGTCCCAGCAGTGGGAACATTATAGGCTGATCGTGATAACTAAAACGTTATAAAGGAATCGACCAATCACAATGGTTGAAATCCTGATCACGTCACTCGTCTCGTCTGTGATTGGTCGATTCCTGTACGTCTCCGCTTCGCTCCGCCCAGCTCCGCTTCAGTGGAGTCCGGGCCTAAAACCGTAAACATTAAAGCATTATGTTGTCCAGAACAGTAAAGGCGTATCGCAATACGGCGGCAGCTACCACGCTGATGCTGTAGTGGACGCGGCGTACCGGAGACTGGCAGACCACGTCAGGATGATCAGCATCTGTCTCGCTGACGGAGTGTTCCCGGCTTCTAAGTAATCTACTTTATACTTGTAAAGTCGACCTTATAACCGTTTTGCACGTTTGACAAACTTCACTAAGGTAGAAATTATATACATAACTATATGACATAATACCTTGGAAATAACAGTTTGACCTTGAATGCGTCTTTATGCCGTAGCAATAAAGTAGATAATAAATGACTACTGACTTACGATTGACAGTAAATTTTTAATGTGTGAACAGTTTGCAAAATACATTATAGTTGGCTGTTAAACAGTCATAATTTGTATATAAAAATATTGCATAATAATTGTGCCATATGGTTGCAAGGATGTGCTCCAGTTCGATACTGGGTGCCAGGGTCGTCGGTGCGCAAACTGTTGCGATGACTCCAGCACATGATTCTAGAATTTTTTCATTGGTTATCAAAAAAATACTGCTGTTTCAAAGAAAAATCGGTCAAAATTTATGAAAGCTAATTTTTTTTTAATAACTGACCAAAAGTTTCTAGGCAGGGGATTCAGGATGCCACGTTATATAATATCAGACTACAACAGTTTTCAACTGTAAGTATCTTGTTTTGTGGAAAAGATGCCTTTTTTATAGACAACAAGATGAGACCTGAAGGCCAATTCTCGTAATTTAAAACGTTCAAAATCTAGTCGCAGTCTCATCTCAGCGACAAGCAAATGTCAAAAACTTGTCAAAATGTAGGGAAATTAGAAGTATTTTTTGACAGATTGAGACTGAGATCAGACTGTGAACGTTCATAAAATTAGTAGAATTGCCCCTCTGTCAATCTCAGACCTGTTTAGTATTAGCAAAGGTTGCTAGGAATTAAAAGGTCTATTTTCCTTCCGTGATCAGTCAAAACCCAGTACAAAATTAACAAAAACCGTTGTTTCAGCCTAAATCTAAAACAAATAATGAGAAAATCCTTCAAAATCTCCACTGACGTCTTCCAAAATCCTCAACTCTTGAGGATCCTATACAACGAGGTAGTAGAGACCCTTGGATCCACCTACCCTGAGCTGGTGGCCAAGGAGACTGATGCCAAGCTCATCATAGACCATGAGGAGCAGGCTTATGCCAAGATGAGGTCAGGGTTGAGGAAGAAGTGGGCGGAACTGGCGAGGCAGTACCCTGAGGTGGAAGACTTGAATGATGTGGAGCTGTCAGGGTTTGCGCAGGGGTATAAGGAGTTTAAAGAGGTAATTATAATAATTAAAACCTGATTTGTTTCATCTAACTTAGTACAGGTTGGGGTTTTCTAAAATGATGGCTATGAAAATGACAGTGGGTTTGACTTGACTTCGGCATGTACCTGCGTGTCTATTAGCATGCATTTATTTTACTCGGAGGTGACTTTGGGGTTGCGAGCTAAACCGCGACCGTAACAGTGAAGCATCTTCGGCATGTACCCTTAATGTAAAAAAATGCACGCACAATGGTCCACTTCAAGGACTAAGTGCGGAAACCTAAACCCCATGATAGATGTAAAAAATGGAAGGCGATTATTTTGGGTCCGTTGTATTATAACTCTACTGCTTTCTTAGAAAACCTGTTTCATTTTGTTTTATTTTTGCAAATTTTTTTCTGCGCGAATGTATACAGAAACTTCCTTTTTTGAAGGTGGTTAATAACACGTCTATATTTCCTTCAATTAAAGTTTGAATTCTTTTATCTCACCTACCTTTCCAACTTCCACAGACGATGGCCAAACTAAACTCAACCGAAATGCCAGGGGAGTTAGTTTTCAAATTGTATGACACGCACGGCTTTCAAGAGGACGTCATCAATCGCATTGCACAACTCAACAACTTGACCATAGACAACAAAGGCTTCTGGAAGCTTCTATCCAAACACAAGACAAGGCACAAGACCGCTTTCAAAGAACAAGATAAATCTAAAGCGCTACTGTTCCAAGAAGCTATAAAATCCTTAAAAAAGAATGGCCATAGCAACACAAATGATTCACCAAAATATGATTACACAACAAACGGAAAGGACATCGAATTCAAACCGTTAAAAACAAAAATAATCGGCATTCTAAACGAAGACTGCGTTTGGATCGACTATTTAGACGCATGCGAAAATCGAACGTTTTACATAGTGACAAAAGACACAAACTTCTATTGTGAAGAAGGCGGCCAGGCAGCTGATGAGGGAATGATATTCGTGAACGAAAACATTGCTTTTGATGTGAAAAGTGTTTTTAAAATCCAAGACTTTGTGTTCCATAAGGGTAATTTCTCCGTGTCAGGAACTAGAACTTGTGTTCAGTATGACACGGATGTGGAGATAGAAATAGATGAAGATAGAAGGATAAAATTAATGCAGAATCATACAGGAGTCCATCTTTTAAATGCTGCAGTAAGGAGGGTCTTGCCTAACAGTGCCGTGTGCCCCACAGGCTCTAGTGTTACGGATAAAGGCCTCAGTCTAAATCTGTCGGTGTATGGAGAAAAGCTATCGCAAGATGTCATGTTTGATGTACAGAATCTTATTAGGTGAGTTTAATATTTGTACGTTGTTATCGGTAAAACTTGGGGAGCTATATCCTAGTTTATATACAACGCCTATTAGACTATGTTTTACAAATAAAGCTAAGACTTAAAGATATAGATTAACAACACACGCCCTTTATGCATTTTTGCACATCTCGTGAGTTTGTGTTTGTAAAAGAAAATCTCTGGAAATACCGATCCAATTACAAAAATTTTTTCACTGCTCAAACTTATGTTGGGTGTCAAGATCTCAAGGACATCGACGCTAAAACGGTAACGATGAATTTAGCACATAATTCTAGACCTAGCGTAAAAATATTATATGGTAATAAAAAAAAATCTGCTGTTTCATAAAAAATTGCAATACCTACGCAGTCAAAATGTACTGAAAAGCAATCTTTTTTAAATACCCGACTATTTATTTCAACACAGAGGCGTTCAGGAGCATGTACTGAATGCATGTTAGCAGGTTGAGCGTCGATATCCCTGGCCTGTATGTGAAACGTAACATGAAACAACGAACGAACGTGAACGTGTTGCATTTTATGCAATGCAACATTGCCTAGTTGACGTGTTTCATTTTTCGAATGACAGGAAATAGTTAATGGCAGAAAAACGGAATCTCCATACAGCAAACTAGCTTTTTTATATGCTAAGTTAACTTTTTAATATGTATATGTCTTTTACAGGGAATCAATAAGCTGTAACGCGCCTATAGACACCCGCGTACTGACTAGCGTAGAGCTGTCCCGCGAGTCGTCAGTACTGACCATACCGGGCGAGACGTACCCAGAGTCTGGCCTCAGGCTCGTCAGCGTCGACGCGCCGCTCGTCTCCAAGTTAGTACAAAGCTACATTCATTGACTATTCATATTAAAACTCATTAAATCAAAATCCAAAGTCATTTATTCAAACTAGGCTGAGAATCAGCACTTTTCGAACGTCAAAATGACAAAAGACAGTCCCCCAAAACACCCGCCCTTCATCACTTCCTAGTGCTTTCGCTGGTAAGAAGTGGGCGCAACAAACTCCCCAGCGGCACAGCTGTCTGTTCAGTTAGAAAATACTTGATTGTATACAATTCTAGGTATGTAAAGTAATTAATATTACAGGACACAGAACATTAAATTATTTGCCATATGTTAGCTGGCCACGCCAATATACCAACAAATACAATAAAATTTATATGTACTCAAACAAAAAAATAATAAATCAAAATTAAAAATGTAAAACAAAAACTTACTACCTAAATAAAAGCCTCCAGGCATAAAGGGCGTGACAGCTTACATATTTATGCAATGCTGGGTTTTGTTCACATAGCTGTCACTTGAAGTCACAAATGATAAACTAGGACCATCAAAGTAAAATAAATAAACAAGTTATTACTAATAAAGTAATAACAACAATTAGATCTCATTATTGCCTAGCATGCATAGCTGAATAGCAGTATTTTATATGGAACGGCCGCCTAATACGGACCGTTGAAATGTCCATATTCGGCAATTTTCGTATTCAGCCGATGTAAATGCCCGGACTGAAAAAAATTAAGTGCAGGCAAGTCAATTCTTTTAGCATAATATGCAATTCTTTTGGAAAAAATGCGTTTTCTCGCATAGAAAATGTTTTTTTTTTACAGTAAAATTTATTGTTATTTCTATTGCAAATCAGGCCTAACCGGTCGGAATCTAGTACTTAAGGATATAAGACAACACAATCAATACAATACAATAATGTGTAATTTTAGGGAGCTGTGTTGCGGTACGCACGTGCCGGCGACGGGCGCGCTGGCCGAGTTCTGCGTGACGCTGGTGAAGGGCGCGGCCGGACACTCGCCCACCGTGCACGCGCTCACCGGAGATCGCGCTAAGCAGGTACCATAGAACTACATGTATTGAACATCATCACCCATTTACCCTTGTCCCAATTTACTCGGGTTCTTCTAGCCGACATGTCAGTAGTGATAGTCCGATTCAAACTTTATGGCGGCTCGGAACATAAGGCGAATATATAACTCATTTTCTCATCCATTTTGTATGACATGGCTTTTTTGATGATATCTCGAGAACGGATTGACTAATTTCGATATTTTTTTGTGATCCACTGACTCAAGTCAATTGGCGAGGAAAGCATTTTTTTCCTTGAGAAAAACTAACCACTGTTCGCAAAATCAAAATCTCAAAACACACAACTTTTTGCACAGGCCCGCGAGCTGTTCTGTCGAGCCGAAAAACTGGACCAAGTCATAGATCTAATAGACCCTGCAAGAAAGAAAGAAGAGGTGTCCCTTATCAAGCGGCAGTTGGCAGAACTGTGTGGTACTAGTGGCGCCCCCTATGGCGAATACGCTCAGTGCCTGGCGCTGATAGACAGCTTCGCTAAGAGAGAGGTGCAGCAGAATGATATGTCCGCCCTACAGTGAGTATTTTAAGTTTTAAACTCATTAGTGCCAGTATACTTAATTAGTCTGAAAAGATTCAAAATAATGTACCTACCTAATTATTCAAAATCGAAAGTCATTTATTCAAACTATGCTGAGAATCAGTAATATTTGAACGTCAAAATTACATAAGACAGTCTCCCAAAATGCCCGCCCTTCACCACTTCCTGATGCTTTAGCTTGGAAGAAAAGTGGCGCGCCAAACTCCCTAGCACTAAAAAGAAGTATTTAAGAAAATTACAACAATAGGTCTATTGTGTTTACTGACATCAGTCACCGACGAAATAAAGTTCTGATAGATCTTCATTCTTAGTGCGACAACCGAAGGCCAATTCCCCCCGCTCAAATATTGATTTATAACAATAGAAATTCAATTGTGTCTCATACAGCTCTCTCTTTGCAAGCAATTCACGTCTGGACGCTGGCTCCAAGCAACCACCCACTGTACCTCATTGTGGCTCCTCGATGCCGGAGATCACAGTTCACAATAAAGAGGTCCGAAGAGTTTTGTGCAGTCTAGACGTGAACAAGGCGAGCGGGCCTGACGGTATTCCAGCGAGAGTGTTGAGGCAGTGTGCGCCTGAACTGTCTCCTGTGTTGACACGCTTGTTTCGCCTCTCTCTTGAAAAAAGAACGGTGCCAAAATCCTGGAAGCTTGCAAATGTACAACCAGTGCCCAAAAAGGGCGACCGTGCAGACCCTGCACATTACCGTCCGATCGCCATTACCTCCATTCTATGCAAAGTTATGGAAAGGGTACTGAACAGTAAGTTGCTGACCTACCTTGAAGACAATGATCTCCTCAGTGACCGTCAATATGGCTTTCGCCGGGGACGGTCAACTAGCGATCTTCTTGTGTATGTCACGCACTGTTAGGGTGAAGCCATCGAGAAACACGGCGAAGCACTTGCTGTATCGCTTGATATCTCGAAGGCCTTTGACAGGGTCTGGCACGCGGGTCTACTCAGCAAGCTTCCTGCTTTTGGCATCCCAGCTGATTTTTGTAGCTGGATATCAGACTTCCTTAGTGAGCGGTCGATCAGAGTAGTCGTTGACGGCTGCTCCTCTGACCTTATGGCTATTGATGCCGGAGTTCCTCAGGGGTCTGTTCTCTCTGCAACTCTTTTCCTGCTGCACATCAACGACCTACTTCAGCCTGGTATTGTTGGGTACGCAGATGACAGTACTGTTTCAGAGAGATACTTGTCCAGCGCAAGGGCCAGCGGGGCCGAAGTTCGTTTCTTGAGAGAGGCCATGGTGGAGCGGACAGATTTGACCTTAAGCCTTGTCTCCCAGTGGGGTGATGACAATTTGGTTTCTTTTAACGCCACCAAAACACAGGCGTGTGTTTTTACCGCCAAAAGGAGTCATTTCGACCAGACTCCTACTTTTCGGGGAACATCTGTTCCTGTAACAGATCGGCTCGAGCTCCTGGGCATGGAGTTGACATCTAGTCTCAACTTCGGCGCCACCATCGAGTACAAAGCCCAAACTGCGGCCAAGAAGCTGGGAATCCTCAATAGGGTGAAGCGATACTTTACACCCGGACAGCTTTTAACCCTTTATAAAGCACAAGTCCGATCCTGCATGGAGTATTGCAGCCACCTTTGGGATGGCTCAGCGAAATACCAACTTGCCGCGCTTGACTCGGTGGAACGCAGAGCTAAAAGGCTCATTGGCGACGTAAAACTGGTGGATGCCAAGCTTCACAGCTTGGCTCATCGCCGCAAGGTTGCCTGCTTGTCGGTCTTCTACAGATTGTACTTCGGTGAGTGTGCCCAAGAACTCCACGACCTCATTCCACCGGCCCCCTTCTACCTTCGGACATCCAGACGCACTACAAGTTACCATCCCTACCTAGTTGCTATTCCACCAATTCGCACTAAGCGTTTTCAAATGTCCTTTATAATGCGCACAGCAAAAGAGTGGAACTCTCTACCTGCGTTTGTGTTTCCGAGTGCATACAACCCGAATCTCTTCAAAGTAAGAGTGAACAGGCTTCTTCTGGGTGAGCTCACTCCATCGTAGACTTTGTCTCTGTCATCTCTGACCTAGACTAGAGTCAAGAGCAAGCCCATTTCAAATAAAAAAAAAAAAAAAAATACGCCACAGTTGAGCTAATATAAAAAAGTTCAAAATATAGTTGGAATTTCATTGCAGCGACAATAACTGTCAAAAAAATGTAGGTAAATTACAGATAGTTTTGATACGGGAATTGTCGCTGGTGTCGATTCTTTAGCTGTACAAAGATAATTTGGCGCGTAGCCAAAACCGGAACTAACGCCGCCATCTTGATTTTTCAATACGAATTCACAAATAATGTTTACCAAAAACGCCCCCCTGTCAATGTCATAAGCGCCAAAAAGATCCTTGTAGCACTTTATTTTGTGATCTATCGATAATGATCGCTGGCATTAACCGTTCAGATCGATGCAGTGTGGCTGAAGTTCATCGATCGACGAGCGATGATGTTTTGAGGCGATCATATCGAGTAGTCGATTGTAGTCTATAGGCCGACCGCTTAACTGAGAAGTTGCCTGAGGTAGCTGCGCGGTGCGGGAGGGGTGATAGTTGTCACAAGTTGACGAATCACTGAGCTCTTGCATCACGTCACCACGTCTCAATTTAGCGGTCGGCCTATAGTCGCATTTTGGATAATTTTGATATAATCTGCGTCAATTTTTTCAGCTCAATAGCAGAAACAGAAGTCCGCGAGGCAGTATCCGAAGCTGCCCAAAGCGGCCGCCGCTTCGCAGTTCACTTCCTTCGCTGCTCATACCTCATGCAGAGCGACAGCATACAGTCTGTGCTGACTGTACGACACAGCATGCCTACCATGGTGCTGGGCTGTGCCGGTGGAGTTCTTGTAGCGGCCTGCACTGTGCCACAGGTGACGTCATGAACTGTAATAATATCGGTTCTAAAACTATCTGATGAAAGTGTAAACAAACCCTGTTCGGCGGGATGATTGCGTAACACACTAACACAGAAGCGATGGCTTCCATTTTCAAAGTTCAACAACATTCATTGCGTTATTTACGTTGTTGAGAAGACATTTTTTTAACATATATGAAGCAATGGATTAGCAATGTCCTTCAAAATTATTTAGATTGTGATTCAAAGTGCAACGCAAATAGGGCGCAGGTTAAATTCTTACGCAGTAAGATTAGTATGTGAAATGGTCTTTTGAGGAAAGAACCACACAGATTTTAGTGGACCTGTCCAGTCAGTGTACACATTTGTCAGTGTAATAACCCTCGTTCGTTCGTAAAGTAACGTAACATGATGTGTGCGCAGGACATGGTGTCGGCCACGTTCAGCGCGGCGGGCTGGCTGGGCTGCGCCGCGCGAGTGTTCGGCGCGGCCGTGCGCACGCGCGAGGGGCTCACGCTCGCTGAGATGACGCCTTCTAAGGTAAACCTACTGTTATAACGTCTAATGGGGAACTTCACTTGGCGTGTTTGTCCAAATATTCGCGTTCCTTGGGAAATATAGTGGCCCTTGAGTTTGAGTTTGCCAAAACAGGGGAAGTCTAAACGCAGCTAACACTAGATGGCGCTCTCATGTACTTTACAAGTGACAAAAACAACTGTTTACACCAGCACGCGTAGCGTGACGACGTTTTGTCGAAGGAAGAATAGAGAAAATGACATATTGCCACGCTTAGGGCTTGATTTTAGCTGTCGTTATTGTGTCCAGTTCGACCGCGCGGCCATAGCGTTTTTTTTTTAAAAAAACCATGTCAATTTTTTGTAAAAATTTGTCAAAGTTGATTCCCAAAACCATAAATTTGTCAAAGATACGGTTAAAAAGTTATAAGGGTTTGAACATGGCCGCGCCATTGAAACGCGGCGAACCGCGCGGCCACTGAGATCTTTAAAACTAAGCCTTGTAGAGACCTGAAATTTACGCAAATGCAAGATTTAATTTGTAAAAAATTTGTAAAAATATAAAAAAAATACTCAGGTTTATAGTTTAAGAGCTATAACACTAAAACCGAATGGCCGCGCCATTGAAACGGTGGAGAAAACGCTATCGCCTGTATCTCGCTGAAAAAAAATCGCAGAGGTGTGTAGTTTATTGTAATTACCCAGATTTGAATTTGTCGAAACTAGGAAAAATACAACAAAAATTCCTAGGTTTATATTTCAGGAGCTATAAGACTAAAACGATATGGCCACGCCATCGAAACGGTGAATAAAACGTTATTTCGCCTGTATCTCGCTGAAAAAGCATCGCAGAGGTCTGGAGTTTTTTGTAATACCTAGATTTTAATTTGTCAAAACTAGTAAAAATACAATAAAAATTCTTAAGGTTATATTTCAGAAGCTGTAGAACATTATCAGTATGTGGTGCGATAGGGTGACCATGTCTTATTGTTTACAGAATACTTTCTACTTATTGTTACAGAAATTATAATTCAAGGATTCTAAATAAAATTAAAATGAAACCATAAATATAAAAACAATTATGTTTATTGCTTGAAAAGTCAATAATACAGTTACAGTCCGCGTGGACTTACGAAAAACTAGCCCTAAGATTGGTTTAAATGACGCAACTCCGCCCCTAAGCTATGTGATTGGTAATGCACACTATTGCATCTCACACGCGCCACCCCCGCGCGCCTCCGCAGGTCAGTGCGACGCGTACAGCCGTTAGTACTTATTATTCTGTGGTACAGCGACGTAAGCGTAAGAGTTTCGTTATCAGTGTGTCGTTGTGATGTTAACACGATAAAAAAGTGATCTACTGATTATTAAAATGTTCAGTTCGTGTGTAATTACGATTAAGTGTTGTACTGTGGTGTAACGTCAGTTCGGTAAATTATGTAAACAATTCAGCAGAAGTGATTAAGGTATGTTGCATTTAAATATTTTATGATTATGTTAGAGCTCTCTCTTTATTTGTATGGATGACCGTGTAGTTAAGATATTTTACTATGAAATATTTACAATCTTATGTATATGAACTTATATGAAATACTAAAAACTATCTAATAACTAACAAAAATAATAATAATATATAATGTTTGCCCTGCAGTGGGACAATAATAGGCTGGATTATTATTATTTAATGTTTTATTAAATCATATAGGTAATTAGAACTTAACTTAGAACATTTGAAATGATTGTAAATCATTTTGATTCCACATTTTTAAATAAGTACCATCAGCAACACTCACGGTGACCCCTCTTTAGACTGCATTTTTGGCGGACTAAACCAAGGCCGCAGCAGGTAGCCGCCAGACACTGCACGCAAAATGCAGTCTTAAGAGGGGTCACCGTGAGTGTTGCTGATGGTACTTATTTAAAAATGTGGAATCAAAATGATTTACAATCATTTCAAATGTTCTAAGTTAAGTTCTAATTACCTATATGATTTAATAAAACATTAAATAATAATAATCCAGCCTATTATTGTCCCACTGCAGGGCAAACATTATATATTATTATTATTTTTGTTAGTTATTAGATAGTTTTTAGTATTTCATATAAGTTCATATACATAAGATTGTAAATATTTCATAGTAAAATATCTTAACTACACGGTCATCCATACAAATAAAGAGAGAGCTCTAACATAATCATAAAATATTTAAATGCAACATACCTTAATCACTTCTGCTGAATTGTTTACATAATTTACCGAACTGACGTTACACCACAGTACAACACTTAATCGTAATTACACACGAACTGAACATTTTAATAATCAGTAGATCACTTTTTTATCGTGTTAACATCACAACGACACACTGATAACGAAACTCTTACGCTTACGTCGCTGTACCACAGAATAATAAGTACTAACGGCTGTACGCGTCGCACTGACCTGCGGAGGCGCGCGGGGGTGGCGCGTGTGAGATGCAATAGTGTGCATTACCAATCACATAGCTTAGGGGCGGAGTTGCGTCATTTAAACCAATCTTAGGACTAGTTTTTCGTAAGTCCACGCGGACTGTAACTGTATTATTGACTTTTCAAGCAATAAACATAATTGTTTTTATATTTATGGTTTCATTTTAATTTTATTTAGAATCCTTGAATTATAATTTCTGTAACAATAAGTAGAAAGTATTCTGTAAACAATAAGACATGGTCACCCTATCGCACCACATACTGATAATGTTCTACAGCTTCTGAAATATAACCTTAAGAATTTTTATTGTATTTTTACTAGTTTTGACAAATTAAAATCTAGGTATTACAAAAAACTCCAGACCTCTGCGTTGCTTTTTCAGCGAGATACAGGCGAAATAACGTTTTATTCACCGTTTCGATGGCGTGGCCATATCGTTTTAGTCTTATAGCTCCTGAAATATAAACCTAGGAATTTTTGTTGTATTTTTCCTAGTTTCGACAAATTCAAATCTGGGTAATTACAATAAACTACACACCTCTGCGATTTTTTTTCAGCGAGATACAGGCGATAGCGTTTTCTCCACCGTTTCAATGGCGCGGCCATTCGGTTTTAGTGTTATAGCTCTTAAACTATAAACCTGAGTATTTTTTTTATATTTTTACAAATTTTTTACAAATTAAATCTTGCATTTGCGTAAATTTCAGGTCTCTACAAGGCTTAGTTTTAAAGATCTCAGTGGCCGCGCGGTTCGCCGCGTTTCAATGGCGCGGCCATGTTCAAACCCTTATAACTTTTTAACCGTATCTTTGACAAATTTATGGTTTTGGGAATCAACTTTGACAAATTTTTACAAAAAATTGACATGGTTTTTTTTAAAAAAAAACGCTATGGCCGCGCGGTCGAACTGGACACTCGTTATTACAATAATCTTTTTCCTTAGGTAAGCCTAATAAACTGCGAGCAACTAGTCCAGGACGCGATGCGCGTCGCCATTAAATTTGCGCAGTCACACGTCAAGGAGAACACAGAACATTCTAGAAATACGCAGAACAGACAACAGAACTGACCATCATACTTATATTTTGAAGAGACTGACCTCACGGAGGCGATGAATAACTACTATACTCTTTATAGCCATGTTTACTCTCACTAAGGGCCAAATGTGCTGTTACAGATGTCGGGCGATGTCGATCAACGTCCCCAGACATGTTGCCTCCTAACCGCTTTTATCGTTTTCGATGTCGCCGTATATGTCGCTTGACTTCGCCCGACATCTTTAGCGACGACATACGTTGCGGGACATTTGTTTACTAATGAATACGATGCTTCACTATTTAAGACAAATGTCTGAATTAACTAGGGAAAGTCACAAGGCATTTAATTTGTTCCCTTATTATTATATGGTTTTACATTCCCATTTAATTGGGCGTAACAATCTTGAAAGATGAGAGTTATTGATATCCAGCCATCCAGCGAAAAAGTTTTGCTCCTTTAGAAAGATATGACCCGTTATAACAGCGGCAGAAAAAGCGCTTTAAACTTAACGTTTTTGTTGAAGCATAATATTTATATACAGTAGTTTCTGCATCCCAGATTCCCAATGATATTGCTAAAAGACAGTTAAGCCCCTTTTATAACAAAATTATTAAAAAAAAAAAACTATCTTTATACAATAATATAGTCATCGTTATTATTTCTAATTTGTATTTATAATTTGTGAGACGAAAGGAAGAAATTTTGGAAATGCTATTTATTTATTAGGTATATAATGTATTTTATTTTCTAATGCTTATATAGCGGGGCAATAAATTAAATAAATATTGTCTGGCGTTTGAACTGCCTTAATGATATTGTAGTTTTTAATTGAATTCGAAATATGTTGAAAGTCTTCCTGTAAATAAATAATAGCTCTATTTTTGTAAATAAAACTTGTTGAAAACCAATGGTATTTTTATTTTGTAACAAACAAAGTAGGAATTTTCCCGTATCCCGAGGGCACAAAAACTCCGCTAGGAGTATGTATATTGTGTTCTGTGCACAAAGAGCCTTTGTACACACGTTTTTTATGCCGTGAAAAACTACGGTTTATTCGCCGTGTTTAGGCACGGTCGTCAGTGTTGATGTGTTCGTTTCGACTGTTCGGACAGTGTCGTAGAAGAAAAACGACTACGTCAACATTACAAAGGAATTTGTAAAACACTAACAATCAAAGTCGCAAATTCGTAGATTCAATATTCAGAAAGTTGTAAAGATTTAACCATGGCCGCGCGGTCGAAACGTGGAGAAACGCGCGGCCACGCAGTTCTTTTAAACGGAGTAGAGGTCCCATTCTTTTTGCTAATCACTGATACGATTTCGAAGAAAATGTAGACAGTATGAAGTAGTCCTAATTTTAATTTCACGACTGAACAGAACTTAAATAAAACCTATAATGCAAGTTAGAAGAAGGGTGACCAAGATTTATGGTTCGTCAATCAGACATTTCCAAAAGGGTATGGATCACTATAGAAGCTTGTTCACAGACTCGATTTTTCTACGGCGCTGTTTATACTCCGTGCCGTAAAGAAACCGTGCCGTGTTCAAAGGGCCTAAGGCTGCGTTTCCACCAGAGATGAGCGAGGATGCGTAGCGAGGGATGTGTGTGTGAAACCAACCAATAACATCGCTTCATTTTTATAGCTTGAACTAAGTTAGCGTTGGTTAGTTTTACACACATTCCTCGCTACGCATCCTCGCTCATCTCTGGTGGAAAACCAGCCTAACAGTCCTTTCATAGCTATTTTACCTCAGACAGCAATAACCAGAAAGCAACCTGAAATCGCGAAAAAAAAATCAACTGTTCCCTACATATATGTTCGTATAACTCGTCAAAATGTAGGGAACAGCTGATATTTTTTCGATTTCAGGTTTGGTCCCATAGTAAAAGTTGTTCATAATGATGAGTACAATGACCTCTTAAGAGGTTGTTAATGTTTTACCAATAACCCGTTAAAGAGTAAACCAAATAATAAAAAAAACAGAAAATTAACAAGACAAATCCTTGATACATGTAGGTAATTTAATTCAAATGACTATATACACTTAAATAAATTGATAACACCGTCCGAATAACATACACAACAAAGTTTTGTAGAAAACAATTTATTATTATTAATTACAGGCTAGTTAAATATATGTACATTCAGTTTGAGATCCGAGTGGATCGTATCACTCATCGTCTCATCACTATAAGTTCTTTTAATATAACTTTTGTGAGATTTATTTACATCTATAATGTTTATGGATTTCTAAACGTATATATTTTCGGGTTTGCCTGACTGTTCGGACTCGGAACAGAGATGTTACACATAGTGCCGTCCACAAAGACGCGCCCCACTCTTCCTTCTAATCGCTTCCAACAGTGAATACAGCGGAATGTACAGACGCCAGCACATCAAGTTACTACAATCTGTCAGATTTCTTTAATAGATTTTCAACTTTATCGCTAAAGCATAAGGTTCAAAGTTGAATGCGAAAATTTGACAGTTTCGGGTAGCTTGATGTGCAGCTGGCGTCCGTACAATTCTACTGTAAGCGTTTGGGAAGAAGACTGGGGCGCGTCTTTGTGGATGACACTATCTGTAACCGATGTTACAATTCCTAAAAAATTCGTTGTACCCCGAAATAAATACTTTTGTTTCCGTAAACATTAAAAAAAAAACAATTTTAAGTGGGTGAATTTGGCTCCCGGCTGCGTAACGTACTGTAACAATCACCGTCAATGTGCTCTTTTTCTTTTTTCGATGTAATTTTTTATTAAGCGTACAATTTTCAACCATAATGACCCATTTTGTTTAACATTTCAGTCTAATTTTCTTTTTTTCTTTTTTTAAGGGATAACTCGTCATTAAAGCTCTTTTTTTAATATATTTGACGAGAGGACATTTTAGGGTATTTGAGATGTCAAACATTAATAGGGAACTAAGTTAACGTAAAAGTTTGTAATCGATCACCTGCACATCACTAGTAGCACTCGGAACTGCGAAAAATCGCCCTTACTACGGGCGCAATAAGGGCGCTTTCACCGTCAAACAGTTACCGTGGGGATGAGTTGCATTTGCGGGGTAATTGCGTAACACACTAGCAATGGGTTTCACTTTGACAGTTCAACCACATTCATTGCGTTATTTACGTTGTTGAGCAGACACATTTTTCAAACATATGAAGCAATGGATTAGCAATATCATTCACAATGGTTCAGATTGTGATTGATTAGTGTTACGCAATTAGGGTGCAGGTAAGACTGGAAGCTGACCCCAACATGACTATTAATGAAGAAAGAAAAGAGCACACTTCTTGATAATCTCACTCAATGCGAGAGCGAGATGTTAGAATAAACGTGACGCATCCGAGTGCCAAAAAGCACGGACTAGTGATTATCCATGTACTGTAGCTCAGACAACAGCAGGACTGTGTTGGGCAGCGGGCGCGGCTGCGGAGACAGGATCGTCAGCATCTGCCTGTCCATGTCCACGGCCGTGCTGTGGGACGAGATACACAACTTTAGTGGAACAGGAAAAAATATTCATACTTCTTATGGCACACTATAACTATATGTACAGTGTAAACACGTACAAATTTGACATCATTGTGTCAGCACTTTACTCGCTACGCGCGGTCTATACTTTAGTACACAAATATCATTCAAATCGCGTGCACTCATTATCATTCAATTAATATCATCATCAATAAATTCTATTATCACGTATTCTTGCGTATCACTCAACTATCATCATTACAAGGTGTAAAGATCCTACATATTATGTTAACTAGCTGGACCCCGCGGTTCCATCTGCGTAAGTTTCGATTCCAAAAAAAATCTGGAGGGACACCTTTTTTTATTGGGTGGGAAATTATCAATTAACTTCTCCCGCTCTGGGCGGAGCGGGAGGGTGTCAGACTTTTACTGACTAAAACCCACCCGTGTTCCTTCAGTTGCCTGTGCCAGGGGCCACGGTATCTCTTTCGATGGAGGGCCACCCTTATCACCTAGGTGTATAAAAAATAGTCTACGACCTATTCTCAGACATACTCGTACTAAATATACACAAAAAATTTCATAAAAATCGGTCAAGCCGTTTTGGAGGAGTTCGATAACAAACACTGTGACACGAGATTTTTATATATACCTAAGATTAAAATAAACCTAAACATTGCTCATTATGATCAA
The DNA here is from genome assembly GCA_963855955.1 of Luperina nickerlii. NCBI lineage: Eukaryota > Metazoa > Arthropoda > Insecta > Lepidoptera > Noctuidae > Luperina > Luperina nickerlii. Next base: position 18,985,318 of record OY979680.1, read on the forward strand.
CACTGGCTTTCATAAACATAATGCCACCCCCTTTATTGCAAGAGTTTGTTAGTGTACAACGCCAACTTTTTGACAAAAATATTTTTAGGTCATCCTTGGGCATTGAGAAATGTCCTGTGTGTGTAATCCTGGTCGATATACCCTGTAACAATGTCCGGCTTGAGAATTGAAATCAAGGCCTTCTGCGTTTGCCTAGTGGTCACTTGAAATAATGGAGCTGAAGAGGCAGTAAGCCAGTTATGTCCGTCGAAGGGCCCATAGTCATGGAAACAGAAGACTTCTCGAGTGTAGAGCGGCTATCAACCAGGCTCAACGTGGAGCCCCCACCAGCTAGATGTATGATGGATGCCTCTACCTTAAAAAGCTGGAACATACTGGATTCGAAAGGCGCAGAACTTGGTAAGCTACTCACACGCAGACGAAGCCGGCCAGGTTGGAGTGCAGCACGTCGTCGTCGGGCCCGGCCGCGAACGACACGGCCAGCAGGCGGTGGTGCAGCGCGGGCGACGGCCACACGCTCACCAGCTTCGTGAGCGCGTCCTCCGCGCGCATGCCCAGCGGCATGCACGAGTCGGGCAGCGACGGCGCGCCCACCTGTAGCAGACAGGGAACTTGTTGACTGGCTCAAATATCAGTAGCTTCCTCCGTGGAGTCAGCGCAGTATGCCTTCCATCCATACATGTCAGTCTAGCCATAATAATAATGGCTAAAAAGTTAATAACTATTATCATCTTTTACACAATATTTCTGTTTTTTCTCTGCATGTATTTTTTTTTTATTTATACGACAAATCCAGAATGAATAGTAGATTTTACAACAAGTGCACAAAACAAACCATTTTTACCCGAGACTTTTAGCAGCCCGAGCCGAAGGCGAGGGCTGATAGTAATGTCGAGGATAGAAATGGTTTTGTGGACGAGTTATAAACTCTGCTTTTCACTTCGATTGCGAGGAAATAAAACAGTAATATAAGATAACATTTCTTTAATTAAAATTCAAAGTAAAATTAGAACAGTTTTGAATAGCGAAGGAAATTATTTTTTTTTAAATCTTACGACATTGATATTAGGCTGCAGACCTATACAGCCTACTATTAAATTAATTTTGTAATAATAATTTTCTTAAATCAACTAACCTACCGTACTTGAATTAAAATTTTAATATCTATTATATCTTAAAAAACACATAAGGCAAATAAATTAAAGTAAATATTATATAATAACAAATTCTATCTATGAACTTCTTATTGCATTTGGCTGTATGGCTCATTTTCTTTGCCTTAATATAATACATTTATGAGTAGATACGTTAATGCCCTTGTGCACAAAATTCGATTTTGTGCAGCCTATACCCTGCACAAAGAAGCACTTTCAGAGCATGAGAAGTGAAAAAGTACAATACGTGCCACGTAAGATGAGACTTGACCCCGCCTCCCCCGCTCTTTCCGCCGCCCCTATGACGTCCGGTCCCGTCCCGCACTCAGACCTCATACCACTAAAGATACCTAAAACCGTGTTCTGCGCATGTCAGACCACGTGGTGTGTCAAGTCTCTTCTTACGTGACACGCATTGTACCCATGTATTTCTCCATCCTAAGATACTGTCAAAATTTTAAAACGATCGGTTCAGCAATGGTTCAAGCTTGAAAAGGTAACAGACAGAGTAACTTTCAAATATAAAAAATATACTAGTAGCGTCCTGCGGTTTCACCCGTATGAGTTTCGATACCGTTGGAATATCGGGACTCAAACTATCTCTATATCAAATTTCATCTAAATCAGTTCAGCTGTTTAAGTGTGAAGAGGTAACAGACAGACAGACACACTTTCGCTTTATAATATTAGTATGGATTACTAGCTGCGTACCGCGATTTCACTCGCATAAATCTCGATCTCGTGGGAATACCGGGATAAGAAGGCTCCTTTGTCGTAATCCAGGTCATGGTCTACCCATGTGCCAAATTTTAGACATCGACTAACCTTATAAATCTTGAGATCTGTGAACTTGACGTCGAAGGAATGCGGGTAGTAGGGCGTGCGCTTGCCATAGAAGTACTCGCGGATGCGCGCGTCGCGGCTCTCGGCGCGCTGCGTCGATGAGCGCTCCACTACCTACAGAGAACATAGGGGCAATTCTACTAATTTTAACAACGTTCACAGTCTGATCTCAGTCTCAATCTGTCAAAAAATACTTCAAATTTCCCTACATTTTGACAAGTTTTTGACATTTCTTTGTCGCTGAGATGAGACTGCGACTAGATTTTGAACGTTTTAAATTACGAGAATTGGCCTTCAGATTCATTAAGTCACTTTAGGTTATTAGATGGCAAACAAACCGTCGGTGAGTGCAGTGGTAACACTGGTAACTGCCACAACTTACGAGTTGTAGGTCGTGGGTTCGAATACAAGCAGGGATTTTACTTTGTGTCAATTATTTCATCACCACTGACCACAAAATGGTGAAGGAAAACATCGTGCGGAACCATGCAAGGGCCTGTTCTAGAAACAAAAAAAACTCGAAGACATGTGACATCTGCCATCCCGCACTGGGCCCGCGTGGTAGATTATGGCCCTGTCACATAGAGTAGGCCTGTGTCCCAGCAGTGGGAACTGAGGCTTTGGTTGACTTCAGACTGTAGGGTAACAAGACAGCCATAATAAGTAAAAAAACAGAATATACTTACGCCTCCGCTCTTGGGTAGGTACACGACTTTGACGAACTTTGGCATGTCCCTCTTGAGCTCATTATATAGCCTCTCGTTGTCCAATACTAGGATTACATCCACCTGAACGGAAATAGGGTTAAAAGAAAATTAGGTTTGTTCTACAAGAACTTGGCGGCCGGTGATATGGCCCCTTAAGGTTTAAAAAAAGTCAGGGCGTTGTCCATCTCCCTCATACACATCTGTGTGCCTCTTTCTTTAAATGCAGTGCTCTCCTATAGACGGCACAATTTCTGTAGTCAAATAATGAAGCTTTTTATAAAGATTCACGAACAAGAAACGAATCAATTGCTAAAACCTGGTCAAGAGTGAGAGTCAGGCTCGCGTAATCAAGGTTCTGAGCCTACTATAATTATTTTGGCTGTCACCTTCTTTAGAACAATTTTTTTTTGCTAATCTTGCAATTTTCTTGTATTGCATTAGAATGCCAGTAAGTCTGCTTACCTCAAAAGCCTGTGCAGCGTGTGTAAGCACTTTGTACCCTGCACCTTTGATCCACCCACAAGTGTTGATGATCACTCCTGATGTTGAAGCTGCAATACAAATACACAAGTTTTAAGTAAATGAAATGAAGTTAGAGTTGCTTTTAAACCTGCGAGGTTCATGAATATGTTATCCAAAACACTGTGCATCAGGAAGTGAAAAACTGGGCAGAACGCTACAGAGCACGCCTTCAGAATCATCCAAATCCTTTGGCGAAAGCGCTCACTAAGCCAGATCATGAAAGGCGGCTGAAAAGATTAGCTGTGGTGGACCTTGCCAATGCCAACTAGGACATGCTGCCATGAAATATTATGACGGAAATCTCGCTGGGGAAACCATTCTGCAATATCGAATCCAGTAACAAATCTGCTCGTAGTCCAGGGACTGATTGCAGAAAATGATGTACTCAATTCCACACAAATAAGACCCTTTAGAAAATAAAGGGGTAGAAAAAAACATGTGCTTTTCTTAAAGCAGGAATTCAACAATTCAATGGCTCAGGGCTGTTTCAAGAAGAAAACAGTAGACAATTCTGACAATAATTTCATTCAGTAATTGAGAGATGATAAAGTTAAATTTTCTTAGTTGTTCAGGTTATTTCGAGTAGTCTATTAGTCCTAAATTTTCACTGTCTATATGAAACAATGATTTTGCACTTATGTTTGTAAATAGGGAAGGCCTCCCACATTGTGAAGGCCGCAGGAACCCGTTGGATGCGAGAAGCACAGAACCGGTCGAAATGGAGGTGCTTGGGGGAGGCCTATGTCCATCAGTGGACGTCTTTCGGCTAAAATGATGATGTAAATAGGGTGAAAATTAAGCCAACAGCTCTAGTCACCTTTTTTATTATTTTCACACCTCTCAGCGATGACCTCAGCTAGCCGGGCTACAATAGTGTTGTACAGCTCTAGGTTTTCTCCTGGAGCGCTGTGCCCAAAGTGGTACACCAGCGGCGCTTGCTGACTGAAGCCTTCTTCAATTGACGCTGGCCTTTCCACCAGGAGTGCTCCTGTTTATGGTATATTTGTTTAATCCTTACATAGTATAAAACAAAGTCGCCGAAATGTCTGCAAGCGCATAACTTCCGAATGACTGCACCAAATTGGATAATTCATTTTTTGTTGTGTTCGGTATTGCCAGGACAAGGTTTTTATGAAACAAAATTTCGGAAATTCGAAAAAAATTGCACCGAGGCGGGCCGCTGATACCACATAAGCAAAAGAAACGCTTCTGGAAAAAATCAGGTTTTTATCAACAGGATTCAGTATAAGGTTACATTTATGTGACCAGCAGGATATGGTTGATAATAAATTAAAAATAGAGATTTGTTTAATCATATAGTCCTCCAGACCGTATGTCGGTCATAGCCACCAATCTCAACGGAGACTAGCCCTCGGCGCGGGAGATAATATAGTGCACAAGTTTGAGACACAAGTGCACTCTCTCTTCCGTCTCTCTCATAGTCTTATGGGAAGGCAGTCCAAGAAATCACACACATGGGATACAGTATAGCATAGCAAAAACATATTGAGACTGCATCATTAAAAACATCATAATATTTCACAATCAAAAGCAATAATACCACAATACTGTGAAACATTATGAAATACAATAATTGTTTTTATTTAACTAATAATTATTTTATTTACTTCAATAACTTAAATAGATCCATTACAAAAAAATCTTAGTAAGAACTTACAAGAATAGGTTGGTGCTTAACACAACTTCTGGTGAATTTCACCAAAAAACTGAACATCCAATATTCCAGAACACATATGACACTGACAGCTCCTGAAGGTGGTTTAACTGTGCTGATTGTGTTCAATTTCATTGGTAAAATTGTACCTAAGAATGACATAGTCCTCTGGGTGATATTGCAAAAGAATAGACAGACTGCTCACCAATAGTGCCCGGTACACTGATATGCCCCTGGCCTACATCCAGGTCCACATAAATAGGTCTCCGTCCCATTCTCACTGCATAGTTCAACAGTATCCTGGTAAGCGTGGACTTGCCAACATCCCCAGGTCCCACAACCATGGTAACTGGTCCTCTTGTGGATTCCTGCTCTGCAGCCACTCGTTGTTGTTCAAGAGCTGCATGGACATTGAGGTATACAACCTGGAGAGAGAGGTTTATTTTTATTGTACAGGTCTGAAAAAACTTTCCTTTATTCAAGATAATAATATGGTTAGACTGCAATTGGAAAATGTAAATTGGGATAAGTAACATAATTATCTACTACTAGCTACACGCCGCGGTTTCACCTGCATAATTTTCAATCCCGTGGGAATATCAGGATAAAAAGTAGCCTATATGTTAATCCAGCGTCTCAGCTACCTCCATACCAAATTTTATCAAAATTGGTCCAGCTGTTTGAGCGTGAAGAAATAACAAACATATAAACACACACTCACAAACTTTCGCCTTTATAATATTAGTGTGATAACATTAGTGTGATTGGAGCAGTTGCAGAAGCAATAGATTAATGTACTAGATTATAAAAAAGCCTCAGAGAGTCAGAGTTTTCAATACTACAGCCTTTTTTTATAATCTCTCTGTAGTATTGAAAACTGTAACTCTAGGAAATACCGGTTTACTTAATAATATTATGGTCTACCACAATATTATTAAACCAGTATTTCCTAGAGTTGAGTTTTCAATACTACAGACTTTTTTGATGAATTTTAAGGCTAATCAGTTGTGGTTATTTGCAGTAAACATGATGCAATAAAGAACATAAACACATATTTGAAAGATTATTGGGTATAGCCCTTTACGTTGAGAAAAAATACATTAAATGAAGACTATGAGAGTTGATTTGTGACTTACCATAGGTGTTTCTTTAGCCATATAGCTGACTTCTGTGCGGCCCCTCAGCTCCACAGTGCAGCCGTGCCACGTGAAGACGGCCACCTTCGCCCCCGTGTGGAACTCATACGGCTTCCCTTTCACTAACTCCGTGCCAAACAGCTCAGCATATCCACTTTTGACCTAGAACCACATACTAACCTAACAAAAGCTTTCACATTTACGAAACACATAGTTTTAAGACTATTCCGGCCATATGCCGTGAATATTGACACTGATTTCTATAGAAATTACCTCTAAAACTACTTTTTCGTTCTTCGATTCTACTTCAAACCTAAGCTCTGAATCGGGGTCTAGTTTAAACTCCTGCAGTTGAACTTCAGTCATTTTAATAACGATACTAAATCCTTATCGTTATTTATTATGTAAGGAGTAACTAAACAACTTTTCAGATATCCCTTTTCATAAATTATTTTCACAATAATAATAATTGGTCGATTCAGCACTCTATTCAGCACCGAGCAGATGTGATGCATCAATTTCAAAACACGAAATGGGACTGCGTTTCCTACCATAAAATACTCAGATGCTTAGCACTATTGTAGTTTAACTATTTGCAATTTTTTCTTGTTCCAAAATAAGACATTACGTATATTCTGGAACGCAAAACTGTCAAAGGCTACCAAAAAAAAAAACTTTGTGACTTCATGCTTCATGGTAAAGGACACAGAATATAAATACCGTAAAGGATATCGAACAAAACGAAACATTCCAATCTTTATTTTTTATTTCTATATTTATTTGTATAGAGAATTTTCAATGCAGGTGGTTTTTTTCACAATTCGCACTATAAATTATTATTTAATTTAAATAATTTAAGTATCGTTTCTCAAGGTTTATCTGTCCTGTTTAATCTGTTTAACATTCAATGAGAAGCAAAATGAAGCAAAGCAATAGCTAAACGTTGTAAACGACAATTCACTTTCAAAAATTGTTTTGAATGATGGTCAATACGTAATTATTTTTATTTTCATTTTAACATGAAAATTAGTGTATTGTAAATTAATAAATAGCAAGCAACTATCTTGTGAATACAATGGAGAATTCATTCTTTAAATATCGTACTGAGTCAGGCACCGATAGCGGTTCCGAATTGGAATTTATTGACAATAGTTTAGCTGACGAATCTTTTGGAGTAAAGAAGAGAAATCACACAGTAGCAGAAACTGAAGAATCTACTACAGACGGTAAGTGCCTTTTCATACGTCCCCGTTGCCGGGTAGCCGGTGCTGGGTACCCGGTGACGAAGTGTATAGCCATTACAATACGTTAGCTTTCACACGTACCGGCGTAGTTTGCCTGGAAAGCGTTATGAAGTGTTAGGCACCGGCTACACGGCATCCGGGACGGTGTCGGGACGCGTGAAATTCACTAATTTATTTCATACTGGTTTGTAGCACTATCAATTCAAACTTGTTTTTCGTAGAATTTTCTGACTTGGCCTTTCAGATGAATAAAGTTGTGGTTTCATCTGCAATAGTATTCCAATTTTCAATTCAGTGAAAAATATTACTACTAAACCGATTCTGAGATGATTATGTAACAAATATATACTTTGTGTGTGATGACGGGTGAGGGATGGAGTCGTCCCAAAACAGGGAAAATTGGCACGGGATGGAGGAGGCTTTTACCCAAAAGGGATCCATATCCAAATAAAATATAAAACTAATAATTTGTATATAATATAAAAATCCCCGAGGATGTGAATGTTCTCACAAAAAGCAAATCACAAAGCATAGAAAATATGCTTTTAAAACAAGCAGAAAAATTTGATCTAATCCTACAACAAATGAGCCTGTTAATCAATCTCATAACGACCCTTGTCTCTAAGATGTCATAATGACTTCCCTCAAGATAGCTACATGGAACCCAGCGGGACTATCACCAAATAAAGTAGAGGTAGAAGTCCTATTACACACCCACAACATAGATATACTGCTAGTATCAGAATCTCATACAACAGCAAACAGCAGTGTTAAAATACAGAATTACAACATCTACTGCACAGATCACCCAGACGAGACTGCACATGCCGGAGCGGCTATAGTAGTGAAGTCTAATATCAGACACCATGAACAACCTCAATTCAAAACTGAGTACATACAAGCAGCAACCGTCGCAATAGAAGATCGAAATGGTACATTTAATGTATCTGCAATCTATTGCCCTCCTAAACACAAACTGAAAGAGGAACAATATAATGAGTATTTTAACACCCTAGGCACCCGCTTTATAGCTGGAGGTGACTGGAACGCAAAAAATGTTCACTGGGCCTCCAGACTTACTAATACAAGAGGCAGAGAGTTGAAAAAGAGTATAGACAAAAACCATCTCAGAACAATCTCTACAACAGACCCAACCAACTGGCCCACAGACCCAAATAAACTGCCGGATGTCATAGATTTTTTCACTTTAAAGGGGCTATCCAGTCTTTTTCACCGTGTAGAGACAAGCCTGGACGCCAACTCTAATCATGTTCCGGTAATACTGACGATTGGCACCACGGTCCTAAACAGAGAGAAAAACCCCAAATTATATAACAAGCACACAGATTGGTATTCATTTCGTGAATTGGTCGAAGATGGAATCAACCTCAAAATACCATTGAAAACTGAGTCGGACATCGACGTAGCTGCGAGAAATATAACCTCGGTGATTCAGGAAAGTTGTTGGAGGTCAACACCAGAAGACAAAGAACGTTCACACCAAAGCAAAGTATATTCGGAAACAATACGGACAAAAATTATGGAAAAAAGAAGACTACGGCAAATATGGCACACAAGTAGGCACCCAAATGACAAAACAGAATTAAACAAAGCTATTTTAGAGCTAAAAACTCTTATAATTGAAGCAGATGATGCCGCTCTAAATACGTATTTGGAAGGTCTCTCAGCTACGAAAACAACCGACTATTCATTATGGAGGGCCTGTAAAAACCTGGATCGACCCTTGCACCACAAACCACCGCTTCGGAACCATAACGGAACTTGGATAAAAACTGAACAGGACAAAGCTGAAGCATTTGCGAACCATCTTAGCAATGTATTTATGCCTAATAACCCGAGACCAAACGCGGATGAATCTGAGATCGACCTTGTCCTCAACCAAGATCTTCAACTGGATTTACCCTTGAAATTGGTAACGCCTAAAGAGATTCATAGGAATATAAATTTATTGAAAAACAACAAGGCCCCGGGCTATGATCTTATCGACAAAAAAGTACTTCAAGAATTGCCTCGCAAGGGACTTGTGTACTTGACTATACTTTTCAATGCCATTCAACGCGTAGGCTACTTCCCAGACATATGGAAAGTATCACAGATAATAATGATCCACAAACCTAGTAAACCTATACATGATGTCACCTCGTATAGACCAATCAGTCTCTTACCGACAATGTCTAAGCTCTACGAAAAGACCCTACTACATAGAATGTTACATGTCCTCAAAGAAAAGTCCATTGTCCCAGATCACCAATTCGGATTTCGGAAAGAACATGCTACCATAGAGCAAGTCCATAGAGTGTGCAGGACGATCAGGAAATCCTTTGAGAAAAAAGAGTACTGCTCGGCTGCTTTTCTCGACATACAACAGGCCTTCGACAGAGTCTGGCACAAAGGATTGTTATTCAAAATAAAAACCTTATTACCACATACATTCTATGGTGTATTAAAATCCTATGTTACCAACAGAATATTTCAAGTAAGGGAAAATCAATCCACCTCGAGATTCCACGAAATTTCCGCAGGAGTACCACAGGGCTCGGTTATTGGACCCGTATTGTACACCCTGTTTACTTCCGACTTGCCACAGATTCCCGAGATCACAATTGCCACTTTCGCGGATGATACTGCCCTACTTGCCTCGCACAAATGTCCAGCACAAGCATCTCGCAAATTGCAAACTAGTTTAAAAGAAACTGAAGAATGGCTTGCCAAATGGAGAATTGCCGCCAGCGTATCTAAATCCGTGCATATCACATTTACACTCCGTAAAAATGACTGTAACCCGGTCACTTTAAACGGTAGTCAACTCCCGCACCACGAGTCAGTGAAGTATCTGGGTATGCATCTTGACAGAAGGCTCACATGGAGGAAACATGTCGAAACAAAAAGAGATGAAATGAATCTGAAATACAGAGGTCTATTCTGGCTACTGGGAAGAAACTCAAAACTGGCTATAGACAATAAACTCCTCATATACAAAACCATACTAAAGCCAATCTGGACCTATGGCATCCAACTTTGGGGATCAGCCAGTGCCTCCAACAAAATGAAAGTGCAAAGGGCACAAAATTACATCCTTAAACAGATATCCAACGCACCATGGTTTGTCAAGACAACAGAGATCCATGAAATTCTCAATATTCCGATGGTCAACGAGGAAATAAATACACATGGAGAAAACTATAAATGCCGACTACTTAAGCATCCGAATAAGCTTGCGGGGCAGCTTACTATTCCAGAAAGCATCCGCCGATTAAAAAAGCGGCGGGACATCTTCGACCAGAACAGTCAGTCCGAAGATTGACTTAAAGAGTTAGGGCAAACTCCAATGGGAGTGGTGCCCCACACGCCGACGGATGGAGTCATCTCATCTGCTTATAGTCTAGAAGACTGATTGCATGATAAAATTGGAAAAAAAAAAAAAAAAAAACTAATAATTTGTAAAAACGTTTTGTAAAGAAAATATGGAATAAATGAGCTTTATTATTTTATTATTATTATATACTTTGTGTACTTAAAACTAAGTCCAAACAAAATTTTTCACTTAGGAATATATCAACATGTTTTGACAATTTCTTCTTTTTATTTTTTTAATTATTTACTGTATCTGACCGTATTTTGTTCTAGAAGAAAGTGAACTGGAGGAGAATGCACCAAAGAAAGTGTCTAAGTCAGTGGTTAAACAAAGCAGTGCTGTTAATAGCCATGTCATATGCAGCAGTGATGATGGTAAGGGAAGAATAATATTTTTTCTGTCCCTAAGATGACCCACTGACCTATTTTTTTTATAAAGAATAGTGGGCATTTTTGTATGGAGCCTGGCCTGACGAGCAAAATAGTTCTTGGTATGTAAAAATGGTCATCCATCCAGGGACCATCCGTGGCAAGTGCAGTTTAACCTGATCAATCTACCCGTGCTGCTGTTATTACTATGCCATAAGCCCCCTCAATGTTATGAGTCAATAACTATTATTATTAAGAACTGCAGTGAACATTAGGGTCATAAACATGAAAGTCTGATATCTCTTTAACCCGGTATATCACAGCCTTCTGCTCATAATGAAAATTGATGCTTATGATATTAACTTTCATTTGATGTATATGTGGTTCTTATTGAACATACCAGTCAAAATGCCCATCATTCTTTATCATCCATTTGTCTCCCACTGCAGGGCAATGATCTCCACTCCCTTTCCCGTTTTGCTTCCCTTCTTTCTCTACCTTTAATTTTTTTTTTTTCATTTAGAAGAAGCTGAACAAGCCTATGCTATTAACATTTTGACCGCCACATGTCAAACAATCAAAAAACGTGCCCTCGGCGTCAAAGTCTGTCATGTAGTCGAACTGTGGCGTTCTGGGCACATATTGGTTTGTCATCTATACATGACTGTGGCGATCAAAAGGGTAAGGCTGCTATTTTGAAATTTGTAGGTTGAATTTACTCAACCTGTACCGTGAACTGCATGTCAGTAGCAACCTTCTGGTAACATTATTGTTATGAAACCATAATGGTATTGTTAACCAGTAAGCATTCTTAAAATGTATAAAATGAACACTTGAATTAAAAATCACCCTTACTGCTGCAAAAATAGGCTTTCAAAGTAAAATTCTTTGATGTGGGCCTGAATAACCAGCCTACAATGTTCCCACTGCTCATCACTGCTAGGATACAGGCCTCCTTTTTCAGAGAGAGTGAGCAGGCCAGGGTGTGGTTTTACCAGTATATTATTTGTCACCTTAGGACCAAGTAGTGCCCCTTTATTATAATAATAGACATTTTATTTTTTAGATGCAAGCAACAGGGGCAGCATCAGAAGACAATCGGAGTCTTCAAATAAACTAGTTCTAAGCTCGTCAGATGAAGGTACTTATGGGTTATTAAAAAAGTTCTTAAATTACATTCAGCACTAAAAATTTACAAAAATAAATCATCCTTATTAATCACATTTAAAATTATTATTGCAATGTTATAAGATCCTGTAAATAACAAACATTACCTAAATAATTATAATGCTATAAATTCTGATACTGTGAAAAAATAACTAAACAATATTATTTGATTAAACAGAAGAAGTGTCACCAGAAATAGTACCAAAACGTAAACCACCAATGAGGAAGAAATCTCTAAACCCTAACGAGTCCATCATTGGACGTAAAACTAAGAAACGTATGATGCTCTTTGACTCCGACACTGAAAACTCAATAATCATAGATCATGACAAGCATAAGAAATTGCAATGTATGAAAGACACACCGTTGAAAATAGATAGCGGGAAAGACCACAAAGTACTTGAATCTAGTATGGCACAAGAAAATGCGTCTGAGAGTAATGACAGCGATGATGAAAAGAAAGATGGAAGCCTAAATGGTGATAGAACTGCTCCGCTAAAGTATGATGGTTCTAATGATAGCGGAGATACAACGAATGAAGAAGAAAGTGATGACGATGGTCCGGATGAGGATCAGATGGTGATGTCCAGAGCTACACGTATGAGTATCATGGGTGTGATACCAAAGGACAATGAAAGTGATGAGTCTGACTTTATTCAGTCCGATGATGTGAGTATAATTTTCTGGCATGTTTGTCTATTTCGAGTGTAAAGTTAATGTTTTAAGCTTAGGTGGATCCCGCGCAGGATGCGGGACACGACTGCGCGCGTCGATTGTTTTAATGATTAGGAAGTCACGCGGCTATTCGCGCTAGATTGAACACCTCCATGCAAGTTAGTTTACACAATTGGCGCGAACAAATTTCAACCCGCATCCCGCGCGGGTTTCGTCTCATTCTGACCAAAGCTTAAGAGGGAACAGGGCGTGCGATTCTCCATACAAATGTATTCCCCCTTTTTCTTCCTGAATAATGCCTCTAGAGCAAAAATATTTTTTTAATAAAATCAAGGTCTGCTACCAGACAAATTAGAAAAGTTTTTAACATAAAAAAAAATGATAGGATCCTAAACATACTCTTTCTTAAAATGTTAATGTAAAAAAAAATTGAATCGGCTCAGTTTTCGAGGAGAAAAACGGGGAATACGAAACGGCGATCTCGTCAAATTTTTTTGATAATTTCGGTCTGAGCTGCAGCTGTCCCTATCACACACTACGGGGGCAGACTTAAAGTAAGGCGACGGCAATAGTTTCTTCAAATACCTATTTTTCAAATTCCTCGCAGGCCCCGTCGCCTCTTAAAGGTAGATATGAAAGTATCCATACAGTCCAGCCGCGGTAATCTGAACTAAACCAGAACAGTTGAACCCCATTTTTCCAAATAGGTAGTGTTTTTACAAGATTGGATTAAGAAAGCGCTACTGTTTATAATATTATAGTTTAAAAAAACTTTATTATTCACAAGAGCATAATAAGTACAGACGCATATCAAACTACCCTAAAAAACTACCCTAAAAAACAACTACAAATTTTCCCAATCAACTTTGGACCTTATGCTTTAGCGATAAGTTTGAAAATCTATTAAAGAAATTTGACAGATTGTAGTAGCTTGATGTGCTGACGTCTGTACATACATACCACTTATTTCACTTACTAAACTGCAACTTAACACTCATATTATTTCTCTTAGAGCCCCAGAAACTCAAACCACGGCTCCACAGTGAGCCTCACAGACCTCCCTGAAGTCTCCTCCCAGAGTCTTCCGGCTCCGCTCAAGACTCCTGAAAAGTCACCAGAAGACCTGGACTCCTCAAAAATAACCTGCTCCCCTTTCGCAAGTCCACTTCAGGACATAACTAACGAATCCAGAAACGCTAGAAAGTCCTTTGGAAATAATAAGAATGAATGTATCATAATAAATGATTCAGAGAAGAATGCGTCTAATAGTCTTAAGAAGACAGTGCTAAATCACTTAATAGAGAAGGAGAGGGAGAATTCTATATTACGTTATGACGATGACGTCACGATAATTGATACGAAACCAGAGATAATCTCGCTGTGCAGTGATGATGAAGATGTGGTGAGAACTCTTTTTATTTATTACTTGTTTCTAATGTACTAGTCCTTGGCAAAAAAAAAACTACAAATTAACGAGTTTCGGACTTTTTCCTTGTGCTGTGAGACCTTGCTTCTTGCCAAATTTAATTAATCTAGGTCAATGGGAATATGATTCTTTTTTTGCGAATTTCAAAATATGTCGCATAAATGGCCGTATTTTATATTAGACATTTTTTTCATATTATATTTTTTTTTAAGTATTTAGGAACCGTAACCCTACGTATTTGATGATAATTTCAACTTGATACCTCCACGCGTTCTTGAGAAAAGGTCTTGATGACAGACTGACAGACGAATGGGGTCCTGTGTTTTTCTTTTTAGGTTCTGAACCCTAAAAAATATGGTTGAACATTCGTTCAATGAAGTGATCCACCCTCACTTCGGTCGATCGGCGATTTTATTTTCAGTTTCTCATCAAAGAAATTCATATTTCTTGAAGGCCAATAAACTTTCAACAGTCGCAATCTCATCACAGCGACAATCAATTTCAAAACTTGTCAAAATTTTAAGAAAAAGGCATTTTTGACAGATTGTGACATATTAGAATGCAAACGTTCAAAAATACGGGAATTGTTGCTTTAAAATCCAATTAAGCAGGTAAGTACTTGTTTATGCTCGTTAAATAAATGTTGAAGAAAAGTGGAGGTAGATTAAAATTTTATTTGACAAAACGTCAGTCGTAACGGACTTTTCTCGCGAGCCATTTATTTGTCATGTTACTTTTTATTTATACTCGTTAATTATTTTATATTAAGCTTTTCTCTTTGCTAGATGTTTTTTTTTACTGATATAATCATTGCTTGAATGTTATTGTAAATGTTTCTCGTGATAAATTGTGAAGAGCTAATTAGGTCAAGATGCCTAAAAGTCCGACTTCAAAACCAGTAAGTAAACGTTTTTAGAAAATTTTACATGTAATGGATATCGAAAATTATGTTTACTAAAAATATCTATTCTTTCACATTCTTCTGAACAGCTTTTGCTATAACTTTTAGTAGATTACATTTGAAACAATCTTAGTACCTAGTTCGTATTTTACAAACAATCGAGATTCATTCCTCCACATTTATGATGCGCACAGCCAATGTGTGGAAGTCTCTGTCAGCGTCTGTGTTCCCTTTCACATTTAACTCATCTGTCTTCAAAGTAAGACTGATAAGCATCTTCTGAACATGCTCGTTCCATCATAGACCTCATCCTTCGCTTTCCATCACGCGTGATCGAGGTAAAGAGGCCCATTCAGCAGTAAAAATAAAATAAATAAAAATTTAACTGCACAGTATTCTAGAATATCTTTAGACGTACCTCCTCGATTTAATTTGTGTCGCCCGTATTTTTTCTCGTCGTAGTGAACGTAAAATATACACTATTTGCGCTGTAGCATGGTGCGGGTGACAGTTTCAGTAACATTTCGTTTCACTCTTGAAAGTTGCCGCGATTTACAATTTATGACTTAATATTTCAGTTGTACCACATTCGTAATATATTAAATAATTAAAAACTGTAGTAAATTAAATTAAACCCAACCAGAATGTTCTAATCAAGAAATAAAATCAAATTGAATGAAAAATTAAGCAAAGTGTTATGCGTATAACGTAACGCCATAGACGTATTTAGTGATGGGATGTACTGCTACGATGGATAGTCGATATTTTTTATAATAAAAAACGTATATTGTGCGTAGGTCAATTTTTATTTTTAAAAGGTCTAATTATACAACAGAACATTTATAGGGTAAGGTTGCTTAAAAGGTTGCTAAAAAAAAATACATGTTATTCGTCTAAACTCATATCAGAGTCAGGAACATCTGAATTGTCACTCAATTCATCATCTGAATCTGTGACGGATATTATTAACGATGACTCAATTATGTTGTCAATATGTATGTCACGATCCCAATCAGACATAATGTCCCTTTTTGTTTTATTCACGACCTTCGACCAGTCTTCAGGTTGAACATTGTTGATGGCCTCTTGTAATAGGGCCAACATCTTATTTGCCGTAAATGGCGGCGAAGTATTATTTCTTGCGGCGTAACCTAAAAATAAACGAACTTATAAAAAAAAGTATTCAAATAATCATCAATCAGCCTAATCTAGTATCTGGTAATGTTTTTAAACTAGGTACATGCTACGATCGGAAAGCTGATTTTTTTATAAAGCTTCAAAATGGGAATTGAAATTAAAAGCATACCTTTTATTTGGGCCCAAATCAGCTCAATAGCGTTATACTGGCAATGGTAGGGTGGTAGTCGAAGGACCTGGTGGCCTTTTTCTTTTGCCATCTCGTCCAGAGCATAGGTAGGAGTTGGTGGCTTATGGCGTCGGACTAAGGCAATAAGCTCCGTCTTTAACATTTTTATATCTGCTGTAACTCCGTTTTCACTCAGCCACTTCACCAACTCGCTTTTGCGGTTGGATTGGTTTGGGGGTTTATTAACTTGCACCGAATGGTAGGGTGCGTTGTCCATTATTATGGTCATAGGCTCTTTTAAATTGTTTAATAGGTAATAGGTATATAATAGGTATATCAATTGGGTAGGTTATTTCGTAGGTAAAATATTATTACAACCCTAAATATATCGTAAACATTAAAGAAAGACATACCTTTCTTTAATTTTTACAACATATTGTATGTTATCGAAGAAAAGTATTTATATGTATGAAAGGTTGGTGTAGTACATAAATAACTCTAAATAATCCCGACCTCTGCTTATTACAAATAACAATATTATGTCTAAAGGTAGGTAGGTTTAATATAAACAAAAATGAAATAAATTTTAAACAAAGTTATAGTTTGATACGATATGTTATTGCGATATTTTTTTGGAATACGATATATCGAGGCGCATCGTTTGGCCAAAATATCGTATTAAATATCGATATATCGTATAGCGCTGTATCGATATTTCGATATATCGCATCGTATTGGGCATCCCTACGGGCAACTGTCACCCGCACCATGCTACAGCGCAAATAGTGTAGTAGTTTTCTTGATGAATGATTTAACAAAAATGTTACTGTTAGTGAACATTATGGATGGTAGAAAAATACCTGACACATTAACATGAACTAAACTGAAGTTAATTTTTTCAAAAATCAAATGTCCACTAACGTCGATTTTGGCCCCATAATGCTGTGTCACAGACCCTTTTTAAGGCTCAAAATGCCATATGAACGCTCGCTTATATAGGTACCTTAACACTGATCTCACCTCTCCAGGTGTCTACCGAGAAGAAGTCCCCAAAACCCCGCAAATCTCCGACACCTAAACAACAAGAGATCATGAGCAAGCAGCCTGACTCTCAAACCATAAAAAAGTACCTCGCACCTCCGAGCTATCCCAACCAGCAGGTCGTGTACGTCAAGAAACAAGTGAGGGAAGCTGAGCTCATGAAGTTGGACGCGCTGAAGGAAGATCTTAAGAATATTAGGGTGAGTTTTATATAAGTTTTTGGTTTTTCTATCCGAAATTTCTCTGTAGGAGCAGCCCCGGATCTACGATTTTTTCGAACCGGGGCAAAACCTTGATAGTGGCGCCCCCTCCCTTCAGTGTTTGAGAAAAACTTGCAAATTGTTGATTTCCACTACGATAATATATGATTTCACTAATAAATTACTTATATTATTAACGCTGATTACTCGTAAACGCAATCAACCACATAAACAAACAGTGTTGTCACTTGACGTTCAACTGTTTGAATTTGTTCGGCTCAGCTCGTATAGATATGTGACGGGGATTCCCCTTGGCAGAAAGATCACGGACACTATACGCACGCGTTCAAAAATTTACGTGATCTGTTAAGATGCGTTCATAAATCACTTAGTATGTGTTCAAAAACTAACTGGGCGTATGGAAATAGAAATGTTTGATTTTCAAACATATTATATATATAACATATATATTAAGATTCGATTACTTGTTAAAAACCTATGAGATTGTAGGAAAAGAGGCTTCATTTGTTCGATATTTCGAATTCTTGTCTCAAGGATTTGGCGCCCCCCATGAAACTGCCGCCCGGGGCAAGTGACCCGGTTTGCCCCCCCCCCTAGATCCGGGGCTGTGTAGGAGGATGCCATTCACACTCAGGAGTCGCGCTTGCGACCACTAGACCAATGAAGCAGTCGCGCATTTCGAATTTCAAATCCGACCTCGTTTTCCAGTACCTTCTGGAAGAGATGGACGCGGACACTCTCCCGGACCGGGGCAGCAAGCTCATCGAGAGACTGACGCATCTGGAGGAGCAGGTGCGGCGCCAAGGAGACAAGGTGGCCAACATGGTTGTGGAACCAGGTACGTAAAATAGGTAAAACGGGCTGTTGTCCGCAACTCCACGTCAATGCGCGTATTTTGCATACAAGTGGAACGAGGTAAAGGAAATTATACTTTATCTCAACTGGATTAAATTCTCGTTCAAATGACGGTTTTCGGGTGTTGTGTTCATTCTGAAATAGTTCTTGTGCCACTGTCTATAGTTTAATTTACTTAGTTATTCTGAACAGTATGTTTGATACTGACTACACACTCCAAGACAACACTACAAGTGAGGAGTCCCGCAGGATCAAGGTAACCGACATAGCCCGAAGAATTGCCAAACTTAAGTGGCAGTGGGCAGGGCACATTGCTCGCAGAACAGATGCCATGGGGCCGAAAGGTCCTGGAGTGGCGACCGCGTACCGGAAGACGTAGCGTTGGAAGGCCTCCCACCACTAGGTAGACCGACGATCTTGTGAAGGCCGCAGGAACCCGTTGGATGCGAGAAGCACAGAACCTGTCGAAGAGGAGGTGCTTGGGGGAGGCCATTGTCCAGGAGTAACCGTCTTTTGGCAGAAATGATGTTGATGGTGACACACTACATGCGCCCCTTTTCATACGCTCCGGTTGGTCGTTTCTGGTGAAGTAAGCATGTAATGAAAGAAACATATAGATACTTAATACGTTTATTTGCGGTAAACATGATGCAGAAAAAGAACATAAAAAAATTTAGTCTTATCGATTTTGATAACGGCGACCCTTTAAAATTATTATTATTTCCTAGCGTGTGCCCTAATATGACTCGCCAGACCGAATTTAGTTTTAAATACTCGATCACAACTAATACATTAGAGTTGGCCGGCAGAGTTAGAGGTATAGGAAGGTTTAGGTATCTCTTTACGTATTTGGCGTTGTTCGGTTAGTGTATCGAGGCGCTTTTTTTCGAAGGTGTTTACACTTTTGTAGACAGTAGAGCGCCAGGACGACCTACCTATGTGAAGCGAGCCTCTCCCAACCTGTTGGAGCAATAGCGCAAGCGCTTAGATGACTCTTGAATTAACCCTGTTGCTTACGTATCTTAATTAACTCTTCGCACGTCGAGTGTACACCATGTGTACCGATAACAATAAAATTTCTATTGTGTCTGCTAATTAGACGCGCGACGAGTTAACATGAAATAATTCGATAGATTTCTTTCAGCAAGAAGGTAATTGAAGCAAAGTCTTAACTTCCCACAAGCGAAAGTTATTTTTTAAAATTTTCACAAATTTAATTATAATGGACTCTAATCTGCACCCCAATTGCGTTACAAACTACCGATCTCAATCTGAATAATTTTGAAGGATATTGCGAATCCATTGCCTCATATGTTCGAAAATGTGTCTGCTCAACAACGTAAATAACGCAATGAATGTTGTTGAACTGTCATAATGAAACCCATTGTTACTGATAGTGTGTTACGCGACTACCCCACCGTAACTATTTGTAGGCGTTCAGTTATTTGAAAACCGAATTGTGAAACCAGTTTACATTCCCTTAAACCATTTAGGCCTGAGTTCACCAACATTCAAACCACCGGTTAGATATTTAAACAGTTGGCTTATGTCAAATTTCCTAAGGAAATTTTAAATATAGAACTGATTAAATATTTAATCAGTTGATTTAAATGTTGGTGAACACAAGGCTTAGATGTTTACTGTTCAAGTGTCATTGAAACATACCCATAATTTCATATGTACTTAATTTAATTCTGGTAGACAATCCTACTGCTGCGGACATCGCTAGAGACGGTTTCGGGAAGGACAAGAAGGGAATGACCTGGGATGAGTTGCAGAAAGCCAGCAATGCTGTCCAGCCAAGGATGTTTGGCAAGCAGGGTGAGTACTTTTTGGTATTATCTTCAGCATGTGTCATAAATACACTGTTCCCAGCAACTCTTTTCTGTGACATGCTAACTTATTTTTCTAAAAGCTGTTTTATGGAATTATGGATGTCAGCTTATGCATTAGGTATCTCAATTTTGAAATTTCTGAAGTTGATATTGACTATCTCGTTGGGCGTTGGGTTAGTCTCAAGCGCAGTCGCGCTCAGCAGTCACTGAGCATGTGGTCTTGGGTTCGACCCCCAGATCAACCAAAGTTTTATTGGGTTTTTCGATTAAGATATTTTTATTAGCAGTCACAAGACTAAATTGTGCATGGATAAAGTCAAATCATTTATTTCAAATACGCACATAAAAAAGGCACTTTTGAACGGCAACATTTAGAAAAAATTTGAATTGAATCTAGTCGCCCCTTACAAAGGGTAGTTTCGTAATGAAAATAATGCCAATAGACCCATTTATATAGATTAATATATGGCACTTAACATAATTTGCGAAATGTGGGTGTTACTTACGCGTAAACCGTTGAACAGATTTGGAAAAAATTGGCACATAGATAGACCATTTCCTGGATTAATACATAGGATACTTTTTATCCCGATATTCCACGGGATCGGAACTTACGCGGGTAAAACCGCGGGGCGCTGCAAATCCTTGTTATGGAATGATTGACTTCGTTTATAGCCATGGCAACCCACATGGCGGAACGCAACCTGATCTTGGACCGTCTGCGCGACTTATACGAGTCGCTGGGCTCTCGTCCCGCGGAGAGCCAGGAGGCGCCGGCTCCGAAAGCCATGAAGTCCAAGCTGATGCCTCATCAGCTGCACGCGCTGGCCTGGCTGCGCTGGAGGGAGACGCAGAGACCACGAGCGGGCATACTGGGTATGTGCACCTGACAAAGTTGAAGCATTTGGTTTATTTTAACTGTTAAGTTGATTAACACTTACCCCCTTACTAATAAACGTATTATGTCAAATGAATAGTTACATAGTACACACCGATTTATTTCTTTCAGTCGTTAGTAATTAAATTTCGAAATAAGAAGACAAAGCGTTGTGTAACTTACAGACGCTGTAGAACGTTTATTAATAAGGGGGTGAGTCTGTTATTTTTATTTATCATCAGTCATGTACTCGTAAATAGACGAAAAATTATTCGATACACTAAGCGAGTAGCGTTCAGCGTTACATGTGTTAAGAGTCTGTGTTGTTGTAATTTTTTTTTCTGTACGTAAATATTATAATTTCTAAGGCCTGATCTTCAATAGTCAGATAACTTTTATCTGATGAATAAATATTGCGGTTTGACAGTTTTTGTATAGTAAATATGTCAAACTGTCATAATTATTCTTCAGATAAAAGTTATCTGACTATTGAAAAATCAGCCCTTACTATATTTTACCCATTTTAATTTTTAATATTCACTTTATTAATTGTGATTTAAAAAACTGCAGAGTTAATCGATTTTGGTTGCCTGTACTTTTGAATTGCCAAGAGTCGGTATACCGGATTCACACGGTTCGATTTTAGCTGATCAACTGCTAAGTCGAAAGCGATTTGAACCGTCAAAACAGATTTTCAATCAAATTGAATTTCAAATTCGAAAGTATTTTTCGTTGAACAACAAAAGTTGTTCATCTAAAATCGAACCGTGTTGCGCGATCCGAAACCTAGATTCCTACGAAGGAGAACGGGAAAGAAACTCCTCACTACTTTACTCTTTTAAGGTATAGAGGTATGAGGAATAGGGTGTAAAGTTCACTCATACTCTATAGAAAAGGGAGGATCCTTCGACCAGACCGGTGTTGTGTCTGGCGGGCAACTGCCCGATGATTTATGTCGGGCCGTTGTATCTATGCTAGTTGCGCGGTAAACTCTGCTTGCGCGATGCAGGATTTTGCGTGACGTCAGTATGACGCGTTGTTTGCTTGTGGCATTGTAGATACAACAAAGGGCTGATTTTTCCAACGCCAGATAATTTTATCTGACGAATAATTTTGAATTTTTGACAGTGCTTTCGTACCAAAACTGTCAGACGTCAATTTTATTCCACGGATAAAAATTATCTGTTGATAGAAAAATCAGCCCTAAATAAAGAAACATCTGCATATAACTCAATATTTAAAGGGTTTTTTATTTATTACTCAGACACACCTCCAAAGTAGCAATTTGATATTGGCTGCAAGGGCGGTTTTCTTAATTCAATTGTGCACGTGCGCTCGACTATACACCCAGTAACATTTTCCCATTCCTTCAGCGGACGATATGGGTCTCGGCAAGACGATCACCATGATAGCACTGATCGTGAGCGACAAGGAAGGCAAGATAGACGATGATGAAGATGATAGTGATGACGACCAGCGTCCTAAAGGCAAGCGTAAGTAATACAAAGTTGATTATCTATATCTACGGACATTTGTGTCAAACTCAAATCCGAATTAAAATCGAAATTACATTTAAGTGTTTGGCCAGACTGGCAGCGCGGGGTAGGGGGAGGCGCGGGTGCGGGAACGCGCGCCATCTGCCTGTCTGCAGCCGAGCGCGGCTTCGTTCTGAGTTTTATCGTGTCCAGTGTTTGTCAAAATATAATAAGGATGAAGAAGACTTATTTTTACTACGAAAAAGCTCGAATTAGTTTGAGAACTGTACGTGTCCTCACTGCGGGCACTTGTATGAACGAGCTATGGCGTGAGTTGCTGCGCTCCTCGCGCCGAGCAGCCCGCGACCGTTATGGACGCTCAAATGAAGTTCTTATGTTTGAGTACACTGCCCCGCGCCCGCATTTGCACTCTGGCCAAGCACTGATGCTTTAATGGCTAAACGGATTTCGATGAAATTTGACACAGGAAGATCATGACCTGGGTTACGACAGGGTTCTTTTTAGCCCGGTAGTACGTTCCCGTGGGATTATTTCTGAAATCCACGCAGGCGAAGCTGCGACCAATCGATAGTCGCTCATAATTATCCCTAAATCAACATAACTTTCTGGGAGCAGTGGTTAAAGGCGGCACTTTAGTGGTGTGCCCGGCGTCGCTCATGCAGCAGTGGAGCGGCGAGGTGACGAAGCACTGCGCGGCGCATGCGCTGTCCGTGGCGCTGCACCACGGAGCTCAGCGCGCCACCCTGCCGCACCGCCTGGCCACGCACGACCTCGTGCTCACCACCTACAACATCATGCAGCGGGACAACGAGAAGGTATGTGGAGATATTATCTACTGTCTTCCCTTAATTATTTCCTCATTCCCTAAGGTTTATTCCCGTTCCTCAAGTTATTATTTTCTCTATTTCCAGATTAATCTATTTCCATAGTTATTTTCGTCATACTCTAATGGCCGATTCCTATGACATACGGAGTTAAAGATTAAAATTAAGACTCTTTTATCTTTACCAATAATGAAGCAAAGACCTCAGAGCTTTGCATAGTAGACCCATAACTATGGAAGCAGCTATCACAGGTACAATTAGCTTACGGATCTATTTATATTCCCAGTTTGGCAACAAGAAAATGCTACTATTGGTAAGCAAAACCATCGTTTTTGTTTATAGGAACCGAGCATAAGTTGTTGTCTCTATTTCGTAAGTTATTTTCTCGATTTCCAAAGGTAATCTATTTTCAAAGTTTCTCTATTTCCAAAATTTCTCTTTTGCAAAGTTTTAAGTTATTTTCGCCATACTCTAAGATATTTTCGCCATACGCTTAGTCATTTTCACCATACTCTTAGTTATTTTCGCCATACTCTTAGTTATTTTCGCCATACTCTTGGTTGTTTTCGCCATAATCTTAGTCATTTTCGCCATACTCTTAATCATTTTCGCCATACTCTTGGGTATTTTCGCCATACTCTTAGTCATTTTCGCTATACTCTTGGTTATTTTCGCCATACTCTTAGTCATTTACGCCATACTCTTCGCCATACTCTTGGGTATTTTCGCCATACTCTTAGTTATTTTGCCATATTCCTAGTCATATTCGCCATACTCTTGGGTATTTTCGCCATACTCTCAGTTATTTTCGCCGTTTTCTTAGTTATTCTCGCCATACTCTTGGGTATTTTCGCTATACTCTTGGTTATTTTCGCCATACTCTTAGTCATTTTCGCCATACTCTTCGTTATTTTCGCCATACTCTTAGTTATTCTCGCCATACTCTTGGGTATTTTCGCTATACTCTTGGTTATTTTCGCCATACTCTTAGTTATTCTCGCCATACTCTTGGCTATTTTCGCTATACTTTTGGTTATTTTCGCTATACTCTTAGTCATTTACGCCATACTCTTCGCCATACTCTTGGGTATTTTCGTCATACTCTTAGTTATTTTCGCCATACTCTTAGTTATTCTCGCCATACTCTTGGATATTTTCGCTATACTCTTGGTTATTTTCGCCATACTCTTAGTCATTTACGCCATACTCTTCGCCATACTCTTGATTTGATTTCTTTTTTTAGTTACATAATTTTTTCGAGCATCTTTTAAAAATGTTCACGAAATAATTAATGAGTAATTGAATTTCAAGCGGGTTGCCAATGTGCCACCTACATGTAGTGTAATTTAAACACTTTTAAGTATCGAAAGCGTATCTTTTGGCGGGGTGCCCAGGTAATGTAGCTAATGATCCGCGAAATGGGACGACTTGTGTTACCTTCAGACTATCAGTTTGCTGTGACAACTGATTACAGATCAATGAAAACATATCCATCAACCTACAGTAGTCCAATGCTGGAAATAAGCTTTTCCAATTGCACGCCATTTAACTAGATTCTCGTCAAATCTCATCCAGCTCCTACCAGCCATCCTGCGAAGATCGTCGCTCCACCGAGCCTAAGGGCGTCCTACCTTACGTCAATCAAATGTTCTTTCCATAATAGCGACGACTTTTAAAAAATCCTAAGCCGTAGGTACCCAGGAAGCCTGGAACCGACTAGTATGGATAAATTAAAAATGTTAAGATTTTAAATTTCGAATTTTTGGTAAAAATAAAGACAAATACGATGTTTTTTGTCCTTGTTTCATCTATTGGTGCTTCGTTGTTTGCTAACGCGAAATTTACAGACGCTCATTGATTTTTGCTTGTCGTATCCAGAACGGAGTCCTGATGCGCATATCCTGGCGGCGCGTGATCCTGGACGAGGCGCACGTGGTGCGCAACCACAAGTCGGCCACGTGCGGCGCCGCCAGCGCCCTGCGCGCGCGCCGGCGCTGGTGCCTCACGGGCACGCCCGTGCAGAACAAGGACCTCGACCTCTTCGCGCTGCTCAAGTTCTTGCGATGCTCGCCCTTCGATGAGCTCACCGTGAGTATATACAGAGATACACAACCACAAATCTGACAGGTCGATCGATCAGGTTCGGTCGGAGAGCAGTGGTGATGAAGCAAATTACTCAAAGTGAACTGCCTGTCTGATAGGCCTACCAGAAATATACAGACTTCTTATGCATTTACTCCTTCGGGTTCAGAAGAACCATATAGGTCATGGTCTTTGGTATACAACAGTCTCATAAACTACTATTAATTTCGCTCCCAGATGTGGAAGAAATGGATCGACAACAAGAGCTTGGGCGGCCAGGAGCGCCTGAACACCATCATGCAGTGCCTGCTGCTGCGCCGCACCAAGGTGCAGCTCGTGCAGCGCGGGCAGCTCGCCTGCCTGCCGCAGCGCAGCGCGCACGTCAGGGAAGTCACACTGTTCCCCAGAGAGATGAACGTCTATCAGAAGGTTAGTATAACAAGGTGCAGCAGAATCATTCTCTTGTCCTTATTCCAATTTATATGGGGTCGGCGCAATATGCCTTGTTCCATTCTCCGCCAATTAGTTTATTTGTCAGACATAGTTCTAACATCAGATTTTTTTTGTTTAGTTGAAATACAAAGTAAAACATAATTTTAGCGTACGAAATGTTTACTAAATAAGGATGACTAATTTTTAAGAATGCGTGGTTTTGGTAACTTAATTTAAGTAAGTACTTATTTATTATGTTAAGTTGTGGTATACCCGTATACAATGTAACACTTAGGTTGGAAATAAATGATATTCTATTCTTCTCTATTAGTCGTCATCTCGTCTCGTCATTATCATCTTTCTCACAGTTCATCCATCGTTTCTTTGGTGTTCCCCTACTCTTATAGCTGCAGCTGCAACGACTACTCAATAACATTATTTATATCATCACTAGCTTCTGCCCGCGACTTCGTCCGCGTCAAATTTCTTGTTACTCCGACCCACCCCGTCGCATCGCATCGCCTACCCGTGCTATTACTTCGTTTTTGCTTAGCGTTCTTTCTGACTTTTCTTCTTTTTGCTCGACTCCTAAAAGTCATAGCGTGATGTTAAATAGCCTATAGCCTTCCTCAAGAATTGGGCTATCAAATGCAAAAAGATTTTTCAAATCCGACTGGTAGTTCCAGAGATTAGCGCGTTCAAACAAACAAACTCTTCAGCTTTATAATATTAGTATAGATTTAGCCGAAAGACGTCCACTTTTTCACTTCAATCGAACGCCGTTTAACTTCATCCTTGGCATCTCTCATCCATCTGCTACCAGCCGCATTGCGGAGATCTCCCGAGGTCTCATGGCGCCAATCTTACGATTCCCGGTTCGGAGTCTCCCACTCAAAAAGACATCTACCTAACTAAATTATCTGTTCTACGGCTAATATTTCCGGCCCGTTGCAAACCAGCGCTGTTTCCTTTCAAGAACATTATTTTCTAACGTCTATTGGTAATGCAAAATAAAGTTTTTATGAGGCACAAAGTTTGTTTCTATTTGCAATTTGAAACAGTCAATTACAGGAATTGACGTGTCGCGCTCTAATTCGCGTTTAATGTCACGTAACCGATGGATTTATTTTTACTCAAATATTTCTCAAAAATAATAATTATAATATCTAAAATAATTTACAAAATTAAGTTGAGTTTTGATATTTTTATCTCAGAACCATTATACAAAACAATATTCATATTATTTTTTTTTTCTTATTGTGTACTATCCTATTCACACGTTCCCTTTAATTGCAGGTGCTAGTATTTTCCAAGACGCTGTTCGCTCAGTTCCTGCACCAGCGCGCCGAGAAGAATGCAGACGCGCAAGGTTTCACCACCACCGGGAAAGACAACGCGTACGCTAAGATGCATAAGAAAATGATCGCTTTACAGGGTATATTATCTTGAATACTCAATGTTAGATTTTTTTTGATGTAATGCCACTTAATCATTATTCACTTTAGCGTTATATAATATACTCCAAGGCTCACTTGCACCACAAATCATTAAACGCATTAAGCGCTAAACGTTTGGGATGCATGAAGAAGCCTACTCGTGTAGCGCAGTTAGTTCCAACGGTTACCACCCTCCCACCGCAGTCCGGCCTCAAGCAGCCTGTTGTGTTTCTTCGATGCGTGCGAGTTCCAGTGCCTTAGGCATCTTCTGGGCACTCTCGTTCAATCATAGACCTCATCCATCGCTTTCCATCAGGCGTGATCGAGGTCAAGAGCGGGCCGTTCTGCAATAAAAAGAAATCGTTCTGTTTCGGTCAGTCGATCTAAGATGACAGAGACAGAATTATATCGTGTTACAGAGTAAAGCGTAATTCACACATAGAGCGGGCGCGGGTCGGGCGCGTTTCGGGACGGGAGTACGGCGGGTCTAGTTCCTTGTATTTATATGAAAGACATCACACTGAAAGCGTGTGCGGGTCGGCCGCGGGGCGGGTCGTACGCGGGAGCGGCGCCCGTCGCCCGCCACTACAGACAGCGCGCGGGTGCGCGGGTCGGGAGCGGGCATAACGTCGTTGTATTCTTCGTAAAACACGTACTCTACGTAAGGCACTCACACTGACGCGTGTGCGGGTCGTGCGCTGCGCGGGTTGAGAGTTTGTTTTGTGAATATTTACAAAAAATAGTTCGATTTTACTATGAATCTCAACGAAAAAATTATTGAATGTGTTCGTAAACATAGTTGTTTGTACGAACCAAGTGATAAAAACTACTTAGGTACATACTTGTTTCATTGAATTGCAGAACAATTAAATGAAACAAGTAAGTAGTTTTTATTTTCTAATTATTATTATTAAAATAATTAACAAAATTTTCTCTAATTTGGAAAGATTCATTTGTTGACCGTCTATTTGTGGGGTTTATCGATGCTAATCCTCTCGAAGTAACCGACGTTGCCTGCTGAATCCGCTGTTACTAACATGGCATGCCCGCGGCCTACCCGCCGACGCGGACGACCCGCGCCCGCGTTGTGTGTGAAGGCGACGAACAGCGCGTGTCACGCGAGAAAGACGACCCGCGCCCGCACCCGCTCTGTGTGTGTATTGCGCTTAACAGGGTTGTGGAGGACTGTCTATCTGAAAAGGCAGTAGCTCCATGTAAAATACTGGTATTCGCCTGCTTCTGGTAAAACTGGAAGCCTATTCCAACTCCGTAGTTGGGAAAAGCTTGGGTAGATTGGTTTTTTTATATATTTTTTTGCAATAACGTTCTTTTTGTTCTTCAGGTGCTCAACCAGTCAAATCCCACGAGATCTTGGTCCTACTGTTGCGTCTGCGGCAAGTATGTTGCCACTGCGGCCTCATCGCCGCCATGCTGGACGAGGAGAGCGCGGCCGACGTGCAGGAGGACCCGGCTGGCCAGGACCTGCTCGCCGAGCTCAACAAGCTGTCGCTCGAGGACAAGAGGAAGGTAGGCAGACGATGAGCCACCAAAATCAAGTTATCTATTCAAATAGGTTTTACGATGTAGCGGTATCTACAACGCCACATACAAACAACGCGTCATACTGACGTCACGCAAATCCTGCATCGCGCAAGCAGAGTTTACCGCGCAACTAGCATAGATACAACGGCCCGACACGAATCAACGGGCAGTTGCCCGCCAGACACAACACCCGTCTGGTCGGAGGATCCTCCCTTTTCTATGGAGGTTGAGTGAACTTTACACCCTGTTCCTCATACCTCTATAACTATTTATGAAGGAGCTTGTTCAGGGAAGTACTGCGAATACCTTTCATAAACTCGGACCATTTATTTCAATAAAAACGGTACCAGGCATTTTTAAATTGTCACAAAGAGTCGGTCAGCCCGAAAGCTAGCAAACAGACATTTTACTCAAAATGAAAACTCGATAATAGTGCATTGATACTATGATGAGAATTATTTCTAAATAAAAATTTCAAAGAACGTGTGTTTTGTGCACTGATACACAATGGTGTTTTGACATTACGAAAAAAAATAATTAGATGTGACACCACATTTGTACTGTACAGACGCCAGCACATCAAGCTCCTACAATCTGTCAAATTTCTATAATAGATTTTCAACCTTATCGCTAAAGTATAAGGGTTCAAAATTAATTGGGAAAATTTGACAGTTTCAGGTAGGTTGATGTGTTAGCGTCTGTACATGTAACCGAGGGATGTAAAAAGTAAAATTTAATGCACCTAAGCGTGTGGGGATTATATCGTCGCGCGCATGAATAAAAGTCCTATCTCATTTTTCTCATTTTTTAGCTAAATCAAATCAAAAGTCATTAATTCAAACTAGGCTGAGAATCAGCACTCTTCGAACGTGAACATTACAAAAGACAGTCCCCCGGCACGCCCGCCCCTCACCACTTCCTAGTGCTTTCGCTGGGAAGAAGAAGTGGCGCAACAAACTCCCAGCAGCACAGCTGTCTGTTCAGTTAGAAAATACTTGATTGTATATTACAAATATATGCAAATTAATTAAACATTAAATTAGCTGATCTGTGTCAGGACAACCACATTCCTCCATTCGTGATTCTTTACATTTTTCACTAACCGTCGTACCTCTGTTATTTGGATCTCAAAATAAAAAGAAAGAAAGGCGAAAAAATGTAATGAATCACGAATAAAATAATGTAGCTGTTCTAACTCAAATCAGCTAAAAAATAATACTCAGTCATGCGAGCGACGATATGTCATTATTAAATTAGATCTCATAATTGAAAAGATGATGGTTATGACTTTTTTTATTCAAGTGAAATACCTAGTTTCTGAGTTTGATGACAAACTTATTTTTGCGGTCTAGCTACGGAACCCTTCACTGTGCGTGGCCCGATACGCAGTAGGTTTTTTGTTTAACCGTAATTCCACATCGTTTTACACGTGTGTAAAGTTTTGCCGGCTAATTTAACCTTAAATTTGTTTAACCTTTTTACATAGAGTCACAGTAAAAAGTTGGATGATGAGGACGAAGATGAAGGTCCGGCGCAGGAAGGCACGACGGCTGCGGAGGCCATCCGCTCGGTGCTGTCGCCCAACAACCCGGTGTTCGAGCTCAGCAACCCGTCCTCCAAGATCACGGCCGTCATGGACTGCCTCAACAAGGAGGTGTTCCCGAATAAAGGTAGGAAAGAAAGAAAGAATAAAGTAAAATATCGGGACACGGTTTTTTTTTTTTTTCAATTTGGAGGTTCGTAGCCAAGGAGTGTTTCTTCACTCGTCATCATCATCAGCCAATAGCAGTCCACTGCTGGACATAAACCTCTCCTATTGCACGCCATTCAACTCGATTTTCGGCAACTCTCATCCAGCTGCTGCGAGCCATCCTGCGAAGATCGTCGCTCCACCTAGCCTGAGGGCGTCCTACCTTACGTTTGCCGATTTGCGATCTCCACTCAAGAGCTCATCTATTATCATAATAACGTTATTTTTGTTCACCTCGGGAACAGCACTTTTTTTCGGGATGAAAGGTTCCCTATGTCCGTTTCTGTACACCTGACAACGTATATGCAAAATTTCAGGATGATCGGTTCAGTGGTTTAGGCGTGAAAAGGTAACAAACAAACAAACTTACTTTCGCATTTACAATATTAGTTAGGATTTATAGCATGGGTGTAGATAAATGTACTAAATTTATTCTAACTAGCCTGTAATGTCCCACTGCAGGCCAAAGGCCTTTTCCACACAATTCTGTCTTTTGCGAGTGCCGGCCAGTCCCTACGGTAGGAGTCGAGCTTTTCCCGCCATCTTCGTTTTGGCCTGCCGCGATTGCGAAAAAGAGAATTTATAAAAAAAAACCTAGCAGTGCCCGCGGTTTCGCCCGCATAAGTGTCGATCCCGTGGGAATATCGGGATAAAAACTACCCTATGTCCTTTCCCGGGACTTAAACTATCTCTATACCAAATTTCATCTTAATCGGTTCAGCGGTTTAAGCGTGAAGAGGGAACAGACAGACATACTTTTGCATTTATAATACATATTAGTATGGATTAGTCTAGAATCTGGCAATTCCTCTGTTCTACCTATCCCTTCGAAGGATACAGTTGTGATATTACGTAATTCAAATTCAAGTTATTTATTCCATAACAATAATACATTTGTGTCGAAATGTGTGTTTGTTCCCTTAGGCGACAAGGCAGTGGTGGTATCACAGTGGACTTCAGTACTACGGCTGGTAGAGGCACAGCTGCATAATGCTAAGATCCGCTGCGTGACGCTGAGCGGCAGCGTGCCCGTGCCCGCGCGACAGGCGTTGCTCGACAAGATCAACGACCCTAAATCTGATGTCAAGGTATACGCAACTTATTCGAGGAATACTTTTGAATTTATGACAGTTTATGGCCTTATTTTTAGGGTTCCGTACCTGAAAAGGAAAAAACGGAACCCTTATAGGATCACTTTGTTGTCCGTCTGTCCGTCCGTCTGTCAAGACCCTTTTTCTCAGGAACGCGTGGAGGTATGAAGCTGAAATTTATATCAATTACTCAGGTCTACTGTCCCTTGAAGCTGTGAAAAAATCAAACTTCTAAGCCAACGCAATCAAAAGATACAGCCGTTTATGCCGCAAATTTTCGACACTTGCAAGGGAATCAAAACCTACAGGGTGCTTCCCGTGAACTCAGTATCTTGAAATTTGGTACGAAGCAACGTCTTATAGCATAGATAAAGGAAAAATTACGAAAACCATAAATTTTTAGTTACATCACATAATATTTTTTTTTTTAATAATTTTAAACTTACTACCCATTTCCTCATAAACGCGTAGAGGTATTAAATTGAAATTCTTACCAAATACTCAGGTCTATAATACCTTTAAGCTGTAACAAAATCAAACTTCTATGTCAACGCAATCAAAAGAAACAGCAATTTAAGCTGCATATTTTGAAACTTGCAAGTACTCGCAAGGGAATCAAAACCTAAAGGGTACTTCCAGTCGACCTAGAATCTTGAAATTTGGCTTGAAGCAACGTTTTATAGCACACATAAAGGAAAAATTCCGAAAACCTTAAATTTTTAGTTGCATTACAAAATATATATTTATTTTTTAATAAATATAAACTTATTACTTTTTTCCTCATGAACGCGTAGAGCTATCAAGTTGAAATTCATATCAAATACTTAGATCTAATTGCCTTTAACCCGTGAAAAAAAAAAAAATTCTAAGTCAACGCAAAAACGCAAAACGCAAAAGTACAACCATTGATACCGCATATTTTGAAACTCGCAACTACACGCAAGGGAATTAAAACCTAAAGACCACTTCCCGTTGACATAGAATCTCGAAATTTGGTAAGAAGCAATAGCTTACAGCACAGAGAGCAAAGAGATCTTTGTCTTAAATTTATGCTCCTCCATCTTTCCCCATTGTAATGTTATGAATTTCATTTTGCAATAAAAATACCATAGTTATGACACGATTGTCGTAATGAACGAACTTTGTAAACCTTGCAGGTTTGTACGGAACCCTCGGTGCGCGAGTCCGACTCGCACTTGGCCGGTTTTTTTAATAGTCACATAATTTTTATCTAAGGAATAAATATTGCGGTTTGACAGCTTTTGCATTGAAAATATGTCAAACTGTCATATTTATACTTCAGATATAAGTTATAATTTAGTTCCACGGATAAAAAATTATCTGACGAGATCAGTATATTCAATTGAGGTGAATTAAAAAAAAAAATTTGATAATATATTGGAAATTCTCCAAAGCTATGGGAAAACTCATCAAAGAACTAGCAATTCTTAACCAACCGAGTTGTAACAGCATGGGATAGCCTCCTGGGAAATGTGTCTGCTCCCACATTGAACTGCTTCAAGAACAGACTGGACAGATAAATCTCCAAGTAATGGTTATAGCACACGTATCAAATCGCAAAGGGATCGGCACCGTATCGCCTTTCGCCTCGCCGTCAAACAGGCGTCAACCTAACGTAAGCACGTAACCAAAGCAGATCAGAAGCTCCGATACATTGACTCGGCTACGGCTAGGCGACGCCGCGCTTACGGCTCGCCGACCGCTGCTTGATGGTGCAGCAGGCAGGCCGGAGGGGTGAGAGGGGCAAGGGTGGACGAAGAGACGTAAGCTCGGGTACGGAGAGACGTAAGCGCGGAGACGACGAGCCGTAACGGACCGCACCGCGGTTCGTGAGCTTGTCCCGAGGCGAGGCGATTACGTTACGATTCCGATTAGTGTGCGTTGCAGTAAGGAGTTTCTTACAAAGAATATTGAACGGCTCGAGTTGATACGGTGCCGATCCTTTTCCGGTTTGATAAGTGTGCTATGACCTTTATTTGAAACACACGCATCAGCTAATTAGCTGCTAGTGTCTTTCCAACAAATAATCAAATTATCATTTACACAAGGAGGCTTTCTCGAATAGGTGATTAGGATTACGAAAGGAAATAAAATTGTGACTTAGATGTCGCATGTCGTGAGGCGAGCATAAAATAAAAGTATTTCACATTTAATAAAGTTACATAGAAGGTCTCGCCTACTAATCACATAGACATTCTTCCTCGTCGCTTTTCGAAAAACTCTCGTGTAAATACGCCTTTAATCATGCTGGAAACAAGTTAATTATAATGCATGAATGTGTGTATAAGGTGATGCTGCTATCTCTATGCGCGGGCGGCGTGGGACTCAACCTGTGCGGAGCCAACCACCTGCTCCTGCTGGACCCGCACTGGAACCCACAGCTCGAGGAACAAGCCCAAGACCGCATCTACCGTGTCGGACAGACCAAGGACGTCAACATATACAGGTAATTTTTCCAACTATGTAGGGGTCGGCTTCCAGTCTAACCGGATGCGGCTGAATACCAGTATTTTACATGGGGCGACTGCCTATCTCACCTCCACCACCCGGTTACTGGGTAACAATACCTCTTGACAATACAACTATCATCATAGAAAAGAAAGATGTCCACCGCTGGATATAGGTCTCTCCCAAGCATCGTCATAGTGGCTGGTCCAGCGCTTCCTCCATCCAGTGGATTTTGGCAACCAACACTGTGTTCGCAATTTATTTTCCAAATGTGTTAACATGTATGTGTTTTTGGAAATATAATAAACACATATAAAGTCCAGTTTATTTATTTAATCTTTTCGCGCGCATAAAGATACAAAGGCGGACTTAATGCCTTAAGCATTCTCTACTAGTCAACTAAGGGTGGTGAAGAGATTAGATGGCAGGTGCTTTGGTTGAGCCGATCGAACAATGAAAAAAAAAATTATTAAAATTAATGAATTATAAATAAAAATGGTGCACAAATAGATCATCATAATCAGCCTAGAATGTTTCCACTGCTGGGACACAGGCCACCTCTTGGTGAGTGGGCCGTAATCCACCACGCGGGCCCAGTGTGGAACTGTGGAATGGTAGATGTCACATGTCTTCGAATTTTTGGTTCTAGGACATGCCAGTTTCATCACGTTGTTATCCTTCACCGTTTTGAGAGCAGTGGTGATGAAATAATTTACACAAAGTAAAGCGCCTGTCGTCTAGGTTCGAACCTACGACCTACAACTCGTAAGTCGCGGCCGATACCACTGGGCAACCACTGCTCTTGCAAATAGATATATAGGTTTAAAAAAAAATGTAGTTTGCACTACAATAAAAAAAAAATAGATGACTTTGTGAATGTTATTCTGAAATCAGCTTAATTTACTCTGATATAAAGTTGATATTTGTTTAAGTAGAAATAACATGAATTGCCAACTATATTTACGGCCGGGCGATGCATTCACGATCTGAATTTTGAATATAAAAATTATACCAGCCTAACCTGTGCCAAGGCAGGGAAAAGACTTCTTCTCATACAGAGAAGACACGAGCATTGATCACCACGCTTTTTCAAGACGGGTTGGTGAATTCAGACAACTTATACAGAGTGGCAGGAATAACGACGCGCAACCCGTTATCATGGATTCAGGATATCATTCTGAACCAGTGGCGTGCCTAGGAGTCAAAATTAGGGCAAGCCCACAGATTTTCAACGTATAAAAAAAACGCCCAGCTGAGGGATTGGCTGATTTGCAGTTATTACACTATTTGCGCTGTAGCATGGTGCGGGTGACAGTTGCCCGTATGACGTTGACATTTGTCAGTACCACGTAGGGATGTGAGGTTATGCAATTCATTTTTATCGCTAACGATACTCGCAGCGTGAATCTAGTTCTCTTTAATATTGTTATGAAAATTAGTGTATTATTCAGTTGTGCAGTGTAACTACGTGTGTGCTACGTGTATAAACTTGTCAATAATGTTTTATGGCTACATAATTATCTTTGTACTTATATAAAATAATCAAAATCGGGTTTATGTTTTTTTTTTCGTGACAACATTTTTGCTCTATGGTGCATCGGCGCGGCGGCCATGTTGTTTACCCGTGCGATGCTGTGAGTGCGAGTACGAGTGCAAGCGCGTTATATTGTGACTTAATGTGACACGTATTACGATTTCATTGTTTGTTTTCATTTTTGTTAAATTGTTATTTGTTATAAGTTTGTTGAGTTTGTTGTTATTACCATGCCTAAGCATACAAAAAAAACTGTTTTGGGTAGTCAGGCCACGGAGCTTGTTGTTCGCCTCCGAGACTACTTTGAAAGAGAACAACAAAATAATGGACCGTTGTTACCATTGAATCATATTGTAGAACGAGTAGCCGAAGCTCTTGATATTGGCCGCAATACTGTTTCGCGTATAACACGTGAGAAAATTGGCCAAGATGGGATGTTTGAAAATAAATTATCGACACCCAACAAAAAGCGGACCAAGGTGAAGCCAATCACAGATTTGGATGATTTTGCTAAGGTTGCTATTAGAAATCATATTTATGATTATTATAGAAGAATGGAGCTACGCACATTGCTCAAGCTTCTAAAATCATTAAAAGAAGCTGACTTGTTCAAAGGAGGTATTACTTCGCTACGGCAAGTTATAAAAGATATTGGCTTTGTTTACAAAAAAGTTAACAAAAGAAAGATTATTATGGATAGGACTGACATTGCCCTAGCAAGATGTAGATTTTTAAGGAAGGCCAAAAACATAAGTGATTGGAGCAAAGTTGTCTTTTTGGATGAAACGTGGCTAAACGCCAACCACACAGTGGGTAAAAGTTGGACCGACGATACGGCACAATCGTGTACCAAAGTGCCGGAAGGCAAAGGCGAACGCCTTATTATTTGTCACGCAGGTACAGCAAGTGGATTCGTCCCTGATTGTTTGCTGGCTTTTAAGTCAAAAAAAACTACGGAGTATCATGAGGAGATGAATTACGAAAAATTTAAAGATTGGTTCATAGGTCTATTAAACAATTTAAAAGAGCCTATGACCATAATAATGGACAACGCACCCTACCATTCGGTGCAAGTTAATAAACCCCCAAACCAATCCAACCGCAAAAGCGAGTTGGTGAAGTGGCTGAGTGAAAACGGAGTTACAGCAGATATAAAAATGTTAAAGACGGAGCTTATTGCCTTAGTCCGACGCCATAAGCCACCAACTCCTACCTATGCTCTGGACGAGATGGCAAAAGAAAAAGGCCACCAGGTCCTTCGACTACCACCCTACCATTGCCAGTATAACGCTATTGAGCTGATTTGGGCCCAAATAAAAGGTATGCTTTTAATTTCAATTCCCATTTTGAAGCTTTATAAAAAAATCAGCTTTCCGATCGTAGCATGTACCTAGTTTAAAAACATTACCAGATACTAGATTAGGCTGATTGATGATTATTTGAATACTTTTTTTTATAAGTTCGTTTATTTTTAGGTTACGCCGCAAGAAATAATACTTCGCCGCCATTTACGGCAAATAAGATGTTGGCCCTATTACAAGAGGCCATCAACAATGTTCAACCTGAAGACTGGTCGAAGGTCGTGAATAAAACAAAAAGGGACATTATGTCTGATTGGGATCGTGACATACATATTGACAACATAATTGAGTCATCGTTAATAATATCCGTCACAGATTCAGATGATGAATTGAGTGACAATTCAGATGTTCCTGACTCTGATATGAGTTTAGACGAATAACATGTATTTTTTTTTAGCAACCTTTTAAGCAACCTTACCCTATAAATGTTCTGTTGTATAATTAGACCTTTTAAAAATAAAAATTGACCTACGCACAATATACGTTTTTTATTATAAAAAATATCGACTATCCATCGTAGCAGTACATCCCATCACTAAATACGTCTATGGCGTTACGTTATACGCATAACACTTTGCTTAATTTTTCATTCAATTTGATTTTATTTCTTGATTAGAACATTCTGGTTGGGTTTAATTTAATTTACTACAGTTATTAATTATTTAATATATTACGAATGTGGTACAACTGAAATATTAAGTCATAAATTGTAAATCGCGGCAACTTTCAAGAGTGAAACGAAATGTTACTGAAACTGTCACCCGCACCATGCTACAGCGCAAATAGTGTAATGTTTGTGTTCGAGTTCATTGACTGGTATTTTTTTTATATATTTATTTATTGTTAGGTTTAAGTAAGTTCGTTGTTGTGAATTATGATTTTATTAGGGCAAGCTGGGTTTTTCGGCTTCTATGAAGGTACCGCCACTGTTCTGAACCCTTCTGCGTCGATTGTTTTTTAATTGTTTTTTCATACATTTTGACCGTTTAGGACCACTTTATGATTTTTTTTTTATAATCGATTAAAAATTTCAACGTAGAGTTCAGAATCATGTGCTGAATTCATGGTACAATTTGCGTGTCAATGTGGATGCCACCCTGAATTAACTATAAGTCTAGGTTTCTTCTCGAGGTTTTAGTTAGTAACGTCGAAGATAAACTTAAAAATATCCGGTAAAAAATTAGCCACGGCGCGGACGCAACGCAACGCAGTATTATCTCAGTCACGTTTGAAAGTCACTGCGATTACACTACAACGCTAGCTGCCAAGTTTTCTCATTAGCCAAATAACACCTTTCCCGAAGAGAGTGCATGCCAGATATTTACAAAGCCGACTCCGACGTCAGTAAACAGGTGCTTCAATTACCTAATAATATTAAACGATTGTCGGATTCCTGCATTGATTGAACATGATTGCTTGACCAATGCTGGCACTTCACTTGGCGTATTTGTGCAAATATTCGCATTATTTTGCTAATGTAAAATCAATTTTAGTTAAAATGTGCATAGAGTATATTTTGCATTACCCAATCAACGCGAATATTTCAAAAAATTCGGTTTTGTCCATTTGACATGATATGCGCACGACTGCTGACCATGGTTTTATACCATTTTTTTATTTTTTATTGAATTTAACATGGGTTTATTGAAATTTTTCAAGTGGAATTTCCCAATTGCTGCTAGTCTGGATTTGTGCCCAATTAATGGCGATGGGATCACTCTCTTCTAAATCGACGGCGAAGTGCCAATAACTCCTAACTGACAAAGTCAAAAATTTACACATACTGGAAAAAAACGTTCAAAAATAGACACGTTGTTTTAGTTGGGAGGTTTATATTTCCACATTTTAATTTAATGCTGTTGCATCTAAAAATACACTAAGGCGATTTCGCTAAAACATGCGAATAACGCCTTTAAATTCAAAACGAAAAAAAAGAAAATTTCTCAAAAAAAAATCAGTTAGGAGGTATTGGCACTTCGCCGTCGAAATGGAACTTTAATTTTTATTATTGATAGACACTCGTTTGACCACTATCTCACCTGATGGTAAGAAATGATGTGGTTCCGTAGGTGATACAAAATAGGAAACGGCCGAAATTACAGATATCGTGGTTAGGGAGAAGACCTCCAGGGGGTTACCGAAGAAATATGGGTGCTTTATACACTTTACTCCTTCTGGCCTGATGTAATTATACAATGTGTAACTGAATTAATGCACATTATGAAATTAGTTTCTTCAAAGTTTATTGAATCGATTTAATATCTGACATCTATACTTATATAATATTATATATGTATTTATATAGGTATATATAATATATATACATATTATAATATATATATTAATATTATAAAGCTGAAGAGTTTGTTTGGTTGAACGCGCTAATCTCTGGAACTACCAGTCGGACTTGAAAAATTCTTTTTGCATTTGATAGCCCAATTCTTGAGGAAGGCTATAGGCTATTTAACATCACGCTATGACCTTTAGGAGCCGAGCAAAAAGAAAAAAAGTCAGAAAGAACGCTAAGCAAAAACGAAGTAGTAGCGCGAGCAGGCGATGCGATGCGACGGGGTGGGTCGGAGTAACAAGAAATTTCACGCGGTAGAAGTCGCGGGCAGAAGCTAGTTTTTAATATAGGTAATTTTTTTCCCAAAAAATTATTAAAACTGCGTATATTAGTCTTATAACAAACCAAAATGAACGAAGTAACCCTTAAACGTGTGCGACTGCCCAAGTAGCACATTAGCGATGAATTAGGTCATAAAGAAGCTACATTACAGTCTACAGCTTTTATGCAGATGTACTAAAGGATAGGACGAGTCTTTAGACTGTACTAAGGAAAGATTACACACTATTAAACAGCATAGCTGACTAATGACTTTATACTCGCGAAAAAATATACTAAAAGCATTTAAGTAGAATTTTAAAATGATCTAGTCCATCTTTTGGCTGCAAGTGATACTACTAGCTGGTTTAGATGTCCAAAGCTTGTTAACGACTGGTTAATACGGAAAGTTCACCTCTCTTGTAATGGTGTGGGCTGCATTGAAGTATCGAATAATGCCACTGGCTTTTAATTGGTGTACACTAATTCTATTCTAATTCTACTTCAATGAGCTTGTTAATGGCTGATTAAAAGTGGGTATGTAATCTCTACAAATGCCGCTACATTTATAAGAGAATCATTAATTCACCTTGAGTTGTAAATTGGAATAGGTGTACTCTATCCTAATGCTAATGCATAAAGTGTAGCTGACAGCTATTTTACAGCTTTCGGTGTTATTTAAGAGTAAATCTAGATTATTGGTGTTTTGGTGTTTAAATTACGTCAGTATTGCAAAGGAGCAGTACTGATTGATATTTACAAGCCAGTGTCGTTTACGCATAGTGAGGGTTCCGCACAAATAGATTTTGATCAAAATATTGATGCCTATAATAATGATGCAGTTGATATTTACAAGCCAGTGTCGTTTTCGTATAGTGAGGGTTCCGGACAAACAGGTTTTGATCAAAATATTGATGCTTATAATAATCAGGATTTTCATGAACCAAGCTGCAGTAAAGAGAAAGCGTCGCACAAACAGAATTCCATACGTTTAATGGATTCCGACAGAGACGAATTTGAATTAAGTACACATGAAGACAAGGAATAATTTATTAAAAATATACAATTTAAAAATAGTATAGCTACTAGCTGCCTCGGAATTGTAATCAACGCTGCTGTGTATTATTACTCTTTCCTCATCATCTGGATAATCGGTCGTATCACTACAGTTCAACATTGTTTCAAGGACTTCTTCAGCTTTATTGTAAGTAGGAATAGATGACCGTTTGACTGTGCACTCCATTTTAGTCCAGTCTGGTAGAGGTGTCGATTTGTCACTTTTTATTAGCAATTTTAAAGAAACTTTTTTTTCCTGGCCATCTCAAAATGCCATTATGCTCCCAACCACTTGGAACAATTGTTAATCTTTCCTTTCCTTTTTCAACGGTTTTGATTATTTTAAACGGCATTATTATTCCTGAAAACAAAACTAAAGTAATTAGCAATCATAATATAGTACGAAAACGGAAAATCAAAATAAAAACAAATCAAATGAAGTGAAGGTTTGTAGGTAAATTATGTACGATTGACTAAAGGTTTTCTGTCGAGATTTCTTTATCCCTGAACAGCTATTTTATGCTCTCTCTTTATACCAGTACGCAGTAAGAAAGATAATTAAAATCCTTTGTCCAGCCAGCATAATGCTATAAGCTGGTACATAGACTTGGTAACACCACAGTGTACAGTAAATAACTTTTGAAAAGAATTTAAGGAGAATTTGTGCTGGATAACAAATGGACACCATTTTAGGTTTACAGAAACGATTTGTTATTAAATATCCAAATGATTTCTTACAGATTTCAAGGATATTAGATAGCTTTTAATTCAAACAATATATTTTCCACTTATTTCCTTATAGAATACAATAAGTTAGAAAGCAATAATTTAATTGATAAATCTATTAAGTATTCGTACACCATTTATCTTGTGAAAAATTTTCGTTAAAGCGATATTATTCTGATGGCGCGTGTAATATTTGATGTAATTACCTATACACATTTACAGTAAAATGGTACTCGCAACTCAATTTACATACGAGGACATTCAAAACCAACGTGAAAACTATTAAAAATATCTTACCTTAAATATGTCCGCCCGTGCACTTTAACAAATAATAAATGTCGTCTTCTGTCACAAATAGGTACACAAAAGATTTTTTTTTGTGATTTATACTTTAATAAAAGCTGTTGCCAAGCCTCTAAACATCTAAAAGCTGTTGAAGAGAATTAAAATAGCTGAATATTAGGCTGCAATGACTGTTTTATAGCTGTATAAGCCATTGTACAGGCCTTGTACACCTGTTTCAATGATTATACTGCCGTTAACCAGCAACTGTAATG
Organism: Luperina nickerlii; assembly: GCA_963855955.1. NCBI lineage: Eukaryota > Metazoa > Arthropoda > Insecta > Lepidoptera > Noctuidae > Luperina > Luperina nickerlii. Next base: position 19,027,608 of record OY979680.1, read on the forward strand.
CTCAAGGCTGGTTAATTTGGGGCCCAAATTAGAATTACAAGGGCTGCGTAGCTAACTACACAGGCCCTAAGCAGGAAACTAAAACAGCCTTGAGTATTCACAAATTCTATAATCAAGTCACTGTGCGGCTGTCATGTGCTACTTGGGTGTATGCGTGCGTTGTATTAAGATTATAACACAACTAGCTGCGCCCCGCGGTTTCACCCGCATAAGTGTCGATCCCGTGGGAATATCAGGATAAAAAGTAGCCTATATGTTAATCCAGGGTGTCAGCTACCTCCATACAAAATTTTATCAAAATTGGACCAGCCGTTTGAGTGTGAAGAAGTAACAAACATAAAAACACACACACTCATAAACTTTCGCCTTTATAATATTATTGTGATATTCTAATTAGGGTGTTTGGTGGTGTGTGTGTGTTCATTCTGGAACATGTTGTATAAATCGAGCTATTTCTCCCACAGATTCATGTGCGTTGATACAGTGGAGCAATCAATCAGAAAGCTGCAGCAAGCCAAGCTGGAGCTGGCAGAGAACGTACTCACAGGCGCCAAGAAAACCAACAACTCCAAACTCACTATAGAAGACCTGAAAGTGCTGTTCAATATGGGGCAGTAAATGTTATGTTTGATCTTCAATGAAGATCTGTTTTTGTTAATTAGAATGTGATTATTTATGAAGAAAAAAACGTGCTGCGCCGACCCCAAGTAATATGGGAAGAGGGCGGGAAGATGAAGAATTTGATTATTTACTGTCTTTTTAAAGCTTCAGCTGCGGCCAGGAGGGATAAGTAGAATACTGGGCGGAATATACGGCCTTTATCACGCTCCGATTTCGTTTAGGAACGGTACTAAGGCTAGCTTGTACCACAAATCACTAAGGGTGCATTCCACCAAACTTTTATACATAGAATAAGTCATAAACCGGGAATAAATTTAAAATTTTTAACTTCGTTTATCGCTAAACATCTTAGTGATTTGTAGTGCAAGCGGGCCTAAATCCGTGAAATATAAGCGGATGACGTCACATCCTCATCACAGCTTAGTGGGCTTGGAAGGCACTCAAAAATGAATATAAAATCATTTTCAAGGAAATTTTAGAATTCATAAAATGCAAAGAGAGACTTTCCTAAATGTGTATCCAGAAAAAATATTATGATTATTATCCAATGGTGTAACGGCGACGTGTGAGAGGTTAATAACAAGTTAATGGTGCCGATTCTGTTGTTCACAAACTAAACTAAATTTAAGTTCAGCAGTGCGATTCTGTAACCATCTCACCGTGAAAACTTAGGTGAAGTGAGCGTGGAGTGAGCTGTCAATAGTGCCAATTCCTAGCAAAAACAAACTCACTTCACCTAAATTTTCACGGTGAGATTTTTACAGAATCGACCGGCAGTGCATCTTTTTCTTTCCATTTCATTAAGAAAAGGACAGAAGATAAATTTTAGTTTGGACCTGTCACATTAATCAGCGCCTGACGTAAATTGACGTAACTTAGGAGGCAAGTTTTAATTCACGTCTAAGCTTGTATGGAGTAGTGTCAGGCGCTGATTAAATTGACAGGACTAAACTAAAATTTATTTTCTGTCCTTTTCTTAATGAAGTAGAAAGAAAAAGATGCACTGAACTTAAATTTAGTTTTGTTGGTGAACAAGGGAATCGGCACCATTGTCATTGTATATCATTCCTAGCTGTACATAATTGCTTTGTAAAGTTAAGGAATTAAAATAGTTTTACTACTCAAAACTGGGAAGCATATCGCAGAAGGGCTGCCAATGATGATAATGATGATTCGAAACTCCTTGAAAGTCCTTGATCAGTAAATCTGGCTTTTATTCTCTTGTAAGACTAAACAACCACTCTTTCACTTATACTATTCAATTTTATTTTTATCGCTAATGGCAGGGACCACCGAATTATTTTCAATTCAGAATGACTTTTTTTTATTTCTACATTTAATAATTATGAGTATGATGTAAAATATAGGTTTAAATAATTATTTTGGACTCTTATAAGATATATATGTTTTACAGATTATAATATTGTTTACAATAAATAATTATGTAATCTAATATTGCCGTTTTATTGTGTTATCCCCTGGGCGTATCTTATAATAATCTTACATAATTCATTGTTTCACTGACAAGCTTCAGACAAGCAATGCACAGGCTAAAGCCGCGGAGGTCTAGCCACAAGAGTTCCTTTTATAACGAAGCCGATGGGGAAAACCCACGGCTAGTTTTAATAATAATTTATCTAAATTCCTCCTAGTTCTGGGCCTTAGACACCACATGGTTTCCCCATGACCACATACAGCAAGCGAGTGGCGCACAACAAACGCCGTGACACACCGGACACACATGTACATAACAAAAATAAATCCACCGTCACAACACAGAAAAGGAAACTGAAATCATTCAGGAATTCTTCAAAAAATATCAAGACGGACAGATCATTCACCGACGGAGACACAACATGCACAGTTATCTAAAAATAAAATAGGAATCACGGCCGTCCACCGCGGCTCACGAATTTATTACCATTTCACGCGGGAAACGACTCGAGTGCCGCGAATATTTTGTTAATAAAGCTACGTTTTTTTTAAATTATGAGTATCGAGCGCAGGTCTTGCACGAGCCAGGCTCCACACGTCACCAAACGCCTTCTAGCCATCATAGTGCTGTTAACAGGCTTGCTTTGCATGTTCGGAGGTAAGCCTTTTAATTTACTAACAAAATAGGATGGTTGGATGTCAGTCATAAATTATATTAATGGAAATAACGACTTGTGTTGGTGAGTGTGCGGATAAATGATTAAATTATGTGATACCTACAAGTGTGATGTTATTTACGCGATTCGACCGGCTGTTGGTGAAGTGAGGAAAAATTTTAAGTTCGGTTTATGAATGAAATCAATAATAGTAACACACTTGCAAAGCTCATATTTTATGCCATCTGGAAGTAGAACAAAAACTTGCAGTTTTAACGTTTTTCAAAAAATATTCAGTTTAGTCACACAGGTCAATGTTTTGAATTGAACCTTTGTGTGGTGGCAAATACATACGATTACCGCAGTGAGAGCAGCAAACTCAATCACATCACATTTCAAATAGAGTTTAAATTGCATTGTTTTCGTATCGTTATATTACTTGCGGCGCTAGTTCGAGCATGTTCTCGCATATTTTTACTGCGGTTTTGACTACGCTGACTCTTATTTACCAAACTTAGTTCATCAGGCTGGCTTCATACGGAGTGTGATTTGACGGACGTGCGCCCCCATAATACAAATGAATTTACACCAAAATCAAATGTCCGTGCACGTCTACGTTTTGATGATACTCTTCCTGCAATTTGATCTTTATGTATGATGACAGCAATCAAGTAGGTATAAATTATAAGGTGGGTGGACCATGGAAGGCCATGCTCCTTTGAAGGCCAATTATTAAAATTTCGTAGTTATTGCCATGTGAGGACAAATTCCTTCTATTTACACAAACACCCATCGAACTGGAAATCACAGACGCGGCGGCGAATCGCTCGCGCTAATATTTTGGCAGTACGGTCCCTCGTTTCTTCCATATCGAGAATCGACGACGTTAAAATAAGGTGGGTGTGCCATGGAAGGCCACTCTAACAAATAAACAGTTATTATTCGTTTATTTACTGGATAAATAAAACTAACAAATATTTAAGTAATACTTTGTTTTATTACGTAACTAGCTTCTGCCCGCGACTTCGTCCGCGTGAAATTTCACCCTCCCCTCATTCACCCTATTAGAAAATGAGAAATAAAAAAAAATACATTTTTTTTCCATTCAAATTCATCTTAAGATACGAAAATATGAAATATTATTTATTATCTTCGTCGTGTGTGATAGTCCATTGAATTGTATGGCGAGCGATATTGTATCTTAAGGGGGAACCTCTAAGGTAGCCCGCGAAATTCAAATTTTCTTACGTTTTTTGCAATTTGCTGGTCAGTATTAAGTTGTACGTCGATCAAAATATGATTCGCGGCCGTAACAAATATGTATTTACAGAATTATAATCAATAAAGTCATCAACACAACTCTCTAAGACCACGTAAGTCCAAAGAATGATGATTTCCTAAACAGTTATTCTTTGGACTTACGTGGTCTTAGAGAGTTGTGTTGATGACTTTAATGATTAGAATTCTGTAAATACATATTTCTTACGGCCGCGATTCATAAATTAATCAACCTACAACTTAATACTAACCAGGAAATTCCAAAAAACCTAAAAAAAATTGAATTTTGCGGGCTACCCTGGCGCTTTCGCCTTAAGATAAAATATTATAGTATCTTAGCCGTGTGCAGCGCCCCTTAGTGAACTCCACTGCGGGTGACGTAACCTACGACAAACTTATTATTTGCGGTTGGTACAGTAATCGGGTCTAGGGATCGAACCGCAAAATTAAGTTTGTTTTTTTTTTGTATATACTTTTCCGGGATAAAAAGTACCCAGTGTGGTGCCCAGGATATTAAAGAATAATTATACCAAGTTTCATCGTAATCTAAGCGGTAGTTTTTGCGTGATGCCTGAACAAACAGACAGACAGACAGACAGACAGACAAAAATTTTTTTAAACACATTTTTGGGTTCGGTGTCGGTATAGTAACACCCCCTGCCATTTATTTTTTTGATATTTTCAATGTACAGAATTTTCACTTCTACAGATTTATTATAAGTATAGACATATAAACCACTTCTTTTTATTGTAGATTTAATCGCTATTCAGTAACTTTTAGTGTTAAATGACTGATTTATTATAATGGCCTTCTAAGGCGCCTTGTTTTTAGCAAGGCCATTTGGAAGAGCTTAACAAAACTTCAGTTTCATGAATACTGATTAAAGCTAGGTTAAAAAAAAGTGATGTATTTGGTACACAATAAAACAAAGTATTATTTGATACTTAATTTGTTTTTTTCATTTATCCAGTTAATAAACGAATAAAAAACGTTTACTCGTTAGAGTGGCCTTCCATGGTCCACCCACTTGCTTAGAGTTTGCAAGCGAGTTAGGGCTTGTGAGTTAGCGGTGAGTTAGTTGTGAGTTATCTGGCTCAAGACTTTTAACCCTTCCTGCGTGGTAGATTATGGCCCACTCTCTCTCACAGAGAGGAGGCCTGTGTCCCAGAGGAATGTTATAGGATGATTAGGTATTATGATGATGACGATATTGATTAATAATGTTTTCAGGCTATCTTCTGGGGCGAGTGGCGCGTCCCGAACCGAGAAAAAGCAACGACATGCTGACTTACAACCTAACAATCATAGCAGATAGTATTTACAAGAAGGCTAAAAGGATTCCACCGAAACTGATCCATCAGAACGAGCCAGATAAGATTCAATTAAGATTGTTACATATATTCAATTGTAGCCAGCCATGCGGGTCGCTGAATAAATATAACCTGGCGGAATTCGTCAGGAATTCTATTAATTTCCAAGTGACGAAGTTAATGAGAGCCGTGAATAACGCTTCCGTGTATTTAGATAATCTTAGCTGACATTTGGTTACAAATAGATAGACTTTAATTTTGATACTTCGGGGTAGGCTCTATACTTATTTTCCATTGTTTGCGAAATATTACCTAACTCTATCAGTTGTTATCAACTTTAAGGTAACGTATGATTAATACCTATACCGGGATGGAAAAGAAATACTGTCACTGAAGGGTAAGGTCTTTTCAGCCTATTTCTAACTACGTGTTTAAATAATATTGTATGCTTACTGTAACTAGAATATTTACACTTTATTTCTAAGTATCGCTGTGAGAATATACTATTTATTATAGCTTATGAAGCAGTATAGGTACCTACATAAAATATTTATTTTATTTGCCATTGCAGCGTGATAGTAATATGCAGTATCTTTTACTGTGGGAAATCAGCTGTTCCATACAAAATGCAATGTCTACCCGATCAAAATGTGTGAAATAGTAGCCTTCTTGTCTGCCTAGTGGCGCCCTCATCGTTTGTTTGGTTATTAAGATGGCGTCCATACATTCTCAAAAAAAGAATTATTGAAAATATATTATTATAATAATACTAGTTAGTAAGTACTTATTAGTTAATTAATCAATAATATCTATAATAATAACAGTGTAAGTTCCACTTTTTTTTCATGTTTTTTTATTACTTACCGTAAATATCACACACAATGTAGGTATATAAAATAAATAATGTGTAATGTAATGTGTTTTAATTGTTTCATTGATAAAGTCATGGCGAACCATTACAATTTTAGTAAAAAGAATCATAAAATAAGAATGTATGTATGATTATTCATCTTTTGATTCCGTTTTTACTTCAAGCACAGCAACAGGTGGACTAATGCCATAGGCATTCAGTTTTCCAATTATTAATTTTATTCTCTCCTTAAACCCAACTCCGACTATTATTTTAAATAAATAACTAGTCAAATCGGTCCAGCTGTTCTCAAGTGATGCATGGTAAGCACCATCAAACAGAATTTAATTTTTATTCTTAAAGATAGCTTATAGAGTAAAATAAAAAGTATTTCAAACTGAACTGTCTTGTCTTGTAGTGTGGACGCAAATAACATTGTTGCGTTACGTCAAAAAAATTAAAAGTACATTATCTTGTGTCTATGGTATTTTATTAAGTCTGTGGTCTCTGGTGCTTGTTTTGTATTGGCCAATGTATAAAGTGACGTTATATTGCAACCAATCACAATCGAACTTTTATGTGGCGAAAATATACTAACCAATTATGGGTCATCCATTTCATAAATTTATGGCGTCTTGAGGTTACTGAGGTTAGCATCATTCTGCAAGTTCCGGTCCGCCATTTTGATCGGAAGGCAGATTCGTTGTATTGCGCTAAAATAGCGGCGGTGAATTTTTAAGATATTTAAGTTAAATTGAGAAATAAATAGACAATGGTGCCGGTGAGTGAAAGATCTTGTGCTTGTTCAACAAATTTTACTATTTTTTGGGCTCGTCTTGATGAATTTCGTCTCGTTTCAGCAAACGAAGGTGTTCGTCGGCAGCCTGCCGCAGGGCTCGAAGCCGGAGGAGCTTCGGAAATTGTTTGAGCGCTTCGGCGCCGTGACAGAATGCGATATAATGAACCGGTGTGGATTTGTGCATATGCAAACTGAAGAACAGGCTTCGGCGGCTATTCGTGCGCTCAATAATACGTCGTTCAACGGCGGCGTCATCTCAGTAGAGCGCGGGCGTATCAAGGAGCGCGGCCAGCGTGGAGGGCCAGGAGTTGGAGGCCGCGGCGGTGGCATGAGGGGCGGCATGCGCGGAGGTATGGACCGGCGCGGCGGTGGACCCATGCGAGGCGGGCCTCCGCCCCGGGACTCTCCCTACTCGCGCGACCGGCCCTCACACCCTCGCGGCCCGCCGCCCGGCGCTCCGCCCCAGATGGCGCCACGCCCGCTGCCCTACGAGCGCGCCGAGAGGCCGCCGCCACCCGCATACGATGACCGGTACAACGGCTACGGCGGAGAAGACCGCCGTGGATTTGCTCTGATGGAGCGCGGCGCGCGGGACCCGTACGCAAGCGCAGCGCCCATGTACGCGGAGGAGAGGCGCTACGACGAGCTGCCTCCCATGTACGCCGACGACCGTCGCGCTCCCATGTACCCGGACGAGCGCGACATGATGGACCGCCGCGCTCCGATGCGCGCGGCGCCGCAACAGATGCCGTACGAGCGCTCGCTGCCGCCGCGCCCGCAGCAGATGCCTAACGGTGACATGTTCAGCAGGCGCTCCCCTATGTGAGTTGTGAAATTTATTCTTGCTGATATTCCAATAATTTTTGCAGTACTTACTAAGCCTTGAAAAATATAGAAGTACATTTAAACAGCGAAGTTGACAGCAAAATGTTTCCTCCTAGTCAAATGCTGAAACAATGTTGTGTAACTTCCTACTTGTTTGGACTAACATAATAATTTTAAACACTGATAGTTGTTGCTACTAGATCATATTTCTCACTAGTGTATCTTGCAAGTTTGCAATTATATTGTCAAGGAATGCATTTAAGTTATTGACTGCCACCCCGCCAACAATAGATTTCCTACTGTCTGTTGTCTGGCAGTTAGTGTCAACTATGAACTCCATCAGCATTCTTCAATATGAATCAATTGTGTACTGAGTTTTGCTCTAGTAGTCATCTTCCAACATTATGCTGACCTTCTCTAATGAGAGACAAATCTTTGATTTGAAGGCCAATTAATTGATTATAATAATTATGTTTGACAGACTGAGATTGGAATACAAATGTTCTTAAAAATATGGGAATCGAATGTCACGTTACGTTAAAAATAGCAAGAATAACGAATCTTTGTTAACTCATATTTTTTTAATGGCTTCTTAAGGGGGAAGCGCTAAGGTAGCCCGCGAAATTCAAATTTTCTTAGGTTTTTTGGAATTTGCTGGTCAGCATTAAGTTGTACGTTGATTGATAATAAAATAGTAGCAAAATCAAAACAGTACATTGTATATAAAAAAAGGAAATGCATAAAAAAAATATTTTTATTTTTTGTCTGTTTGTTTGGATGTTTTTTCGGGATTGACGCAAAAAGCAGCGCTAGTTAATATTGATATTTCATGAAAAAGTTATTCAAAAGGGTTATGCGAACTTAAGAGGGGTGTAAGTCAGGCCGCACACCAGCGCCACATGCTACACGCATTTTACATTTACATCGCCACAGTTATTGCGCTACAATTCAGCTTACTACAAATGTTTCGTATACGCGCACATCGGAGCACAGTTGTCACATGCCACCGCTTCGTCCGACATTCATCCGTCTGTTGCTATAATCAGAGAGCGTATGGTTATATAATATAGGGTATTTTTCAACCTCTGCAACTCAACGCAAAATTCAATGTTGTCTTTCATTTTTGCAAACCAAAGCGACAAAAAAAACGAACGTGTTCGATCTTGAATTCGTGTAGCGCGGCAAACGTCTCGCCACATAGTGCACCCGCTACAATTGTGTCCTTGGTGTGCGTGCTCGCGCACAGATATACGGGGGCGTTAAATGTGTCACGTTTCGAATGTGGCGCCACAATTATCGTGGTACAAGTGTACGCCTGGTGTGCGGCCTCACTTATTGATGATTTTAATTATATAATTTTGTAAATACATACTTGTTACGGTTGTGAATCATATTTTGTTCAAAATAATTATAACCTGACACTGACTAAATTGCAAAAAACGTAAGAAAATTTTAATTTTGTGGGCAACACTGGGGCTTTTCCCTTAAGATTGAGTCAACAGTCAAAATAAGAAAGTAGCGGCCCTTGCCCTATAATTAAAAACCAAGGGCTGTCTTATCTGTATTACTGTTTACTAGCTGGGCTTCGTGAACATGACTGGGTTCTATTGCCATTTTATCTTGTCTTATCTCGCTGCAAACTATTGAGGAATAGGGATATAATGCAATATTGTTAATCCCCCATAGCAAATAGTGCGGTCTGGCCATTGAATAGGGTAATCTGCGTTCGCGATTTATTTGCCTAAAATGTAAACAAATATGTATAATGGAAAAATAACCAATTCCTACACAATAAACTTCAGTTTATGCTACAACTTTAAACATTTTTCAATAGTGCTAATCACCCTGAAATCAAATTAATTTTCATTGTTATAAAGTTGATATTTGTTTAACTTGGAATACGGTGGGGGTGTGAAGCAGTGCACACCACTTTTACTGTACTTATATATTATCATGATAATATATTTTATTATAGCCTTTATGATAGTCAGATCTTATGGAGTATTGGAAAATTAGATCAAAATCTATTCAGTAGTTTTTGCGTCAATCCCGAAAAAACATCCCAACAAACGGACAAAAAATAAAAAAAAAAATTTATGCATTTCCTTTTTTTATATACAATGTACTGTTTTGACTTTGCTACTATTTTATTATATGTATCTATAGATTTGTTTTTCTGTCTCATATAACTAATCTGTTGATTGACTTATCTTACATATTCAACATGGTACTTGTAACATTTCAGGCGCGGTGCAGCCCCCGGTGGATATGACAGAGACCCTTATGCGCAGCAGTACCCCCCCATGGGACGGTAAGATCTTGCATTTATTATACTCGTAACAGCTGGCATGGAGTACACAGTCATCCTTGTAGTTACATGTTTTCCTATCTGTTCATGACTAATATTAAAACAGCCTAAATTTGCTCTAAAACTACATGATATTTTGAAGGATTACACTTTGTGATACTTTTCTCCAGGTGAAGATTTACGAGGTCTTATTATCTCTTTGTTATCTTGCGAACGTTTACACTACAATCTCGAATCGACCGATGCGACGAGTAGCGTGACGTCACGCTTCATATATTTACGGCAATCCCAAGTAAAAGGGTAAACATGCCATCAACCATTGCATGCCCGAAAGTAGATCTACGCGAGACTTATCGTATCAAAGTTGCATTTGCGTGTTCCGGCGTAACCATTTTATTACAGCAGAAGATAGAGAAAGACACAGTTTTGATATGCCACAAAAACATAATTATTTGAACAAATAGGAAAACATGCTAACAAATTCTTGGAACAACTGTAACCTACCAAAATAAGCAAAACATGTTTTGATATGCATTAATATCTGAGACTGACCTCATTAAAAATAACTCGCTAATTACCTGTCTACTTCTTGTTAACTGTTGCGTCACGGCATCGTCACCATAATGGATCATACTCTAATTATCTGCAAATATCTCGTACAACATGATCAACATTATTAATACTTTCATTGCTGCTAAAGTTATGTGGGCCTGAACAAGATGAGGTCACTTCTGTCATAATATATCAATGTTGATCGACGCTCGCTCCCAGATAACTGTGTAACGCCTCTTAGGTTGTAGTGAATTAAACGTTACATGCGAAACATATTAGACGGTTGTTTGTATTGATGATACAGTAACGATAGTGCGTGGTCTAGTCGAGGTGCGGTTTCACTATGAACTAAGGCGGTGTGGTCAGTTTCCCTGGAGTCGGTCGTGATGTCGTGTTGTTTGTATAGCGGGGGCGGCGTGGCGCGGGGGAGAGAGCTGAGCGGCATGGGCGGCCCGCGCCGGTACTAGCGGCGACGCCTCGCTCACCTCGCTAGGCTAAGCTCGTAGTAATACCACGTGACACGAACAAATCAGTACCTAGTGCCGTGCGACGGTCGAACTAGCCGCGATCGCAACGCGAAGCGACGCAATGCGTGCGTGTGTGCGCGTGCGCGAGCGTCCCGGACACGTAGCTTGTAAGTCCAGTACGAGTGAAAAATTATGTGAATCACTTTATATTGTAATAAATGAGAGATATTATATTGACGGAACGTTTTCATTTCACCCATTGATTGATGACATGCTCTATGTTACATTTACGATCGAATTAGTTTTATATAACTGTTTGGATTAATTTCGATACTTAATGATAAGTCTAAATGTTAAGGTACATTTTGTTTAAGTTGTATACATATTTACATTTTAGATTAAATTCCTTAGAAATAAATTTTTACTTTAATTACTCTCCTACCGGCACTAAACTCTTCATGCATGTTACCCTTGAGATCTTTGGCTTCGAATACTGCTTCTCCTTGGTTGCGGTACTTCTGTTTAAATTTGTGGTTTTATTGCAGGATGCCTTTAATGTCGCGCGGTCGGCTCGGGCTGACCGATATCTGACATGGGTTGTTGCAAATGTATGACTGTTTGCAGGCAGTGATCCGTAGAGGGGTGCGTTCATTGACATCTAACGATCTTCTTAACCTCTTAGTCTCTTATAGATATAAAAAATCTCTCTTAAAACTTGAACTCGATACGATTCGTTTTAGGCTACTTAAACCCCGCCTCTAAACCTACACTCAAAATAACAATCCGAGAACTACTCTAAAATTGCGTCCACGTAACTCGATGCGAACGCACCCCAGGCTGACTGCTCTGCTTGGCTCCGATACGTGATCACAGCAAACCGACAAATCCGGAGCGAGTGACGCGTAGGGCGACATGACCGGCTCTGCTAACAATACATAACGCTGTCGAACGGCGACAAAGTGCGTGCGAGTCCTTTCAGATAGTTAGATGCGGCATGACGATGACGAGCTTACGGCGGCGATGCGTAGTCGATGCTAAAGCGACGGCGTTATGCTGTATACGTTAGGCGACAACGGCAGAAGACACAGGAATGCGAAAAATTACAAATCGTAAGTACGGCTGAGAAAAACAAACGTTAACGGCGTGCGTTACAGAGCCTCGAGCTCTCAAGTCGATCTAACAAACCAATGTGCACACAGTGCGTTATATTATAATTCAACAACGTTGCACGATCTAAATTTCGAGTTTTGTTACGGAACAATAATTGCGCAATACGCACAAATCTGCAGTACACATAAATATGGCCAACGATACCTATATAAAGTAATGCCAGGCCTAAATAGTCGGCGTTTCAATCTACATTCTTCAATAAAGTTACGTAAACGTTCAATTGTAAACTGTCAAGGCTACCATACATGTCAATTCATCAGATCCGTCAGATCGGAATCAAAATTCGTACCGTGTGTGGCAAAATCAATCGTCTACGACGGCCGGAACGATTAAAAGTAAATCGTTGAAATTAAACAACCCGATCGGATCAGATTCATCAGTTCCGTTTTATCTCTTTGTATGGTAACCTTAACGTCACTTCTACGCTTTAGAATGTTATGTGGTGCTCATACTGTTTCTATGTTCCGCAGGGATTGGGCGCCTTGATGAGAACGCTCAAGACTCAACACTGTGACCATACTGGAAGAATTTCTTGTCCCTCCTCCCATTTGTTAGACCAAGGATCATGCACGGAGTGTTTTATGATGCAATAAATGTTTTTGCTACATCTTTTTTGTTTTTTTTTTTTATTATTATTAGATCCTATCAGTGAGTAGATTAGGGTCCGATCACACGTACCGCAACCACACCACAAAGACAATATGTTGGGCGCAAATTTCTACCAAAAATGAATATTTCATCACATTTTGCAGTCAAAATCAACCGTACCGGAGATATCCACCGCGTCGCAACTACCAGCGACATCGCGCACTCTAGCGGTCGGCCACATCGCAAACAACGTTGTGTCGAACATTTGATTTTGTACAACTATTTGCGCTGTAGCATGGTGCGGGTGACAGTTGCCCGTATGACGTTGACATTTGTCAGTACCACGTAGGGATGTGAGGTTATGCAATTCATTTTTATCGCTAACGATACTCGCAGCGTGAATCTAGTTCTCTTTAATATTGTTATGAAAATTAGTGTATTATTCAGTTGTGCAGTGTAACTACGTGTGTGCTACGTGTATAAACTTGTCAATATAAATGTTTTATGGCTACATAATTATCTTTGTTCTTATATAAAATAATCAAAATCGGGTTTATGTTTTTTTTTTCGTGACAACATTTTTGCTCTATGGTGCATCGGCGCGGCGGCCATGTTGTTTACCCGTGCGATGCTGTGAGTGCGAGTACGAGTGCAAGCGCGTTATATTGTGACTTAATGTGACACGTATTACGATTTCATTGTTTGTTTTCATTTTTGTTAAATTGTTATTTGTTATAAGTTTGTTGAGTTTGTTGTTATTACCATGCCTAAGCATACAAAAAAAACTGTTTTGGGTAGTCAGGCCAGGGAGCTTGTTGTTCGCCTCCGAGACTACTTTGAAAGAGAACAACAAAATAATGGACCGTTGTTACCATTGAATCATATTGTAGAACGAGTAGCCGAAGCTCTTGATATTGGCCGCAATACTGTTTCGCGTATAACACGTGAGAAAATTGGCCAAGATGGGATGTTTGAAAATAAATTATCGACACCCAACAAAAAGCGGACCAAGGTGAAGCCAATCACAGATTTGGATGATTTTGCTAAGGTTGCTATTAGAAATCATATTTATGATTATTATAGAAGAATGGAGCTACCCACATTGCTCAAGCTTCTAAAATCATTAAAAGAAGCTGACTTGTTCAAAGGAGGTATTACTTCGCTACGGCAAGTTATAAAAGATATTGGCTTTGTTTACAAAAAAGTTAACAAAAGAAAGATTATTATGGATAGGACTGACATTGCCCTAGCAAGATGTAGATTTTTAAGGAAGGCCAAAAACATAAGTGATTGGAGCAAAGTTGTCTTTTTGGATGAAACGTGGCTAAACGCCAACCACACAGTGGGTAAAAGTTGGACCGACGATACGGCACAATCGTGTACCAAAGTGCCGGAAGGCAAAGGCGAACGCCTTATTATTTGTCACGCAGGTACAGCAAGTGGATTCGTCCCTGATTGTTTGCTGGCTTTTAAGTCAAAAAAAACTACGGAGTATCATGAGGAGATGAATTACGAAAAATTTAAAGATTGGTTCATAGGTCTATTAAACAATTTAAAAGAGCCTATGACCATAATAATGGACAACGCACCCTACCATTCGGTGCAAGTTAATAAACCCCCAAACCAATCCAACCGCAAAAGCGAGTTGGTGAAGTGGCTGAGTGAAAACGGAGTTACAGCAGATATAAAAATGTTAAAGACGGAGCTTATTGCCTTAGTCCGACGCCATAAGCCACCAACTCCTACCTATGCTCTGGACGAGATGGCAAAAGAAAAAGGCCACCAGGTCCTTCGACTACCACCCTACCATTGCCAGTATAACGCTATTGAGCTGATTTGGGCCCAAATAAAAGGTATGCTTTTAATTTCAATTCCCATTTTGAAGCTTTATAAAAAAATCAGCTTTCCGATCGTAGCATGTACCTAGTTTAAAAACATTACCAGATACTAGATTAGGCTGATTGATGATTATTTGAATACTTTTTTTTATAAGTTCGTTTATTTTTAGGTTACGCCGCAAGAAATAATACTTCGCCGCCATTTACGGCAAATAAGATGTTGGCCCTATTACAAGAGGCCATCAACATTGTTCAACCTGAAGACTGGTCGAAGGTCGTGAATAAAACAAAAAGGGACATTATGTCTGATTGGGATCGTGACATACATATTGACAACATAATTGAGTCATCGTTAATAATATCCGTCACAGATTCAGATGATGAATTGAGTGACAATTCAGATGTTCCTGACTCTGATATGAGTTTAGACGAATAACATGTATTTTTTTTTAGCAACCTTTTAAGCAACCTTACCCTATAAATGTTCTGTTGTATAATTAGACCTTTTAAAAATAAAAATTGACCTACGCACAATATACGTTTTTTATTATAAAAAATATCGACTATCCATCGTAGCAGTACATCCCATCACTAAATACGTCTATGGCGTTACGTTATACGCATAACACTTTGCTTAATTTTTCATTCAATTTGATTTTATTTCTTGATTAGAACATTCTGGTTGGGTTTAATTTAATTTACTACAGTTATTAATTATTTAATATATTACGAATGTGGTACAACTGAAATATTAAGTCATAAATTGTAAATCGCGGCAACTTTCAAGAGTGAAACGAAATGTTACTGAAACTGTCACCCGCACCATGCTACAGCGCAAATAGTGTAGTTATCACAAAACTTCAAGAAACTGCAGCAACACTATTCACACGTAACAATATTGTTTGTCCACATTTTGTCGCCGTGATGTGGTTGTGGTACTCATGATCGGGCCCTTATTTATTTTTTTAACAATTCCTTAATTGCTGCACTTACAGTAAAGACCAAAGCGCACAGAGAGTCAACAGCATAAAATTTAAGCAAGCATGACAGGTGTTGCAGAGGGACATCGATATGCTGGTAAAATGTAGTGAAGCCGAAGCCAATCACTTAGAATTTAACAGATTCCTCAGGAGCCGGATGTCGATATATTTATTTATAGCAGTAAAGGAGGGGTTTCGATAAGGCCCTTTACCGGCCCCCCTGAATTTTTTATTATTTTAATATTGTGTTTATAGGACTACACTTAAAATTTACAAATATATATAGCATCAGCCAATATTCGCTATATTTTTTATGTGTTTAAGGTAAATGTATGATTACCAGTTGATGAGAACAAAGTGATAAAATATACTAATTAATATCATAATATCGGTTTTATTTTGAGAAATCAAACTTATACAAGGTGCAAAAGACATTAATATATTACGTAGAGTTCTCCGCTTCTTGATCTGACCATTCAACTACAGCACCTTCAATACAATTTTCGTAGTGAGAAGAAAACTTTATTTGTTGAAGCTCCAAATGCCTGTAATAGCTAAGGAACCACAATACTGAAGGTACGTGAGCACAACATCCAACAACACGTGCTCCAACCTTGCACTGGCAATACCAAGATGTAACTCCAGTAGGATGATATTGTTACCCATAGGTTGTAGATTTTTGATGAGGTATGACGGCTTCGTATTAGAATTCTTATGATATCGGGATATCCTTTGTGAAAAAATAACTTATATAGTCCTTGATTATCAACATGTTCAGTAGTGTACGAATCAGCTTGTTTCAACTGATAAACTCCTAAGGTTAAATGTTTCAGTTCTTCGATGGACGCGGAAATTCCGATAAGGTATTGTCTGTCACTTCTTGCCAAATAACTCTTTTTCTTGCCCGGATTTCCTGATTTACCTACTTTATTCTGTAATTCATTTGGATATTTAGATAAAGTTAACATTCTTTCTCGATTCTCCGTCGCAACGTCCCGTCTATAAGTAGGTACTAAAAGAAAATCGAAGGCTAAGATGAAGTTTTGGAAAGAAAATATGTATAGGAAAATCAGTCAATCAGTAGGTACATTATTAAGTATTATCCCTAATACAATTGATTTTTTTCATACCATGAGCGCAGTATATCCCATTTTGTTGAATATAACTCACCATATAAATATTGGAAATCAACTTAGCAGCGTAACAGTTGCCTGTTCTTGAGTGTCGCTCGTGTGCACTTAGTTAGCATCGTCGTCACAAACCGGATAGTGGGCTTAATATCTCAATACCATTATAAAGAGGACCTTCCACACCTTTCGAAATAAAACTAAGAAAATGGCTTCCAACTTTTATTTAGCATATTCAAAATATATTTTCACGTAATATATATTAATAAGAGATTAAAACTTTGCCGATGATCTCACTATTTCACACTTTGTACTCAAGCTAAGCTTCACTCGTCAAGTCGGCAGTGACAGCAATATTACAAGATTCACCGCGACTTACATCTTTGGGATATGGCACTAGTTCTAACAAACAAGCATTTATAAAACTAAATTTTTAAAAAATCATTGATATTGCTGGTACAAACATATGTTAATAAGAATTTAATACTTCATAAACATATCTAAAACAGCTCAGCTGCAAACAAAGGTAATTTTACGAATATATTAAAATAATAATACAAATATATAGGAGATCGGTATTTTAGTGGGTTTAATATCGGTAGTTTTACAGCCATAGTTGTAACATGTATGCTTAGGTATGTCACAAGTGTAACTGAAATTACTCGCTAACGTTATGTAATGCTGGCCATAAAAGCTAAATATATCATTCATGCTGCAGTCTCCAACAGTCATTGCAGATTTTAAGCTAAACAATAATTTAATTTTGAAATATCACAAAAAAAAAAAACAACTAAACTAAACACTGCTCGCTTAAAACTAGTAATACTTTTTAAAAATATCAATACAAATTAAAATTTCATGAGATTCTTAAATAAAATGCGATTATGGGCAGTGGACGGTAAATCGTTGAAAGTGCCTACACAATATATGATTGCTAATTTCTTAATTCTTTTGTAGAAGACAACAGTTGCGAAATTTTAAGATAGCTAAGTTTTATAAACTTGTGAGAATTTCAAATATTATAAAAAATACTAATTCATTTAAATAATAAAATAAATAATTCGAGACTTTGGTGTTTACGCACTGTGTGACCATGTCGACTAGCATAGGTGTCAAATCACAACGAATTACAATACCCTACGTAATATAGAATAATGCGCGTCATACATACATTCGCGGAATCATATAAAAATGGATAAGTAATAATAAATTTTCATTATATTCCTAATGACATGTCCAATCTGATGTATCTTCTTATCCTCTCTTACACTTATATTGCCTATTTCAAAAAATTCATTGAAGACATCTTGAATTCAAAAGCAGCACATTAATTTATGCTTGTCATTATACGTATAAAAACTGTCGCCGGCGTGTAATTCTCTTGAACACTCTTGATTATTAAATTTTAGGCAGTAGAACTACTAATGCATGAGAGGAGCCACCCAAGTCCAGATTTCCCTATGTAAAATATGTATTCTGAAGACTCGTTGTCTTGTCGATCAATGTAACGAAGGTATTAATTAATAAGAATGGTAACTCCTGGGATCTTAGATAGGGCCCTTACCTGACCATATGTTTTTTCATTGTATCAACTGCCGTGCCTACTCGTGAAGTCCTACAGCTAAGAAAATCGTTCCGAACTTAACAACATCAAAACCATATTGACTAACATGTAGTGTTAACATTTTGACCGCCAAATTCATGTATAGATGACAAACCAAAATGTGCTCAGCACGCCACGGTTCGACTACATGACAGACTTTGACGCCGAAGGCACGTTTTTGATTTTTTGACGTGTGGCGGTCAAAAGGTTAAAGTAAGCTAAACTGCTACTTCAATACAATCATTGAAATCACAATGTCGAGAGCTGTTTGTAAGTACATATCGCTACTTCAGTCTATGGCAACCTTGGTAGGCGATCACAACGATGCTACTAGCACATAAACAACATCTAAAGAAGTCTAAGTCTAACGCTAGACATGCATTCTGCCAAAAACGGAGGTGAGCTAAAATAGCTTGCACAAGTGCGACAGCTCCGCGCCTCGGAAAGCACTTTAAGCCTCGGCTGGCAATTTACAGTCGTTACGGTTAGTCAGAAGCCAGAAAGTCTGACAAGCAGTCTTACAAAGGGGTATCGTATTACCCAATAACTGGGTTGTGGAGCTCAGATAGGCAGCCGCTCTATGTAAAATACTGCATCCGGTTAGATTGATTAGAAAGGATAGGAAATTGATGACGACTTGAGGACTCGTGTTTTGATTATAGTAAAAAGGAACATTAGTAATTCTTTTATTTAAAAAAGAAGAAGAACCTCCGCTTTTTAAGGATATTATAAGTTGAATGAATGATTCGAGATCCGAATAGAAAAAAGGTTCAGATAATTGCTGGAGTCCTTCGAGCTAAAAAGCTTATTATCATAATTATGTGTTCCAAAAATGGACACTTGAAGGGGGCAGTTTTGTTTTGGGAGATTTGCCGAGCACGAGAGTCAACCAAGTCAACAATTTGTAGTTCACAGCGCCTTTATTTCGAAGCAGTACGGGCAGTTTTTGTAGCTTAAATTACTACTAACTTGTGGGGTTGACCGAAAGGAATAATATATATACCAACATTGAAAAGGTATAATCTGGGACGGTGTTTATTCCCGTTGTCTAGTGCTAGACAGTCACCTCATGTAAAATAGGTACTGATATTGAGCTGCCTCCGGTTAGACTGGTATTAATCGACCCCAACATACAGTTAAACCAGAAAAGTGATGCGCTTCGGTAATCTTTGTGTTTTCGAATTAGCCTGAACGGCATGCCACAGAATAACATTTTTTGGAATGGCTTAGAGTTGTTCACCGGTTGAATGCCGTAATTTAAATATTACAGAAACAATTAAAAAGCCATTGTGTCTCGCGTGGATCTTTTCGGCATACGAAGGGTTAATCAACAACTTTGTAAACATGGTAATACAAAATAGGCAAGTACAGACAAGCACATCAAGCTACTCGAACTGTCAAATTTTTCCAATCAATTTTGAACCTTATGCTTTAGTGATAAAGTTGAAAATCTATTAAAGAAATTTGACAGATTGTAGTAGCTCGATGTGCTGGCGTCTGTACCTCCATGGTAGCTCTATTTTAGATGATTACCGAAGAGCATACTTTTCTGTAAAGTCTGTACTGTGGGAGTTTTAATTAGCTGCAGTAAAATTACATTTATTACTGTTATTTCGTTACAACATAGTTCCACACTATCTCTACTAGTGATGTGAATAAAACGCAATGAAACATCGTTTTAGGCCAGGATATTCGAAATTTACCCATTTTGATTTAACTATAAACAATCAAAATATTCTTTGTATTGATGGGATAAAAACATCTAACATTATGTGTTTTATTCACAGTCTTGATTAAGTATATTATTTGTAGTTTAAATCATAATATTTACAACTTTACTCGATCATAAAAAGTACAGACAGGCTGATTTTGATCGTTTTTCTAGTCGTACTAAATATTTATCAAACTTTTAGTCCCAAACATCATGTCGAAATATAGCCAGAGGAGTTTTCAGGAGTGGTTCGCTGGAATTCTACCTAAAGTCATGACGAACCCAGTAGTAGATAAGGACAATGCGCCTTACCACTCCAGAAAGATTGAAACAAGAAAATATGTTTTTGTTTATTAGTTTTTTTGTTTATTATATTTTTGTTTATAAACAAGAAAGTTTATTTTTGATTTTATTGATTCATGATCCCACAATTTTTTCAGCAAATCAATCAATGAACTACCTATAAAATGGCGAAAGTGCATAGATAGCAAATGGTACATAGATACTTTGATTAATTAAATACATCATTTCATATTTTTAAATCGTTCTAATTTTTCCATATAAAACGCCAATGTCATATTTAAGGACCTTATTAAATATACTATCCTTTTTTATAAAACCTATTTAACATTGATCGATTTTGAGCTGAATCGATTCTTTTGTCACATCACTATTTAAATTTCGTTTAAAAGTGGCAACACATAATCTGTCATTTTACTGCAGCTAATTAAAAGTCCAACTTTAGTTGGGAAAAGGCTAGGCAGATGATGTCTAGTACTAATCGCCTCGTAAATGATTGCCACTAATCTACTAACAGATTCGTTAAACATAGCACCGTCAGATCATTATATCTAGTGCCAGGTACGCAGTAAATAGAACGTCTTAAATAAAATACCATGTTTATATTAATTATTGCTAACATTAGAAGGCAAATCGTGCATTGATTGTACTATTAAGGAAGGCAGACGTGTTGACGTGTTGCGCGTATGATTTCATCGCACTACTGTTAAACTATTTATAACATTGACAGAAAGAGATAGAATTATATTATGTCCTATCTCTATCCATAAGTAATAATTAGGATGATTTTAAAGCTCACTATAGTCCAAAATCTATCATCAGATCATTATATTTTCGTTTCTAGTTTTCTGGTATTCTGACGATAAATCTTAGCTCAGAATTCTCAAACGATATTTTAAGACGTTTCTTAAAGATTCCGTGTATCACTTTTATCCCCCGACCTCTGAGGTTTCTTAGATTCATCAATTCGACAGTGGTAATAGTATTGGTTTGATATCTTGATCTTCTGAACATTCAGGACCCACAAAAACCTTACAAGTCTACAATTCGACAAAATAGTTGGAGTTGTAGAAAATATTTCGTAACACAGAAACTACAAATATGTAGTAAATTGTAGACTACTGTCTTGTCACTACAATTTACATATTTGTAAGGTTTTTCCCTTATAATTATGTGGCTTAGAGTTTTGTAGTGGTACAGCAGACAAAGCAGGTAAAGTTTTGTGGCATAGGGTCCAGAACTGTGTATAAATTGATAACGTCGAATGAGTAACTATTCAGAGTTTATCGGACCTCAGAAACCAGGCATTTTACATCATAAAATTGAGTCTGTTTGAGAATTCAGCCGATAGCTCCATAGTCAGCTTTTACATTACAATTTGTACATTAAAATTTCATCAAGATTTGGTATCATTTGTACGCACGGCTACACATTAAGCTATTCATAACCAGTATAAGCTTACTTCTGCAATTGTACGAAAAACCTACAGAATGGGAGGTCAGCTAAAACTGGAAATGTCTAGCTTGATGTATCGCCGTGTGTACGTTTATTGGGACATGAGGACAGAATCTGATATTATTGGGATCTTATAGTGGAAAGGTGTTAGAAGCGAAGGCAAGGAAACACGAAGGTAGAGGTATCTATTAAAGAATGACTAGCAGGAGTTAAGTTTACGCCTCACTGACGAGAG
Organism: Luperina nickerlii; assembly: GCA_963855955.1. Lineage (NCBI taxonomy): Eukaryota > Metazoa > Arthropoda > Insecta > Lepidoptera > Noctuidae > Luperina > Luperina nickerlii. The sequence goes on from OY979680.1 coordinate 19,049,716, forward strand.
ATTTTGAAGAAATATACTATAGTTAACTGAGGTTTATAGTCCGTATGTGTGTTTGTAAGAAAATACCAAAACAACTGCAGACGTACCCGTGGGGCTTATGCAATGTTTAACCCTTTATATAGCCGAAACTAAATTTGTTGTTAAGTCGACCGACATTATTTTTTCTTTTTTAATAACCGCCCGTAGCGCTAAGCACTACTATAGCACTGGAGTGCGTTTTAGCATTCTCTTTTTAGCATTTTTTGTAACCGTGCTTTAGATTTCGAGTGAACTTTATGGTTAATGGTTATGTAGCGGTATCTACAACGCGTCATACTGACGTCACGCAAAATCCTGCATCTCGTAAGCAGAGTTTACCGCGCAACTAGGATAGATACAACGGATGAATCATTGGGCAGTTGCCCGCCAGACAAAACACCCGTCTGGTCGGAGGATCCTCCCTTTTCTATAGAGTATGAGTGAACTTTACACCCTTTTCCACATACCTCTATACTGGTACCCCGACGTGATTTGGATACGCAACCTTCTGATACCTCTATAGTTAATTTTATCAATAAAATATCGACCTTAAAGTTGGACTAGTGGAGTGGTTACATGCGCTGTACAAATTTCATCTCTACCCTATAAAGGGTTAACACCATAACTCAGAGTTTGTTTTAATTCCTCATTATTTTTATTGTGTTATGGACATCTGCAATACCTTCAAACTAGATTAAGGGTGAAATAATACTTAGACACACGGAATCAGAGTTTTTCTGCATCTCTTTCTGTTAATTAGAGGCTTCATTCGCTAGAGGGAGAACTCCATCAGCACGTAAACGCGCTTTCAATGCGAATGAGTGCGGTTTGCTGACCTGCGAGTGTTAGGGCCAGATTCTCGAACGAAATTATCGCAAAATTAATAAACTGCTATGATTGGCTGTTGATAAACCATTCCAACAATCACAGTGTTTTAAGAGCGCTGGCCTTAAGTGTAATGTCACATTAAAGTTACATCTATCACCGATCAAAACTCAAACCAAAAACCATTCTTCAAAATCTCCGGCCAGAATAAAAGGAGAAAGACGTTGGTATACTAACGCCGTTATGATCGCGCGTACTTCAGGGCTTGGAGCAGAGGCTTCTCCTCCTTCAGCGACTCCTTGAGGACCAGATCGGAACTGGTGAAGGGCCCGGACGGTTGGTCGCTTTCCGTGTCTGTCTCCAACCGGCTTTGAGACTCCGAAGCCCTGGAAATGACGTGAGGAATTATAAATAAATAATAAGATAACATTCGTTTATTGTAGACTAGGTGTCTTTGTCCATACTTTTTTTAGTAATAAAATTATGTTGAAGCTGATATTGATAGCATAATTTACGAGCGGGCGTCATGAGACTCTTATGTCATTGTCATAAGGCATAAATTGTAATGTCTGAGAGAAATGCAACATGTGTACAGGTCCAGGTAAAATTGATTGGTGAAAGTAAATATCTGCATTTCTTTGAATAGGTGGTTGTTGTAATTTATGTTAAACCATTTAATCTCTTAGGGCTGGCACAGACCTGGCGAAGTGCGAATAAATACCGACATCTGTACAAATAAAGTTTAAAATAGATAAACTTCATTTAGTCCAAGAGCGCATGAAAGCGGACAGACTGTTGATATTTGCTTGGCAGTGAAACTCGCTCAGTGCTGCGCTTCGCCAGGTTTGCGCGAGCCTTTAAAACCACTGGACTTTACCAGAGTACCGACTCATTGGAAATGTTGCGCATCGTGGTTGCTGCAACATCATTTTGTTACCAGCTACAAGTTTACCGCAACACAACCTAAAGGTTAGGCAGTAGGTAGGTTCTGACTTACAAAAGATCAAATTAAGTTTAATTCGGTAGATTTGAACAGTTCTGCCCGAATGGTGCTGGTGCGTGAGTGTGAAACAAACAAGTGTACAACGAGTGATCAACGTGAAGTGCTTTTCAAATACGTTGCAATGGTTATGAAAGAAAAATCAGCTGTGGGCTTCAGGCGACGAATAATAAATAACATGTATGTGAAGAAACGTAATCTCTTATAAAGTTGCCGTTTCGAATTTCGATTCATTGCATTCACTCAGACTGACTTAAGAGCGTTTACGACGTACGGCATTTCATACAAACTTTCAAGCCCTTGTTTTTCGAAATTAATGAACCGATTTTAATTAAACTTCATTCGCATAAGCAGGATACAAAGATCTAAAAAGTTACTTAAGAACATTTTCGAAATATCTTATTTAAAAAAAGATAACTGGAAATCTGTTTCTATGGAAAATTTAAAATCGGTCTAATTTTGCTGTAACACTATTTTTCGAAAATCTTCTTATGTAACTTTTTAGACCTTTGTATCCTGCTTATGCGTATGAAGTTTCATTAAAATCGGTTCATTCATTTCGGAAAACAAGGGCTTGAAAGTTTGTACGAAATGCCGTACGGCGTTAACGCTCTTATGGATGATTTCCACCAAACGGCTCGTATCGCATCGGATCGGAAAGGATTCGAACGGATGCGGCGACAGCCGATCGCGTCCGGCAGGATGCCAACGCATACGATCGGCTCCGTACTTCGCTTGCGAACGTATTCGTTTCTGCGCCTAGTCAAATAGTTTCATTCCTACCGTGTTGACGTGTTCTAATTTTTGAAAATGGTTCAGTTGACGTAGTATTGTTGTCTATTGCAATAGAAGAAGAAAATAATCATAAAACACAGAAGAGGAAAATAAATATTTGGACGACAGCCGAAAGGATTCGATCGGATACGACGACAGGCCTACGGAGCCGGTCCGCGTCGCAGCATACATACTTTCGGCTACGATCGCGTGTCGCAGCAGACGCCCGCGGTCAAGCTGCTGTGCGCGGCTTGGTAATATAGACTTTAAATACTGTGTATACGATGTACTTAATATCGTTTAAAGATTGTAAAATCCGTTCCGATCCGATGCGGTGCGAGCCGTTTGGTGGAAATCATCCTTTACAGGAATTCCAACGGAAAAATCGCATTCCGTCATAATAAATTAATCATGAAATCAGATATTATTGCCGAGCTGTTCATAATCATAATCATCACCCGAAATACGTCCACTGCTGGACATAGGCCTCCCCTACGTGATTGGTCGCTTTACCTACGTCTTAATAAAAAGCGATCGTCGCGTTCATATGTCACTTTTTGATCGGCGAACCGGAACGCGTGACACGCCGACAGAGGGCGCTTTCCAGTTTTCCGAACAAAAAGACTCATGCATCGTGATTCGAAACTGCGCGGGTTTCACTTTGGCATAACCGCTTTTGACCTGGAGTAACATTTCTTCACATACGTATTCTTATACGTTGGCTGGTCCATAGTGTAAAAAAAAACCAAGCCTAAAATTACTATAGTTTATAATAAGTTGCATGCATTCGCACCATTAGTTACTACCTCACACCTTTGCTGTTAATAATGTTATTTAAAGCCACACGAACGGATTATACCGCGACTTACACAGTCTTGATACTTTTCTTACTATTTGTCGTTACGCTGTAATTTTCTTTCCCCGCTTCACAGATTTGTCGAGACCCCGACTTATAAGATCTCCGTTCCCAACCGGTAAACTAGGGGGCATTGCTTTATTATAATTTAAACATCAAACATCCTCACATCAAGATATTCCTATAGCTGCCGAAGTAACCGATATGGTTGAGTTATAGGGTTCCGTAGTTACAATATTTAGGACCCGTTTCACAGTGTTTGGACAGGCCCTGATTTTTAGGCGCGGACCTAGGTTTTCTCGCTCAAGGAGGGCCAAATGTTTATCTCTGAGAGAGGGGGGATTACTCAAGTCGAGAAAGCCTTTAAAAAAAAACCTTTGGCCCATTTTCCGTAAACTCAGATTAGGATTTAGTTTGGATGAAGCCCAGGGGTGGCAACTTCACCCCTTTGCCCCCTTGTGTATCCGGGCCTGCACTGCCTAGCAGAATTTGTATGGTAGGATCTGTTAGATAAGTTGACTGAAAGATATCCAGAAGACGAGCAACAGGCTTTAAACACAGCTTGAATTCCCATTCATTTAAGATATTTTTATTTTAAAAGTAAATCATTGAGTAATTTTTAACTTATGATAAAACACTTATACACCATTCGTCTACGGAACCCTAAAACGGCTTATTGCAGAAAAAAACTAACACTTAAAGCAAATATAAGCCAATCTTGACATTCAAAGATTGTTAAGGATTCTTTAGCGCACTGACTAGGTTAAAAATGATGTTATCTTAAAGTTACAAGTGAAATAAGAAATTAATGGTTAATACAAGACAATCAGTGAGACAAAATTAAAATACAAGGTGGTTGGGACATTGTCGCACGACCAGTTATCATGGATTCAATACATGATTCTGAGCCCCCTTGGGTTGAACATTGACGTGACATTCATATTTTTTGAACTAGCTTATTTCTTGTTGCAAAGATGTTACGTGATCAACTTTGAACGTTAATATCTCGGAAACGTGACGCTTTACGGGGTTTGGTCTTAGTATGTTTTCTGTTTGGATTGATGTCAGCTGTCGATTTATACAGGCTGCAGGCGTGACCGCCATTTTGAAAAAAAAATCAAAATGGAGAACACTGTAGGTATGCCACGCCCCATATAAAAATCTGCAATCCCTTTTTTTCACATGATTCTGGAGAATCATGTGCTCAATTCTTGGTTTCAGTTCGCGAGTGGAAGTCCCGGCCAGCCTGTATTATTTTAATTTTTACTTTGGAATGTTTAGAGTTGCACTATACGTTTAATTTTACTTTTACCTTTGTTTGTTCTCTTTCTTATTTCCTGTGCTCAATATTTTCATCTGCTTGTAAAGACAACAATATTTTTAGATAAAATAGTTCGGCGCGCAAATAGAATCGCTATCGTAAAAGGCAGCGCATTGACACAAATATAGTTAGAAAAAAATTATGAAGAGGAGAAAAAATGTTGCAAAAAGTTAGAATGTTTGAAAAAAAAAAAGGAAAAGCTGTTCCAAGCGTATATGATTTAGAGTACCCCAATTTAGCGGCTGTGCTGATCCACGTCACCCACTCAGACCTGAGGATCAAAGAGCGAATTTATTAGCACCGAGATATTCTTAGTGACCTCGCTGAGAATATTCGCACCTAATCTGCATTTGCGATTTATTTGCCAAAAATGATGACACATGATGTTATGGAAAAATAACTTTAAATCCTACACAATAAAGTTCAGTTTACGCTACAACATCAAACTATTTTATAACTTTTTCAATAGTGCTAGTCATTGTGAAATCAACTTAATCGACCATTAAAATAAAGTTGATATTTGTTTAACTTGAAATAATATTAATTTGAAACATAAGTTTGAATAATTACACAACATACATAACATCTCACCTTGTTACCCCGAAGGTTAGGCAGATGTGTATCTAAATAGTATAAACCTAAAGCAGTGTTCATAATCTCAGATAATTACATTCCATCACTACTTAATCAGTTGTCTACTTTAGAGAAATGTATTCTAAGTTGATTTTCGAGTAACAAAAGGATCCCAACAAGTTTTTGGTTCCAATGGAATTTGAACTTTGTTATGTATGGCATTCAGTTTGTTGTTCCATAACTTGCTCTAATATACACCAATAGTTCGTCAGTTATGCTTGTCGCTTGTATGTAATAGGGGCGACCGTATTTCCATCAACCGAGCTCGAATCCCTGACTCCGAGCTATGTACTACTGAGAATTTGCCATTCCAAAGTGTAGTTTGTTCTTATAACGGGAGTGTAAAAAGACACTTAACGAATCCGAGTCACTTGTAATACCTGTGATTGTAATCTTTTTTGTACTGAGAACCTTCTTGTTACGGAGATATTGAAGGTCAAAATTACAACTTTAACTGAGATTTTTTTACGAAGATAACTTTTTAATGTTATAACACAACTTTAATAAATACTCCCACGACCCCTGTACCGGGGCATGCACCCATAAGAACAAGGTTTTGCGTGAAAATTGTCGTTTCCCAGCAATTATTTTTGTGCAATGTTACTTAGTTTGATGTAGAGAATGCGTAGTTGACGGCTATGTGATGTGTCTTTTTACACCCGTCATAAGAACAATCTGCCCGTTAGTCAGGGATTTGCGCCCGGTTGATGGCAATAGGGTAGCAAAAAACTCAATGGATATAATTGTCTGAGATTCTGATTTCAGTTATAAGCCTTGTTACCTGTACTTCCGAGTGTTGTTGGGAGACAAGCAGGCCAGGTGTTTGAGCAGCGTGTGCCTGGTGGGTTCCACACACAGCTTGGTGGGAGGCAGGTCCACACAGAACGTGTTGCGGGTGTCGCCCAGGAATGTGGTCTGGTAGTTCTCCATCTGCAGTTGCAGGAGGAGCACGTCTTCTAAGTCGGCTTCGCTGAAAATTAAAGTAGACTTAACTTTCTCATACATAATGTCTAAAATAATATAAGTGTAAATTAAACAACTACTGGAATATCAGTAGAAGAATCTGAAGCCATTCTTGTAATTAAAAAGTGTTCAAAATCTTGTCGCGGTCTTACCACGGCGACAACCAATGTCAAAAACTTGTCAAAAATGTAAGTAATTTAGAGGTATTTTTGATGAGTGCATGTATTTAATTTCATCACCACATGGTGGATTATGGCCCAGTCCCTCTAACAGAGAGGAGGCCTGTGTCCCAGTAGTGGGAACATTATAGGCTGATTATACAAGGAGCGACGATAGGCGAGCGGTCAGATAGGCACCTGACCTGCATAACCCAGTTACTGGGTAATAATACGACACCCCTTGGAAAGACTGGCTGTCAGACTTTCAGGCTTCTTGTGTATAAAACATATGACAAATATACAATGCGTGCCACGAAAGATGAGATTTGACACACCACGTGGTTTGACTTGCGCAGAACACGATTTTAGGTATCTTTAGCGGTATGAGGTCTGAGTGCGGGACGGGACCGGACGTCATAGGGGCGGCGGAAAGAGCGGGGGAGGCGGGGTCAAGTCTCATCTTTCGTGGCACGCATTGTACTTACCTAGCTGAATACAAGAACTGCGCGAAGTGTATATTGGACACGCAGCCCTCCTTGTCTTCACTGTCAGTGTACAGGTCGGTGTCTCGATAGTACATGTACAGGAAGTCGTTCAGTTGCTTGGCGATCACGGCGCAGCGGTCTTTGTCGCACATCTTCGCCGGTGGACCCTGAGAGCTCGAGAATTAATCGGTACGATAGGGGTAGGGCATTGGGGCTGCACAAAAGGGATGGAAGTCTTAAGCGGCAAAGTCACGTTTAAATAAAAGTTTTTTATAGCAGTGTTCATAATCTGAGATCACACATCCACACACACATTCCATCGCCACTTAATCAGTTATTCTACTTTAGTGAAATGTGTTCTAAGTTGATTTTTGAGTGACCGTTTGTAACAAAAAGGTCCTAGTAAGTTTTTGGTTCCAATGGAATTTGAACTTTGTTATGTTTATGACATTCAGTTTGTTGTTCCATAACGTGAAAATTATCTCAAATTCCTGGGCCTAAGTATAAAATGATTTTGTGTTGCTGGAAACATGTTATGGTATTTTATCTCACGAAACGACGCACACTTTACGTGTTTATCAAGTGTAAGAACAGGCAGCGAGTGTGTGTGTAAGCGCAGGAGCTCTCAGTACTGTCCGAGATAATGGCGGAGTTGAAATGTGTGTGTGTGTGTGCATGTGTGTTATGTGCTGACGCTACTCGTGTTCACGCACACATTCACAGCGTGCTTGTACACATATTTACCACAAGAAAAACGCACGTCGCTTCGTGAGATAAAATTCTGTACTGGCAAAATTGTATGTTTCCAGGAAATAAAATCATGTTGCTGCAACATTGTAGCGCAACTTTTGTGTGCTATATTACATTATCAAAATGATGATGTACATACGAAGGTCATAATTTATAAAGCTTTAAGAATTCGGAGCTTAGATTCAAAACAATGTATTGTAATGAGGTTTGAAACTTTCATCTGTTATTTTCTACAGATCAAAAATGTGTGAAATATGGAAATAGTATTATCAAAAGAAAGAAATAATATAATACAGGGTGGCACGGACGCACAAACCGTATCCATTAATTTGGCACATGATTCTGTCCCCTCTGCGTAGAAATTTTTGGTCTGTTATGAAAAAAGAAAATGCTGTTTCATACAATCACATACGTTTGTAGTAAAGTGCAAAACCTACGTGGTCAAAATGTATGGAACAGCAATTTTTTTTTTTTTTAGTAACCGTTGAAACATTTAAACTCTCGTGGTTTTAGAATTCTGTAATGAATCCTTGGTACCAGCTTAGGTTGCGCGTCGATAACGCTGCGAGCCTGTATTAAGAAATGAGGGTTTTCGTGAAAATTTACGACACCAGTTGGCACCACTTTGACAAGAGGTCTTCCAATATAAAATATATGATGACGTTCATCATTTGATTCATTCATTCGTTCATCATTCAGTCATGACTAAAGAAAATATAGGCTCTGTGACAGATGCCTGGACCTGACGTGTTAGTGCCACCTAGCGAACGTCATTTCAGAAAACCCTCATTGGTATTTAATATAACATGGGAGTGCGGTCGATATGAAGTTTGGATGAGCTATTAAGTTATTAACTAAGCAAAGCTATTGTGCAGCGTGCTAGACCAGCGGGGTAATAGCGTAACACACTATCAGTAGGAATAGGTTTCATTGTGACAGTTCAACAACATTCATTGCGTGATTTACGTTGTTAAGCGGACACATTTTTCGAACACATGAAGCAATGGATTAGCAAAATGATTTAGATTGTGATTAATCGCGGGTTCCCACTGCAGTATGACGACAAAGAGTCATCAGAGAGCTCACGAATGGAATAAAAATTTGTCTGGGTTGCTATCGCTGGATACGGTGAAGAGGACTCTATACCCATACTTTATAGCCGAATTGAGTTATTGGAACGCAGACCGAATAATGGAATGACAGACTTCAAGAAGTTGTTCAACTATAATTTGTCACTTCACAGTGAGAACCGGCACTAAAAGATTACAATAAGCTTTCAAACATACATTCGTATCGTCAAGCCAGGCCACTTGCCGGGTAGGCATACAGACAGTGGGAAAAGGAACACATCAGTACACAGGCATAGTTAGAATGGTCACAATACATAAATACAATATTATTATTATTATTCTAAACACTCTTTGAAAACACCGAACACCAGCTAACAACCAATTGAATAATTACATTACAACAATTTCAATAGAAATAAAGAGGTTTGAAGGTTTTTATACAACATGTAACATAATTAACGCAAGACCTCATACACCCCAGTTAGAGTATTGAGATAAAAGCATAATGCAAAGATCAAAACTTATTTTTTTTATAGCTAACTGTTATTATTAAGAAAATTGTGTTGACCCTAGCAATACTTTATGCATTTAAAACTGGGTCTAATTGCCTTGAAATATGATTTAATTTTCTTTGGCTCAATCGCCGTTGAGTATGGCAAAAAATATAATTAAAAACTGGCCAAGGGCGAGTCGGACTCGCACACGAAGGGTTCCGTACCACAAGGCAATATCGCCGAAAAAAAAACACTGTTGTATGGGAGCCCCCTTAAATATTTAATTTATTCTGTTGTTAGTATTTGTTGTTATAGCGGCAACAGAAATACATCATCTGTGAAAATTGAAAATTTCAACTGTCTAGCTATCACGGTTCATGAGATACAGCCTGGTGACAGACAGACAGACGGACAGTGGAGTCTTAGTAATAGGGTCCTGTTTTTACACAGTACGGAACTCTAAAAAGAAATACATATATACCTATCAAAAGTTACTGAAATCGATTCAGTAGTCAATTATGAACAAACTACGTTGAGGACTTGCGTTTATTCTGTTACACCATGTATCGAGCCAGGCATAACTACAGTGTCGCCATGCATGAGACCTACACTACTACAAATTTGGCTGGTCTTTAAAGACTAACCCTTAGTCTTCAAAGACCAGCCAAATTTAAGGGTGTGATACAGACCATCAAACTCGTCGTAACCGCGTAATCGTAAACGCGAATAAAAATTCAGCCGTCCCATACGTTTAGGTCGAGTAGGTATTGAAGTTTTCTATGGGACAGTTGATAAATTCTTCACGATTACGACGTTGGTCCCATATTTGGTTTTATCTTGTTTTCTGTTTGCATTTATGTCAGTTATCGATTTATATAGGTCTCATGCGTGGCCGCCATTTTCAAAATGGCGCTACAGTAGGTATGCCACGGATCTTCAAAGCCCTTTAATACTCAACCAACAAGAATAATAGCAATACAAGGTCACATTAAATTCGCTGGCGGAACTTCACAGGCTTCATGGGTATCGCTGTATAATGATGAGCAACTCCCCTAAATATCTTGGTGTAACCCTGGTCAGGTCTTTAAAATTCAGCAAAAACTGCAAGAATATCAAGCAGAAGGTGCCCACACGCGCTGCCCCCATATACGCGGCTCCCACACGCGCGGCCTCCACACGCGCTGGTTCCACAAGCGCGGCCCCCACACGCGCTGCCCCCATATACGCGGCTCCCACACGCGCGGCCTCCACACGCGCTGGTTCCACAAGCGCGGCCCCCACACGCGCTGCCCCCATATACGCGGCTCCCACACGCGCTGCCCCCACAAGCGCGGCCCCCACACGCGCTGCCCCCATATACGCGGCTCCCACACGCGCTGCCCCCACAAGCGCGGCCCCCACACGCGCTGCCCCCATATACGCGGCTCCCACACGCGCTGCCCCCACAAGCGCGGCCCCCACACGCGCTGCCCCCATATACGCGGCTCCCACACGCGCGGCCTCTACACGCGCTGCCCCCACACGCGCGGCCCCCACACGCGCTGCCCCCATATGCGCGGCCACCACACGCGCTGCCCCCATGTGCGCGGCCCCCAAACGCGCGGCCCCCACACGCTCGGCCCCTATATGCGCAGCCCCACACGCGCGGCCCTCACATGCGCGGCCCACACAAGCGCGGCCTCCACACGCGCTGCCCCCATACGCGCGGCCCCCACACACGCAAACTTCACACGAGCGGCCCCCACACGCGCGGCCCCCACTGCTTTTCTATACTGCGGGCATTTCTTTGCACTATTTTTATATACGCTAATCATTGTTAACTAAGGTATTACACCTATTTGAATACAGTCCACTAATTATTGTATTACAAAGTCCGACGGAGCCTATTCATGGGGTCAATGGGCCCAGGTAGTGTTTAGACACGATTTTAGAGAAAAATAAAAGATATCTGAAGATCGATACACATCACGCCTGTGAAACTTCCTCCGCTATCTGAACTATCTACATAAACATACGTTATACAGGGTGAGTACCTTTTATTATTTGTTAGTGCGTAGGCCCACTAGCACCATAAATAATTAAATACATTTAGCGCTTAACATATTTACCACAACATTCCGTCGCTACCATCTTAAAAAAATTACAGAAATAGAACGATGTTTCAAATTAATTTAGCGTTAAATGTGTTTACACTGTTACAGGGATCTTTTGAGCTTGAATGACGTTAAGGGGAAGGCGCCAGGGTATTCAGCGAAAGTCAAATTTTCTTACGTATTTTGAATTGATTTTTCATGATTTCATGTCATTCAATAGGGTTATTTGAACTTAAGGTGGAACTAGTCGCGAGTTCGAACTCACTGGTCGGCATGGTCAAAAAGCACGCTGTCTCACCTGGCATCGTGTCCGACAGAGATAGTATCAGTGATGAGCAGTTAGACGCTAGTTTACACGCACAACGTCTAGTTCGCACGCACACAAACACCGTTCCAAAATAAAACGCGCCCAAAAAAATACGAAAATTCCTTGGAAAATCCAGTTTTATGAAAAAACCACTGCGTAAATAAATTGAAAATAAAGTTTATTGAACACTTCGATAATTGAGCTTTGTCGGTATGGACTTTGTTTTGAAGATTTCACACTTCTTTTATTACATATTTACACCCAAATTTACGATAAAATTAGCAGCGGCTTTTTATTTTACTATAGGGATGTTGCCTGGGTAAAAATAAATCGATTCGATTTAGTCCCTCAGTAAGATTATTAAAAAATATTGAACACGTATTTTTTGTTTTATCAATTAGATAAAAAATTACAAAGATATATCACATCAAAGTTCAGGAGTGGGGGGCTTTGACGTAATAACGTGCTAAAATTTGTAGCACGGCGTGACGTCATACGAAATTTCCAAGCGCTGTATCTTCGTAATTTTTTGTTTGCCAGACAAAAGAAAAAATACGTATACAATATTTTTTAGTAATCTAACTGATGGACTAAATATATTTTCTTAGTCAACTACCATATTCTGATCTTTGAATGTACAGACGCCAGCACATCAAGCTACCCGAAACTAACAATTTTTCCCAATCAACTTTGAACCTTATGCTTTAGCAATAAAGTTGAAAATCCATTAAAGAAATTTGACAGATTGTAGTAGCTTGATGTGCTGGCGTCTGTACAATGTCAAATAGTGGAGTAATAAATACCCTTCTGAAATTTGTATGGAAAAATTTCTATCGATATCGATATTTTTTAATACCCAGAGTTTTTTAATGATTATAATTCTGTAAATATATACTTGTTACGGTAGCAAATCATACTTTGTTCAACATACAACCTGACATTGATCTGCAAATTACAAAACGTAAGAAAATTTGAATTTCGCGAGATACCCTGGCGCTTTCCTTAACAGGGGGCGCCGTTGGCAAACTGAATAAATAGCACAATATTGTTTCTTAAAATGTATCGAAAAACAAGATGGCTGCGCTAGTTCCGATTTTGGCCACGCGTCAAAGGATCCATGTATCCAGCTATATTTAGTTGGTGCATGCGGGCCTCGGTGTGCTAAGCCCGTGCAGCATGCGTGTAGCTCGTCACCTTTACATTGTAAGGCATGCGCAGCGACGCGGACGCGCGCTTGAGGAAGCGCAGCACCAGCGCCGCGTGCGCCACGCCCAGCTCGTTGGAGGGCGACGACACGCGCTTCAGCACGTGCGTCAGGAACAGCCCGAAGGCGCGCCGGGCCTCGCCCATGCTGGGGCAAGTCATAACATGAGATAAACAAGATATACTTACTCACCACATCTATATTTGGAAAGAAAAAAAAAACTTCATTCTAATAAGCAGTTTTGACATCGCATTATGAAATTAAGCATGTATTCTCCGAAGGTTTAGTGGTGCAAAGTACAACAAGTGCTCTAAAATGTTCTAATACTCACGTGAGCTTCATGCCCTCCATGAGCTGGCGCTTCACCAGCTCCTTGGCGCGGCGCGTGTCGTGGTGCTGCGGCGCGCTCTCTCCCAGCCACACGGCAGGAGCCTGGCAGGTTATGCTCACTGCCTCGTAACGTTTTAGCCTAAAGACAAAAGATTTTTGTAATACTAAGATAAGTACCACAAAATATAAGGCTTTGCAGAAATTGTGCTAAATATTAAAAAGGTGTGATAGTACTTATGAATGTGATCAACTTTTACTACGGAACCAACTCTCAAAGATCGAGAAAAAATCTGTTTGTGCACACAATGTAAAAAAAAATAAACTTTACAAACAGTTGATTTTTTTCTTTTCGTTATTTAGGTGTTGGAATATATTTTACTTAACTGGGGACCCTTGCGGTTCTCCAGAGAAATAACGCGACGTCGCCGGACTTCGCACGACATGTCTGGCGACATCGAAAACGATGGAGATATTACACATGAAGCGTGACTTTATTTCTTGGACTTACCTCTGTGGCGTATCGGTAAGGCTGGTGGCGACTGTGGCGTGTTGGAAGTGCGGTAGTACGTGGGAGTGGACCAGAAGGTTGTAGTTGTGCTGTACCACTTGGTACGGGATGTTGTTATTCAACGATGTTGAGCATACCGGGATGCCTGTTACTGGATCTGAGAGAGATAAATATTTACATATGATCAAGAAGCACCGTATGAAGTTTTAGATAAAAGTTTTAGTAATAGATTTCCTTTTTCGATTCAACATCAATATTTTAACACTGTTAACAGTAAGCCCGCTTGCATCACACTTCATTTAAAACTTTTAGCACAAAATTAACTGAAAATATCTTTTTATTTCTGGCAATTATTTGAAGTTGACAGGATACAGAATGTTCTGAATATGTTTAGTGCTAGATGTTGTAGCAGATTAAATTAACTAGTGAAACTGTGCAGACGATGAAGTGGTATTAATGTCTAATGACGATAAAATATTTTTTAAACATTACCAGCGGCCGTTAACCCCGTAATGAGATGTAAGTTACTCGTAATTATAAGTTAGGATTGTTTTTTGTTTTATTGTCTTTAGATAACGATACCACGTCTGTACAGTTCTCTCAGGCAATTTAATTTGAGCTTACATAGTTATTTGAGGTAAAGGTTAAACAATGTAAACGATGACACGACTTATTTTAGTTAAAACTAAATTACCTACTGAACATTAGTGTTGGTACCTAAGCGAACGGAACGTCGTCACAAGTGAACGAGTACTTCTAAATCACATACCTAAATATTGCGAGTACTTCTGCCACGAATTCTGCGAGGGGAAGATCCTCACGAACCCCCCTCGCCGCGCGTACTGCGCGCGCACCGCCCGCACCAGGCGCAGCTCCTCGCCCGTGAGCGCGGCCAGTGCGGGGCCCGCGCCGGCCGGGGCCGCCGGGGCCGCGCCGCCCGGGGCTGGGGGGCCCGCGCCACCCGCCGCCGGAGCCTCGGACGACTGGCGCTTGCCGCGGATGAACACGTTCTCGGCTGAGTGGACGCGCCGACACTGTATAACTCATATTTATTACCTGTCAGTCCTGGCAAGGTATCTAGTAAAGCTTTCTCTGACAGTTGAAAGGTCTTCAGTCTAAATTATAGGCAAAATACAGGTGAATACAGACTAAAAGTCGCGGTGTGACGATGTTTGGGAGCGGCCTATGTCCAGCAGTAGATATCTTTCGGCTGTATAACAATGACGATCGACGAGGTGATGATTAACTTACCGCGCCGATGCGCATCTTGAGCGAGTTGCTTTGCGTGGAGATGTCGGTCTTGCACATCGGCACAGCGGGAAGCCCCACCAGGGTTAGTGTGTCAGCTAGTAGAGCTGACTTTACTCGCGCATCTAAAGGACTCTCGCACGCCAGGCTGGGTTAGGAACACCATAGATGTATCAGAGATCGGCAGACATGACACAAAAATGAGACCAAAAATTTGTCTAGCCGTTTGAATTATACTGGGGATAAAAAAATTCCTCACATACCGGCTGTTTTTTTACCGCCTGGACAAAAACAGGATATAAAAGGTGAACGAAGTAGAAGCACAGACATTTCATTTATTTTTTTCACACAAAAAAAATCGACACGTAATATAAAAGCTTAAAGGCACTTCTCTATGTGCAGAAATTATCATGGAATTCGTAGCGACATTCAATCTTTTGATTGAAGTCATCGGCCGGCTTCAATCAAAGGATTGAATAATAAAAAAGAGATTTCTGTGCCATAGGCTTCTACTCACAAAAAGATAACCCTTTTATGCAGTCAGGTTAAAACGATTTCTCAAGATGTATTTTTTTTTTACAGACAGTTAAGAGAGATGTTAATTAAAAGTCTATAACTTAAAGCAAACAATTTTAAATTGAAATAAAAATTGCCATATTATGCTGAAACCATTATTGAATGTACAGACGCCAGCACATCAAGTTACTACAATCTGTCAAATTTCTTTAATAGATTTTCAACTTTATCGCAAAAGCATAAGGTTCAAAGTTGATTGGGATAATTTGACAGTTTCGGGTAGCTTGATGTGCTGGCGTCTGTACAAAAATGTTACCTGGGCGACAAATTAATTTCCAACAGCCATGGCTTCAGCATGTCGTCGATCAGAATGTCATAGCCGAACAACTCTGAAATAAAAACGCCCATAGTAACAATTTCACACTGCCTGCTACTTTGTGTCATAGCAATAAGGTCGGTTTTAATGTAACTATTGAAAGAAATGATTTTAGTTCGTTTTTACCACAAAGTGAGCTCATATAGTTCGCGCCGATACGAAAGAAGAACATGGGTAAAATACAGTATCAAAAAGGGATTGAAGATTTTTAAATGGAGCCGCCATACCTACTGTCGCACCAATTTGATTTTTTATTCAAAATGGCGGCCACGCATGATATCTATACAAATCGATATCAAGATAAAAAATATGGATGTCTTCTGGTAAACTTTGAACGTTATACGTATCTCGGTAATGTGACACTGCGGGGTTTGGTCTTATTATGTTTTCCGTTTGTATTGATGTCGCCTATCGATTTATATAAGGTTCATGTGTGGCCGCCATTTTGAAAAAAAAAAGTTGAAATGGCGGACAGGTAGGTATGCCACGGACCTTCAAAGCGTTTTAATAAACTGGCAAAACATCACAGACGCGATGAGTAAAAATTTTTTTCTAAACTTATAATTCCCAAGTGACTACAGCCAGAATTAAATTATCTGGAAAAGAACCGGAGTTACCGATATGGCCTGCAGAGTAAGCAAGCTGAAATGGCAGTGTGCTGGCCATGTAGAAGGACCCATGACCGTTGGACCAGACGAGTCCGGGAGTGGAGACCGTGCATCGGCAGGCGTAGTGTGGGACACTCCCTACAGATGGATTGACGACCTAGAGAAGGTGGTTGGGCCAGACTGGATGAGGAAAGCGGAGGACAGGGTGGTTGGTGTACGTGGCGCAGCCTGGACGTCCAGCACTGCGGTAGGTTGAGTTGATTGACAGCCGGTGTCAACAGCCACTATGGTTTTTTGGAATTATAAACAAAAATTGCTATTAGGTGACTCATACCCATAACATCGGTGAAGTTTCACCAACTAATTTAATACTTATTAGTAGTGACTAGTACTTACCAAAGCAGTTAAAGAAATTGGGTACGAACACCCTGGCTGCTGCAGTGATGGTCTGCGCCGAAGAAAGGATGGACTTGACCACCAGGTCCTCTATAGCGGCCATCAGAGCCGTGGTGTTGCGACCTTGCTTGCGCAGGTGACGTAATAACGCTGAGAGGGTCCACTTGTGTCCAATGTTGCCAGCGTTTGGGTCGTCGCATCTGTTAGAGTTACCATACCAGTCAGGTCGATATGAACCTCCAGATTTTTTTGATGCTCATTCATGGGAGCTCATTTTACATACTGGGGAAGTTAATTAAAAGAATCTATGGTTTGACATAACTTTTTTCTTAGCAGGACATGCTCGTATCTGGATAAAATAATGCACGAATTAGCGGGGTACGGTCAGGTAACAATTTGACTTTGACAACGCCTGTATTTCATTGCAATACAGGTGGTTTTCGTTGTTCTCTACAAATTAGCCAGAATTCACTCACTTGATATAATCCGTATGGTACTTATTGATGCTGTAGTTACACAGATGCATGCAGGGGTTCCAGAGGTTCTTATTAGTCTTGTCATACTTGACGGTAGCGAACCGCACCAGTCCCTCCTCGTACAGGTATATGAGGAGAGGGTCGATGGAGGTGAGGCACACGTAGAGGCGGAGGTCGCATTTGTGGCCTCCGATTAGTAGAGGCTTGTCTATGTACTTGGCTACTACGACGTTCTCGCCTTTTGGGATTTGTTCGGGCTGAAAAAAAATTGTGATACTTTTTGGCTTCGATTACCTATGGAAAAAGTGACAGTTATTGGGTTTTTGTATGAAGAATTCCTTAGCAGTTCGGAGTCTGGATTTGTGTCCGGCATTAGACTCGCTCTTTATTACTAAGTCTCATACAGGGTGTATTTTCAAGGGTTGGGGTCACTCGCCTCGGGAGAAACCAGTACTCAGCAAGCAGGTCTAGATTGGCGACTATTCAGATGTACCTCACCCGTAAGGGCGGTAAACTGTATACAGAGTGAAATTTTAATCACCGTTATCCTCTTAAGGGGTCATTGTAATGAGTACAATGACCCCTAAAGAGGATAACGGATAAAGTTGTTCATAATGATGACATTATGAACAACTTTTACAATGGGACCAAACAAGAAATCGCGAAAAAACAAATGTTCATAATGATGAATACAATGACCCGTTATGAGGAAAACGGTGATTAAAATTTCAACCTGTATAGATTTACGGATAGGATTTTTTTAAAGGTAGCAGTTCTAGTTTTTGTCAAAATCAGGCTCCGTGACACTTTCGAGTATTTTTCGCAATTTTGTATAGGATCGGATTTGTCACGCTTTAAAAATTCACCCCGCTATATTTTTAGTGAAATGGGAGAAAAAAAGAAAGAAAAAAAAGAGAAGAAAGAAAGAAAGAAATATGAAAGAAAGAACGAAAGAAAGAAAAGACAAGAAAGATGATATGACTAAAAAGGGGCGTCGACCCCGCCCGGCTCTAAGTAAATTGGGATGAGGGCAAGAGGACGATGATGGCGATCTAGTAAAACTGGGGTGCACTACACACCTCTAATTTACCCTTCGGGGAATATTATTCGGTTTTCCCATCAGGAACGACCCGGCGTTTGGAAATTGGGGGTGTGATATACCCTTGGCTCGGTGCGCACTTTAAGCCGTTGCTTCTGTGCCTAATAGAGCTCCGCGAGTGTCGGATTGCCGTCCCTAAGGACTATGAGAGTGACGGAAGAGGGAGTGCACCTGTGTAGGCCTGCGCGCGCCGAAGGCTAGTCTCGGTCGAGACCGGCCACCATGGCCGAAATACGGTCTGGAAGACAATTATTACTTACAGTATTAACAATATAAATCCCACGCCCCCTACTCGAAGCAGCTGGCTTCACGATCCAAGGTCCTTTAGTCCGGTAGTGGGTGGTACAGAGGTCCTTAAACTCTGCCGGCATCAGGAACGTGGTGGGGATGAAGTCGAACTGTTTCAGACCTCGGAAGTACTGCATCTTCTCTATGTTCTTGAAGAGTTTGTCTTTGCGAGTCAGCTCGTATGACCTGGAAGGGGAATGGCATTTATAAGAGAAGGTGGCGTCCAGATTATGTACAGTACCCGGCGATAAATATTGCACATCGACCTTTGGAAAGAGACAATCGGCTAATTTCGGCTTCGTAGAGCGTTATCTCTGTCGCACGAAATACAAACAGTCCGGTATCTATTAGGAGATGTTAAAACAATTATGATTTGCTTGTTTTGATAATTATTTTTATTCTTTGTATAAAATACACCAATCACCAAAGGTCGATGTGCAATATTTATCGCCGGGTACTGTACAAATATATTGTGTTCGTCGACCAGTCAGTATTGATCGCCTGCAAATGTTATGTCATTTCATAATAGTAAAATCATCCTATAATGTTCCCACTACTGGGACACAGCCTGACCCTCCTCCCGGTGAGATGGAGGGGACCGTAATCCACCACGCGGACCCAGTGTGGGTTGGTAGATGTCACATGTCTTCGAATTTTTTGGCTCTAGGACATGCCAGTTTCCTCACGATGTTTTCCTTCACCGTTTTGAGAGCAGTGGTGATGAAGTAATTTACACAAAGTAAAGCGCCTGTCTGGGTTCGAACGACCTACAACTCGTAAGTCGCAGCCGTTACAGATATTCTATTTCACGAAGTCCGTTCGGCTTTGATTGTAGTAGTGACGTATCCCGACAAGCGCGCTCCCACAGCGGCAGCCCCTTGCTGCCGTCGCATGAGGCTATTTCCGCGAATGTTCACCGTTTTACTTCACCCATTGTTGAGTCTCTGTTGATCACAATGTGCATGTGCACGCTTGACAACATTCATAGCCAAACGGACTTCGTGACATAGAACATCTGTACCACTGGGCCGCCAGTGCTTTTCAGTCGATAAAAAAGAATTTACCTCGGGAAATGATTGACTTTCTGCTCAATGGACATGGATTGAAGGATAGCGAAGGGGATCAGGGGTGAGGACCACATGAGTCTCCAACTTGTGCACTCTTCATCTTCCACTTGGACCAGCCCGTGGGCATCCAGCAGGGTGCGAAGTAGGAACGCCGGCCTATAGTGAACTACTGTCAATATCCTTGAACTAGGGTTGGTTACGTATGCCCATACAACAAACGTGTTTTTTTTCGACGTTTTTGCCTTGTGGTACGGAACCTTTCGTGTGCGAGTCCGACTCACACTTGGCCAGTTTTTTCATATATTTTGGCTGATCTGAATCAGAATAACTACGCTCTAGAAGTTCATGATTCTTTACACTTTTCACTAACCGTCGCACCTTTATGTTATTTGGATCTCCAAATATAACCATTTTGAAAGGCAACAAACTGTAAAGAATCACGAATAGAGAAATGTAGCCGTCCCAACCCAAATCAGCTAAAAAATGAGATAGGACTTTTAGTCATGCGAGCGACGATATGGGGCGTCTAATGTCGGTCTACGACACGTGTATGTACGATCTTTGACAGTCGTTACGGGTAGTCAGAAGCCCGAAGGTATGACAACCAGTCTTACCAATGTGGTCTATTACCCAGTAACTGGGTTGTGGAGGTCAGATAGGCAGTCGCTCCATGTAACATAGTGGCATTCAGCTGCATCAGGTTATTCTGGAAGCCGATCCCAACGTAGTTAGGAAAAGGCTAGGCAGACGATGATAATAATGAACTCGACAAAACGCAAGTAGTTAATTTTACAGTATTCTACTCGGATGAACCTTTGATGGAGATTAGGCAAGAGACTATAAAATATACCTGTGGGCCTATTTTCTTAGAAATTAAATTAATTTAAGTTAACCGTGAAATGAAACATTAAATTCATTGGTGGAATGGAACGTAAGATGAGTGAATGAGTGGTGGGAGTGTGTGAAGGAGAGAAGAGAATGAAAATGATGAAAAAACGAACAAGACGTAACGAAGATTAAGAATACAAGATTTTTGTGTTTAACGAGCCAAAATAAACGAAGAAATCCTGAAAAAGTGTTTCTCTGGTCAAGCCCAACTTCTACATACCTAACCACCGTTCTTACACTGCACCAAAATTTCAGAATCAAAGACCAAATTCAAAAATACTGACAGTAATTCACGTTTCCATACACTGCTCCTCACCTGGGGAAGTGATTGACTCTCTGGTAAGGCGACAAGGCCCTCAGGACATCAGGCTTGGGGTGTAATCCTGACCATAGGAGATTGAAGTCCTTGACGTCCGCCATCGCCTCCTGGAGACCATGGGCTTGCAGTAACCGATGAAGCAGCTTGGTCTCCGTGTTTACCAGTTTATAGGTGATTTTGAGGAGTCGAGCTGGCATGTGGCTGCTCTCTAGGACCTGGTGGTTAAATTAACGTTTTATTTTTGTCAAAATTACCTAGCTCAGACAATGTGAACACAACGAGCGTTCACATTGTCTGAGCTAGTTACTTTTGGGATTGATAATAATGATGATTGGGTTGCGAAACTATCCCCAACATAATATCAGGAAAATAACTTCACCCCTAGTCAACGGGTACATTGGTAGGGCGATTTTCGGGTGACCACTCAAAATCAGCGCTGTGCTGTGGTTCCCCCATAGCACAGCATCATGCTGAGGGAAGACTTTTTTTTTTCCAGGATGGGAAATCATCAAATGACCCCTCCCGCTCTGGGTGGAGCGGAAGGGAGTGTCAGACTCTTACTGACTAAGATCCACCCGTGTTCCTTCCTTAGCCCTTTATGTTCCGGGCCAGCGGTAACCCTTTCGGACAATCCCGCTGATCCGGCCTTTTCCTTGTTCTTCTTGAAGCCTTCTTGTCGCAGTCACGACGTGCAGCTTGCTCGTAATTACAGATCTATTTTGTTTTTGAATATTATTCGAGTTAACTTATCTTTTTTGTGCACGTGTTTCTGTGACAAATAAACCTAGTTTTCTTTCTTTCTTTCTTGGTGAAATACACAGGGATTAAGTTTTGTTTTTTCGACTATTTCAATGTAGCCCAAGTTATTTTTTTTATGGTATTGGAAATCGCGCTGAACTCTTTGCTAAAATTGAACGGGCTCAGTTGCAAAGAAAGTTACCCAATTTATTTAATAAACACAGTTTCTACCTGAAGAAACTGTTCTAGGTATCCACATTTGGAAGTTTAAAGGATGTCATTTTTAGGGTTCCTTAACTCAAAAGGAAAAACGGAAACCTTATAAGATCACTTCGCTGTCCGTCTGTCTGTTCGTCAGTCAAGACCCTTTTTCTCAGAAACGCTTGGAGTTATCAGGTTGAAATTAATATCAAATACTCAGGGCTGCAGCCCCTTGAAGCAGTGAAAAAAATCAAGGTTCTAATTTCAAGTCAACGCAATCAAAAGATACGCGAGTTTATGTTCCGAAATCAAAACCGGGTACGTCCCGTTGATCTAGAATCATAAAATTTGGCAAGAAGCAATTTCATATAGCACAAGTAAAGGAACAAAATCCGAAATCCGTCAATTTGTAGTTTCATTAAAAAATAATAATTTTAAAACTATTTTTACATACCTACAAATTTGTACGGAACCTTCGGTGCGCGAGTCCTACACTTGACCGGTTTTTTAGCCGTAACTTCCCATAATCTTTCAAATGAAAGGGTTTATAAATACGGGCCTTAATGTTACCTTGACGCTCTCGACTTCCTTGACCAGGAGATGCTCCGAGTCATCGCTGTCGAGGACAGGCGACGTCGAGCGCTGACAGACGGGAGCCTTACGCTTATGCTTACCCTTGTTCTTCTTGACTTTTTTATCGTCTTTACTATCTAGAAAGGGAGAATGTCCTGTCAAATAAGTTTCTAGGGACCGAAGTCTACACTAATCAAATTATATTATTGGGTTTTTGTCAATCAATAGCAGCAACAATAAAAGTGATTTTTTAGGGCTGATTTTTTAATCAACTAATAACTTTATTCGAGGAATAATTTTGACATTTTGACAATTATTTCATATAAAAACTGTCAAACGTCAATTTTATTGCCTGAATAAAAATTATCTAGCGATGGAAAAATCAGCCCTAAATTGAATAACTTTTCGGTAGGCCGACGGCGACGGTCGCATGGACGTAAAAATATTTATTTATAATCGTAGAAGGGATTTTATCGCGCACTAGCATTTCATTTCTCGGTGCTGAGCCAAGCATTGCGAGAATCCAACAAAGCGCATCCCAGTGTATCAAAAAATCTCACTGTTGAATTTTCAACTCTCGGCGCTAAGCAGTGCGTTGCAAATCCAATGCGCATAAAATTCCCGTCGCGATATTTTTGCGTCCGTGCGAATGTCAGCTAACAGGGTGTTGCGAATTTGGGATTAGAAGTACCGCACAAGCATAAAAGAGTACACCATGGGTGTACTAATTTTAGTGGTTCAATTCAACATGGAGCATCGTCTAGTTTATAATAATAATAAATGTATGATGAATTAATAGACCGGAACGGCTATGTGTACAGTCAACAAAAGAGATAATAAGTACGCAGGATCGTCGGATATAGTTATTGTTTAGTAAGAAACCGATGGCTGTTCTCGAATAAAATTAAATATTATTAATAGCTCATTTATCAAATCAAATTTCAGTCGACAACATCCATCGGTTTTTTACTAAACTTCAACATCTTCGGCAATCCTGCATACTTTCCTCTTTTTTTGACTGTACACACGGCTACACATCAAGCTATAGATAACCAGTATAAGCCGACTTCTGACTGTGCGAAAAACCTATACAATGCGAGGTCAGCTAAAACTGGAGATGTATAGTTTGGTGTGTCGCCGTGTGTACAAGGTAAGCTTATTTAAGTGGTGGGGCCAATACCAAGGGGTATTGTATTACCCAGTAACTGGGTATCGTATTATCCGATAACAGGGTATCGTATTACCCAGTAACTGGGTATCGTTTTACCCAGTAACTGGTTAACGTATTACCCAGTAACTGGGTTGTGGAGGTCAGATATGCTGTCGCTCCATGCAAAATACTGATATTCAGCTGCATCCGGTTAGACTGGAAGCCGACCCCAACATAGTTGGGAAAAGGGCTAGGCAGATGATGACTCCATTGAGGCGGATCGGAGGAAAATTAACCATAATTTTAACGTCTCTCCGCTCAACAATAATAAGAGACGGTATTGGTTAATTTTCCTTCGCTGCAAATAAATGGAGAGTTAGCCAAACGTGCGTGTAGCTTCATTAACAATATTTACCTTTAGAAGCATGAGGTGGCGGTTCTTCCGGCGGCTTGATGTTAGCGGTAGTGTTCTCGATGTTCAGATGTTTCTTGAGCGTGATCTTGCTCAGGTCGTGGAGCACGTCCTCGATGTCCCGCTTGTGGTTCACCGGGTCCCGCCCCTCGTGGCCCTGCTCGTCAGTGCACACCGTCTCGAGCATGTTCGTCTCGCTTACGTGCCTCACCACATAAGCAGTCCCATTGTACTTATTGTTAGTAGACCCAAATGTCTCCATTACATCGTGCATTATATTCTTCGGTCTCATCGCGAAGGAATGCGGCTCCGCGACCAGTCTCCGCGCCATATTCTTAGCTTTGTTCAGTAGGATTGTAGTCCCTGTGTTGTTCCCTATTGTTTTGGTTTCCGACTCTATGGAAGGCGACCTGGTTGCGAGGACGCATGATCTGAAGACCAGAACTGCTCCCTTAGTGCCGATGGGTCCTCCGGAAACCCAGTCTGATACGGAACCCTCGTTTTCTTTGGCTGGGGCATCTTCATCGTTTCTTCTCATTTTGTCTTCGTGCTGTTTGTCTGTTGTCGTAAGGCCTGAGGTAGACGGATTCGAGGTGTCTGACGATACATGTGGACTAGAAAAGGTATTACGTTAAAAACATTATTATGTACAAAGTTACGTGTCAATTTGTCGAATGAGTAGTGAATGAGCAGTCTGGATAATGTCTTACTTGCATAAACGATGGATACCTTTGGTTCGGGAAATGGAGACTAGTTGTAAGGGGGCGTCCATTAATTACATGAGATGATTTTGGAGATTTTTGGACCCCACCTTCCCTCTTAGTGAGATATCGTGAGATTTGGCTCGACTTCCTCCCCCCTCCCTCTAATCTCACGTGAGATTGTTCAAAATCCGTATTTTCAGTGTAATCTATGCTTTATTGCATTGGATTTATTAAAAAAAAAAAACAATTTGTTTAATTTATTAATTTAAGAGTAGTATTTAAAATTACTAAGATCGCAGTCTAGAATAGTTGGTGGGGCCAACCTACCGACATCGGGTTCTGATACATTTTCAACTACCGGTCATATTCTTTCATATCATATATGACCGCGATAAATATTATTGTGTAGAATTTAGTCATATTTTAATAGAGAAACACTTTTGCTCAATTCAACCTAGTTTTCTCGTAATTTTACACTGTATCTTGCGAAAAAAAAAACGTGATACTTGCCAGGACCCCCTCTCCCCCACGTGAGATTGGGAGAGAATCGGCTTGACGCCCTTCCCCCTGAACGCCTCACGTAATTAATGGATGCTCCCTAACTACTGTGTCAAAAATCTAGACGTACAGTGGCCTCTTAAAAGTTAGTTGACATTTTTCCACGTCAGCTTTGACACATCACATTATGAAATTAAATTCTAGTGATCCAAATGTTTGAACTGCTATATTTTTTTTATTGACTAATTTAACTACCTACGTCTTTATCATAAAAAATAATCAAATAATCCCAGACCTTTTTATTTTTTAATAAAATTTTAAATCATAATGTGGTATCACAGCTGAACTGGGAAAATGTCAACTAACTTTTGTAGGTCACTGACATGTAGATATGGCATGCTGCTTTTATGTTAAATTAATTAAGGGGAAGCGCTAAGGTAGCCCGCGAAATTCAAATTTTCTTACGTTTTTTGCAATTTGCTGGTCAGTATTAAGTTGTACGTCGATCAAAATATGAATCGCGGCCGTAACAAATATGTACATATTTACAGAATTATAATCATTAAAGACATCAACACAACTCTCTAAGACCACGTAAGTCCAAAGTATGATGATTTCATGAAACAGTTATTCTTTGGACTTACGTGGTCTTAGAGAGTTGTGTTGATGACTTTAATGATTATAATTCTGTAAATACATATTTGTTACGGCCGCGAATCATATATTAATCAACGTACAACTTAATACTGACCAGCAAATTGCAAAATAACCTAAAAAATATTGAATTTCGCGGGCTACCTTGGCGCTTTCGCCTTAACTTTAAGCTTTTATCATGCCAATTCAACAACATTCCTGTGTAAATATAATATGTTAAAAATTTTCTATAAAAAGCAAATTTCAACTGAAAAAATGGAAAATAGAGAACAAATTTTATTTGCAAAAAAACATGCAGTCATACAAAAATCATACGTCGTACATTCTATAAGCACATAGAAGCATTGCAACAAGCCATGCCAACATGTGGTCGCTATGGTCAATCAATGAGGCGATTGTGCTGCCTTTTATGGCGAAGGCCGGTTGGTAGATAGGTAGGTAGGTAGGTTTTCTATTGAATCGGTTCGGTACATAGTTGCATTATGGCTGTTTGGTCGAATACATAATATTGACCTGTATTGTGTAGGTATATGTACAAAAGTCAGCCATATGTATGTTTAAACCTGGTAATCTCAAAAACTGCTAAACGGATTTAATTCAAGTATTCACCAAAAGATAGCGTCTTCTATAAAAATTAATAGTGCGGCACCTTTTTAGACTAGCAATATCTGAATTTAATGCCACTGTTTGCAGCAACATACATAATTTAACTTTGGTCTCGTTATTTATTTGAA
This sequence comes from Luperina nickerlii, assembly GCA_963855955.1. Lineage (NCBI taxonomy): Eukaryota > Metazoa > Arthropoda > Insecta > Lepidoptera > Noctuidae > Luperina > Luperina nickerlii. Next base: position 19,076,450 of record OY979680.1, read on the forward strand.
CTGGAAGTCACGAATATTCACGATTATAGCATGGGACGGTTTAAAATAAGGCTACCTTATATCGTTTGTCGCAGAATACATCCACTGAGGCAACGTGTTGCCGATATTAGTATTACGAATTTCTCATCAAAAATTCTAATCAGCGCTCTGTATCCTTTTTCGTATCGGGTAAAGGGTAATAAAAAATTCATCAGTGTATTGAACTGTAGACAGGAACTGGCACGAAAAGTAAATTGTTAATGAGTTGAAATAGCCTACCAGGGGACTGATTCTCCAGTGGCCAAGATCATGTCATACTCTGAGATGGCGGAAAAAATGTTGGATGTCGGCAGAAAATGTGTACCCTTTTCTCACGATGTCACGACGTTTTTAAATTCTCTAAGGACAGAGCTCGAAAAGCTTTTAGCGGTTGGGCTACATACGCACTGACAGGTGGCTTGCTTAGCGCCTAGAGAGTCTAGCGAGTCACCTTGCGAGTAGTGAAGTGAAACGAACTCTCTAGAATTTTCGCAACCGGCTGCACTGAGCGCTTGGCGCCATCGCTAGTCGCCAAGAGTGTACAGTAGGATGTTTAGTCACTAGTCTCTATGCGCTAAGCAAGCCACCTGTCAGTGCGTACCTAGCCTTAGATGTAAAATAACTTGATAAAGAAAGGTCATAGTCGCTTCTAATCGCAACTTCGTCTGCGTTGGACGGGGACCCACCCCATCGCATCGCATCGCCTGCTCGCGCTAGTATTTCGTTTTTGCTTAGCGTTCTTACTAACTGTTTCTTTTTGATCTGCTCTTTAGGGTCCTGGCGTGATGTTATATAGCGTATAACTTCCTCAAGAATTAGGCTATCAAATGCAAAAATATTTTTTCAAATCCGACTGGTAGTTCCGGAGATTACCCCCCTACATACAAACAAACCTTTGTAATATTAGTTTAGATAGCTGCTTTCCAGTCAGATTATAACTGAATCACCTATTGCACCTACACTAGACATTTCACCAACATTTCTCCTATTATACAACTATCTGTGATAGAAATCTTCACCACATTATTTGCCTGATTACTAGATTCGTATGCAACACATACGATTGTCCCATTTGGGCGCCAAATCGCCAGTCGGCCCATGCTCGGAAAATTTATGGCCAAAGCCATTAAATTCGTCGTTTGGCGCCAGGTAACAAATATATTCGGACTTCAGCACTCAAATTTACAAATAAGCCAAAACAGCGTTGTACCTACATAACCGTCGAACTTTATGAATGCAATCTGTTTCAAATTCTGATCGAATGGCAAGAGTTGTTAGGTACCGATATATTTTGCATATTTCAATATTAGCATATACAGCACGTTGTATTGCTGAAATTCTTGGATTATTGTTTCTTGTAGGCATAATTCAAAGGGCTTTGTTGGTACCTGGCATACCTACCTACATAAATCAAATACATGGCTGCCATTTTGAAAACAAAAACAGCCAATTTAATAACTGCAAAAGGCTCAATTTACAAAAACAAAAAAACTCATGGGAACTGATGAACTTAAAACTATGAATTAACTTTTTTTTTTATAAAAATTAATTGTCGTAAAAAACATCTGTAAATTAAAATACCACCAAAAATATTTTATGTAAAGTAGGTTGCCAAGACTTACAACGCTTTCACTGTTAAAAAGTTATCAGATCTAATGTAGAGCCAAGCCTATAACTCTACAAACTTTACATATTAGTCAAATGTATGGCTTCAGCCTAAAGAAGTTTTCATTTCAAAAACTTAATAAATACTTAGGTTTGGGGGTACCAAATCCAACCAACAAAAAACGGCTCCACAACGCTAAATCAGCCATCATTTAATAAAAACACGCATATAAAGCGGAAAATTATACCTAATCAATAAAAAATCGTGTCCATCTACCGTGACGGGTGAAAGCAGACCACTAACCCTAGGGTTGGTTTGCCAAATGAGAGTAACCTTAGCAACGCGAACCTAAATCTATCGATCGCCGGTTTTATGGCCAAATGGTGAGGGAGACACCCTTGCTTTTGGGGTGAGGATACGGTGCTGGGTTTAGAAATATTTAAATTTTTTGGTAACGTGAATTTATTGGTGTAGATGATCAGTTTTGTTGCTTTGTTTATTATTAGTTACACAACTCTTTTTATTTTATTGTGTATTATTATTAGTTACACATACTATTTTTAATGTTTTCTTTAGCTGTAAGTCTTCCAAAGAGCCTCAATCTCATAACTTCACTCAACAAAATGGTGTTATATTTTAACTTAATTTTGACATTTTATTTGTTTACCAATCAGATGTTTTATGTTACGAAACTAAAGCATTAAAAATTATAATTCCAGCTAGCCCAACAAACAATTTAAAGTCGTTCACACGATGCTGTACTGAACGATATTTTGCAGTAGAATGTTGGGATCACAAGTCAAAACTATTACCAATATAAAAAAAAAACTGGTCAAGTGCGAATTGAAATCGCGTGGAGAGGGTTTCCTACGATGCGCACAATATTGAGAGATTTACCATGTCGTTTTAAGACAGACTTACGTTTCTTCTTTACGTTTCTTGTACTTACGTTTTCCTGTAATATATAGGTGTAGAACTATTTTCTGTATTTTTTTTTATTTTAGGGTCAGTAGTGTCGGATATAAGGGGGGAATGGTTCATTTTCGTCTATTTTCTTAAATAATTAACAAAATTTACTTTACAATTATGAAAAAATATATTTAAGATCCTCACAGTAAGCCCTTTCATTTGATATGTCACACGGTACAGATAGCGAAACTTTTTTTTATTTTTTTTCTGTTTGCTCCCCAAAAATGACCTTCATATTCAAAATTGATTTATTTACGTTCCACTTCTGTGTCTGGGTCACGAGAGATTCATATGTGTACCAAATTTCAACTTTAGCGGTCTATTTGATTCGGAGCAAATTGGCTGTGACAGACGGACGGACAGACACACGAGTGATCCTATAAGGGTTCCGTTTTGTCCTTTTGAGGTACGAAACGCTAAAAATAACAATCTAGTTATTGTGTTGTTATTTGAAGTTTGAGTTGATTTTGGTTTTATCGTTTTGATATATCGATACGCATCACGTCTGTGAAGTTTACACAAAAAGATTGAAAAGATTTAATTTTACAACTGATATTTTAAGTGACTACACACTATCGGCGGTTGATGACCCAAAAAGATCATCAATTTAATTTCTTTCTTGTTTTATCATGTTTATGTATCGATATCCATAACGTGAGCGGAGTTTCGCTAGCTAATTTAATTTGGCCTTGTATTAGTCTTAACTTATTATTGTGCTGTCAGTCTTCCTTCACAAAACACAAATGCTGTATTAAAACTGCCGTGTGATCCTAAAAATATACAGTACATCACTGCCGCGTACTAAACCCACGTTGGGCTTGGCCAGCAAAACTGACGTTTAAAATTCTCTTTAACAAACGGGCACAATTCTATTCCTTTTTAAACCAAGACCAAAAACAGCTGCGAGGCATACACTCAGCTTTCCGCTCCGCTCATCAATGAATCACCGGCTCAATATATCGTGCCGATTTCCGATGCAAGCTAAGATACTCTGCAGCGCTGTCAGAACAATGTGCATATTTCTTGACCTACCGCTATTTTCGTATAATTTCGCATCAATTATCCGGGGCATGCCCGCATGTTATTATAATGGTGTTCATAAATACTTATGTGATTACGTCATACAAGCCCTTAATAATAGAACTTCGGTCAAGTTGTGTATTTTATTTTCTTTTCGCTTCAAATTCTAAGAGTCATATTATATGGTTTATGTATTAATAAACGGTATAACACCATACAAGCTCTAAAATAGCACTCGATCGTTTCAAGTTATAATAATATTTTCTGCTTTTGATCCTCTTCCTCATTCAGCTTAGTAGCTTACTTTTTAGGGTTCCGTACCCAAAGGGTAAAAACGGGAGTCTATTAGGTACTAAGACTCCACTGTCCGTCTGTCACCAGGCTGTATCTCATGAACCGTGATAGCTAGACAGTTGAAATTTTCACAGATGACGTATTTCTGTTGCCGCTATAACAACAAATACTAAAAACAGAATAAAATAAATATTTAAGGGGGCTCCCATACAACAAACGTGTTTTTTTCGGCGTTTTTGCCTTGTGGTACGGAACCGTTCGTGTGCGAGTCCGAATCGCACTTGGCCAGTTTTTACATATTTATAACTAGCTGACCCGAAAGACGTCCTGTCCAAAAGTTCATACAAAATTCCATAGAAAAAAGGACGTTCTGTTATTCCCGAATTTAATGTTTTTTACGGGAATCTTAATTGTCTTCTTGTTACTCCGACCCACCCCGTCGCATCGCATCGCCTGCCCACGCTATTACTTCGTTTTTGCTTAGCGTTCTTTCTGACTTTTTTCTTTTTGCTCGGCTCCTAAAGGTCATAGCGTGATGTTAAATAGCCTATAGCCTTCCTCAAGAATTGGGCTATCAAATGCAAAAAGAATTTTTCAAATCCGACTGGTAGTTCCAGAGATTAGCGCGTTCAACCAAACAAACTCTTCAGCTTTATAATATTAGTACCGATAGAAGTACCTATAGATATAGATACGTCATAAAAGCCCTTGATAATAGTACTAACCGCAAGTTGTGTATTTTCTTTTTGCTTTCAAGTTATAACAGTAATAAATTATTTACGTGTTTAATCTCGCATTAATTAAACGGGTAATGAGATTATTTATTAATAAACGTTGGTAGCACGCCACATACAAGTGTTAAAATAGCAACTTACTCAAGTTGCGTAATTTTTTTTCGCCTCAAGTTAATTACACTTAAAAATGTTTGCATATTGAAGCAGCTCAACCGCAAAAAAATGTTTATTATTAATTAATGGTTTTAATTAATCTATTCATATTGTTATATTTTAAGGGTTGTTGACTGGGCGTAAGGCTTTGTTATTAAACTTCATCAGGGTAATCACTATAAAACTAAAGCTTCAAGTGTAAATATGTTAATGGTACCATATAAGGCCTAGCAAACAAAAGTTGTGCATTTGGATTTAATACTATGTCAAGTTGGTAATAACAACTGATGAACGTTTGCACAGTAAAAACAATTAGAAATTATTTTGACGCACATGACTCAAAAGTTACGAATTTTAATGCAAAACGCAGAATTGCATGAGGCCTTGAATGTCAACAAAAAATAAAATAACGCAATCTACTTCTGTCCTGCTTAGTAAGTCAGTATTCTTAACTCTTATAAGAGTTACGGGCGTTTTATTTATAAAAAAAAACAGACTTAAAACCTCACGAATTTAAAACAAAAAAAAAAACTTGTGATCACGAAAACTTCTAGTTTTATTAATAAAGTAGCAGAATAAAACCAACATAAAAATACTCACACAAAAACCATGGCTATTAACACCGACCGTGTTGAGTCAGCGTCCCAAATAAATTCGCGTTCGTAGTAAATAAACAATGATCGTGGACAACAATGCGTCCGTCACGGTTGAACGATGCACACTGACTGGTGATCGGTAAATGAATTGACAAGTTTGTCAGCGCGACTATGTAGGGTTAAGTTTTTGATAAGGGCTTGAAGCAGACTTAGCTACCACAAATTCAAAACGTTTCAATTAAACCATTTACAGACTTTTGAATTGTCAAAGAAGCCGCGGGGTAATTGCGTAACACGCTATCAGTAGCAATTGGTTTCATTTTGACAGAACAACAACATTCAGTCATTCATTGCGTTATTTACGTTGTTGAGCAGACACATTATTCGCACATATGAAGCAATGGTTTAGCAATATCCTTCAAAAGTATCCAGATTGAGATCGATAGTTTGTTACACAATAAAATTAGGGTGCTGGTCAGTTAGAAAGATGAAGTATTTGCCATTCCAAAGCGTAGTAGGTTCCTATGGGGCAGAACGAGCAAGAAACTCCACATGGACACGCTTTTCTAGAAGAGAAATAGGTATATGGTCAAGGTTTTCATAGGCGGACTGTACGATAGATTTTTTGGAAAAATTTTAGATTTAGACGAAACGAAGCAAAAGCAGTGAAACACCTAATGGTCGACTGCCTATCCCTAGGAAAAAGGCGGGAGTTTCTTTTATTTATTTATTTATTTATATATACTTTATTGTACACTTTTTTATTGTACACTTTTATGTGTAGCACACCTACGTGTTAATATATTTTCTGCCAGAAACAAGAGCAAAAAGGTAATTTCATTTGAGGTGTTCGTGTAATCGTGTTACCCGAATTGAACGCAAAAAAATACAAGTTGAAGCCCATTCAGAGTTCATTCACATGTAAGAATGGACCTAGTATTTTCTGTTCAGAACCGTCTTTTTGTCTGTCTTATCTTATTACGTAATTTCAGAGATATTCTTGGCAGATAACGCTATAAAATGCTTGCACCGTCATTTTGCACGACTCATAATATAATGCGAAGCGTTACAGTGCATAACGATCGATTTTTTTTAAATTAATTTATATAGATACACATGAAACACTGGATAGATAAAAAAATACACAACAAAAAGTGGGCTAGAGATACGAATTGAAAATGTAACAAAAACTCGAGTGCCCACTTCTGTTTTTAGGCTATACAATAAAGTGGTAGTTCCGTGTCATCCGTATGGAAATCGCAGCCACCTGCATCGCAAAAGCCAATCGTTCATTTTGAGCCCTGAGTTTTGTTTCGCCATTTTCTTCAGGGGTAGCAGATAGAAAATGTCGACTCCATGCAACTTTTTTCTTTTTTTTTTAAATAATATTATGACGTGTAAAAGTGATTCCGATATTCGATTAACAATTTCATTTCATATCAGCCACGAGCCGACGACCATTTATGAAAAAACATTAAATGTCATAATAAAAACCTTAATTTTGTTAAATCCGCTTTCGTGCACAATTCCCATAAATGTCGTTACAGTAAATACTGACTGATCCAAAAATTGGGGATCATTACTTCTAAATAGGTCGCGGAGTAACATTTTTGCATCTTAATTATTTCCTGAATACCGAGTTACCTCTTGTCAGTAAGGTTTACCAATATTTTTGTGGCTGACGACCCACTTTCCGTGGCCTCGTTGTCGTAGACTCCTTCCGAGGATGGCATGAATATCGGTCTAAAACCGACTTTAAACCTACGGCGGTCTTTCAACTAACTTTTGTTCGAGGACAGTCGAAAACATTGTAAGAGCCATTTATTTTTAAAAGAGAGATTCCTAACCGGGGAGTTTCTTGCCGGGTCTTCTCCATAGGAAACGATCAATTGGAACCGTGCACCCAGCTTCTGACTTTTCATAAGTGCTTATTAGGTTTATGTGAAATAAAATTAATTTCGTACACTTGCGCTCTCTCATTTCTGCTCCAATAGTTGCTATTGGCCGCAATTTTTTGATCCTTTGGAAAGTCTAAAGGCTGTCTTTGAGTTTGGCAGACTCTTACTGACTGAAACCACACCGTGTTTTTCAAAGACCTCTGACCGGGGTGCTGCAAGATTTGCGCAGTTCGTCACGCTCCCCCGGTCAGGTATTGGCCCACATGGCACTGGCCGCCATGCCCTCAATTTGTGCAGCAGGGGTCTCGTTACTCTGGCCTCCAGAGAGTGTAGTATTTTTATGTAACCCTTTTAGCTTTTAAATAAGTATTCAACAATACTACCGTGAAACCGTCATTTCGTAAACACACAAATGTATTTACTAGCTTCTGCCCGCGACTTAGTGTGCTTGAAATTTCTTGTGCCTCCGACAAGCACCACCGCCTCCATTTCTTGTGCTCCTGCATTGCTCTTAAGGGTCTTAAGAGCAATGCAAAAGCTTGATATTTAATAAACTTTCTCAACAATTGACTATCAAACGCAAAAATTTTTTTTTTAATCCGACTGGTAGTTCCAGAGATTAGCGCGTTCAAACAAACAAACTTAGATAAAGATTTTGTCAATATTTATACGTCGATGTTTTTAATTAATTTGTTTGTTGTGTTTCGGTTTGTAAACAAAGTTGTATTCGGCGGTATATCCGGCATTTTCGTGACTACACTAAGTGTATCGCCCTATTACACCATGATGGGGCAAACAATCGTCCTTCAGTGCCTGGCACAGGGTTCGCGTGAAAGAACGAACTACTCGAGGGGTACTTTAGGTACTTACTCAATAAGGCGGGGGTTGAAGTGACAGAAATGCAATAAAACAAAGAGTTGAATTGCGCAAGATTAGAGTGGTTTTAATCTCTTAGCTCTCACTCTTCTATCATCATCATCTGCCTAGCCATTTCCCAATTAAGTTGGGGTCAGCTTCCAGTCTAACCGGATGCAGCTGGATACCAATATTTTACATGGAGCGACTGCCTATCTGACCTCCACAATCCATTTACTAGGTAATACGATACCCCTTGGTAAGACTGGTTGTCAGACTTTCGGGCTTCTGACTACCCGTAACGACTGTCAAAGATCCACGAATGACAGCCGGGACCAACGGCTTAACGTGCTTTCCGAGGCACGGAGGGATCACGGTATGTAAAGATGGTCACCTATCCACAGACCAACCACGGCAAGCGTAGCTTAACCTGATCGATCGACCTGTACGGCTGTTATTATTTATCCACGGGCCCCTCCCTCTCACTCTTCTATACTAACATTATAAAGAGGTAACATTTGAGCATGGGCGTAGCTTTGGGGGGCAAAGGTGGGCAGTGCCCAGTCTAGAAACTTCTTTGCCCAACCCAGAAAAATCGACAGTATTAAAGTAAGTACTTACTGTATAAACGCTTTTTAATTGAGTTCCGTACCTCAAAAGGAAAAGACTGCCCTTTATAGGTCCTACATTTTGACCAAGATGTAAGGTTTGTAGAGTTAAGCTCTCATTAATTGACTGTGGTTAGATTAGTAGGACGGCTGCCCCCCCTAGACAAAATCCCTAGCTACGCCAATGCATTTGAGACTTTTTAGATGTAGGGCGTTGTCATCTAACGACTGCTCCAAATCCGGAAATTCTTTCACGAATGCTACAGCAATGACGAATGAACGCTACAGCATTGCTGAGTGTTATAGGAACCATATCATGTTAAAACAAGAATTTTCACGCGGACGAAGTCGTGGGCAACTTTAACATAACACCCGGCAGGACAGGGGTGTCTGTTAGTGCACAATACTTAGTAAAAGTTATAGGTCTCATGCAATAGCAAGCAAATTAAAACTCCGGGCTCATGGGTTCTAAGAATTTCCTTAGAAAAAAAAAACAACCACATAATCATACTCCCAGTCTCAAGGATAATCCAAAAAATGCGCTCAGCGGTCGTGCATGCCATCATTTTGGACCTCGCCCAACAGTATTCTACTAGGCAGGGACCAAGAATGTATACCCGTTTTTAGAAGTTCCGGATCCCCTGCACATTATTTTTTATTATATTGGCTAAACAGGCGTTGCCCCGGGTTACGGGATACACTTCCTGTCGAGCTCTAACGAAATGAATGGAAAACACGCGAAATAATTGTTGACTCTGAAAAAGTTATTGTGAACTTACTTTTTAAAGGGTATGATAGCACATTTAATGGTTTTATTAAATGGTAAGTTATTGGTTTGTGTTGATTTCAGAATCGGACCTACAACATTTGTAGGTACTCTGCGGTTTTATCAGAGAACCGACATAATTTAAAGCCAGGAAACGAGTGTTGGACTTTATGCCAATACAAGCTGAAGTGTGTTGGATCATTCGGTTCCCTACAAAACGGTTGAGCTGGATGTTGCTGATCCACGCGTCGTCGTGAACGGGCGCCGTCGGTTGAGACTGGTCATCTCTTAACTGCCAAGGGTTATTTTTAATCTTATATTTTGGATTTGGATAGTTTCTTCATTTGTGTCTTTTTTTTCATTGTTCTCACATATAGAAGCAACAAGAATAATGTACCCAGGATTTTGTAACATCTTGATTTAAGAGTGTCCATAGAGATTCTTGCCCGTTCTTCTTCATAGAGATCTACGTTTTGGAATGGGCCGGCACCAGTCGGGGGTTGCGGAAGGATCGTACGTTCCCCCGACCCCCGACGTAGGTGTGAGATGGAACACCGGGGTGGTTTTTAGTCAGTAAGAGTCTGAAAGACCCCGCTGCCCGCCCCAGGGCGGCGGGCATCCATGAGGATTTTCCACCCCGGAAAAAAAAAGGCTTGTTTGATGCCCCCCGGTGGGTTTCCCGCATTGTCGAGGCGGTAGGCTCAGTAGCCATGGCTTGGTCACAAACAGTGAAGCGAAGAGGAACCCGAGGAGGAGCCGTTCGTCAAGGCTTTTGCCGATAAGCCGACGACGCGTCGCGGTCAACAAGTACGTTGCGGTGCCGCTTTGGCTACACCGCAACTGAGGCGGGCCGCGATGTCGTATGGGAGGCATCGCGGCTGAGGGTTGGAGGCCGAGGCGGGAGAGGAGTGTCGGTATTGCGGTGCGCCGCTTTCCATACCTTCCGCGGCCTTGACGGGGTCGCCACCGTCTGATGGCGGACGCGGTGGGGCCGGAGGGGAGGACGAGTGTTGGTATGACGTTGGCCGCTCTCCCTATCCTCTGCGGCCGAAAATTGGCAGGTGGCGGGGCCAATGACCTGACCCGTCGCAGGGGGACCAAGGGTGCCCAGACACGGGGTCGTCTGGCGCCAATGTGCTGGTTTGGTCCCTGGGGCGGTCACGGCGTACTATGTGTTCTGGTGCGCCGGTGATGGGGAGTACTCCCCAGAGGAGGGTCCGGTGACGGACAGCCGCGGCGGGTTCACGGATGAGTGCTAACGCGTGCCCGTGTTCCCGCCGTAAGCGGCAGAGGAGGACACCGTGGAGTTTTAGTGGGTTAGGGTCCCACATAACTGCACTATCTCCCCATGGTAGTGCAGAACGCATGAGCATTTCTCCACGTTAAAAAAAAATGGTTGGTTGATGCCAATCAATCGTAGATTGTTTTTATGCTGTCGTGTATACGATAAAAGTATTCATAGCCTACAAAGGTTTAATAACCATTACGTTAACAATAAGTGTGACCTCGACAAGCAACAAATACACACCTACTTTAGGTAATCCGCAATACGGTAACTAGTTGAAAACTTTTTACCGTAACGACATAAAACTTGATTCAGATGAAACGATTTCCATTTGTCAATTATTCGCAGTCTAATGCTTCTTAGCCCAGAGCCCGGGTACGAACGGGCGATTTTTCATCGCGTACTGGATTTCCAACTCCAATTTCAACTGAGCGTCGGGAATCCAACAGAGTGCATCCCAACGCGTCAAAAAATACACTGTCTGATTTTGTCGGCGCTAAGTTGTGCGTTGAAAACTCAATGCGCGATAAATAATCGCCCGTGGGTACGAGTTCGACGGCTTATTATAAGAAACTCCAGACCATGGGCGCGATACTTTAGAGTTAGACTGTTAGGAAATTTAGTTTCACCTGTATAATCCTACTTCTTACTAATATTATAAACGCGAAAGTTCGTGAGGATGGATGGGTGTTTGTTACTCTTTCACGCAAAAACTACTGAATGGATTTTTATGAAATTTGGCACACAGGTAGTTCATACCCAGGATTACCGCATAGGATACTTTTTAGCTGACAACTTGGAGTAATACGCTACTTTTTATCCCAATATTCCCACGGCATCGACACTTATGTTTGTGAAACCGCGGGGAGCTGTTAGTACTTGATAAAATGTTTTAATTAGTTAGGATAAAATAAAGTGGAAGCTGCAAAAATGAGTGAATAAGTTTGAAAAAATTGGAGTGGAATATTAATGTGCGGTTTACTATCTGGGTGTATGTTGCTAAATGTAACTGAAACCTAGAAAATGTAGACTTGATTGGAATACAAAAAAAATTGGGCCTGCTTGCACCGTAAATAAAAAAGTACAGACGGCAGCACATCAAGCTACTACAATCTGTCAAATTTCTTTAATAGATTTTCAACTTTATCGCCAAAAAATAAGGGTGCGTCTCATAACGTATAAACTCATTTGGTCTAATTTCATTTTATTATCGTTCATAAGATATAATCAACGTGAGATATACCAACTGTTGATATAATTTCTTTACATATAACATTTATTTATTCTAAAACTTAATTAGTATAACGTTGTTTGATATAACGTTTATGTAATCGAAAATCATTTGGTCTAACGTTTAATATTTATATTGTTTATTTAATCGAAAATCATTAGGTCTAACGTTTAATATATGTATATAAAAACGTTATTATGGTTAACACCCCGACTCAGAGTACCCCGACTCGGATAGGTTAGGTTAGAAGGCTAAGGCGGGAGCGAAGCGGAGCGGAGCTCCCGCCTTAGCCTTCGTGGTTATTTTTTTTTAAACCACCCAGAAATAGGAGCCCCGCGAAGCGGGGCTCCGTCGACCTATCTTAGCGCAGGTGGTAATTAGTTACTAGTTATGTTTAATATCTACTTAGGTGACTATTACCTATAACTACGATAGAACTTACAAAGAATAAAACAAAGAAAAAATACTTTTAAATATATCTTAAACAAAATACAAAGTTATTGTTTTATTAGACCAAATAAGTTTTATATCTTTTGAGTGGTATGTCAAACGATTTTATATTTAATGTATGTTATGCTTATGAAAATTAGTTATTTTAAAATTATATCAATCGTTCATTATATTAACTAATCGCTATAAGTATTAAATAAAATTATAGGTTCTGTTGTTATATATTGTAAATATTAGAGATTTTGTTGTTATATCATCTATTACTTACCCAAAAAATAAGGTTCAAAGTTCATTGGGAAAATTTTACAGTTTCGGGTAAGTAGCTTGATGTGCTGGCGTCTGTACATTTAGCTCCAAGCAAAAATACCTAGCAAATGTCTTGTTCTATCTGCTAATTCATCGTTTGAAGTCAGCCTATAATAATCCCACTGCTGGGATGGCTGGGTGGGCTATAATCCACCACGGACCCAGTGTGGGTTGGTATATCTCACATGTCTTCAAACTTTTGGTTCTAGGACATGCTGGTTTCTTCACTATGTTTTCCTTCACAGTTTCGAAAGTAGTGGTAATGAAATAATTTACACAAAGTTAAGTGCCTGCTTGGGATCGAACCCACTACCTACAACTCGTAAGTCGCGGCCTTTACCGCTGGGCCACTGCTCACTTTGAAGTTGACAAAGGCAGAATTGTTTTTTTTTTAGTTTGACATGTTTGTGAGACTGGTCAGAGAAAGCAACATAGAGGGAAGAGCGGAGGGGTGTGGGAGCTTTACTCAGCAGTGAGACAATACCGGTTGCCAAAAAAAATAGCCCAATAATGTATTAAGTGATTCAAAGTTCAAGCAGGTATCTATGTAAGTAGATAAATATACATGTGATGGAGGTAATAGTGTAATTTGAAATCCAAAAACAATGCCTTATTTTTTTTTTAAGAAGTAACATAGGGTAGGTTAAAAATAAATTGAAAAGAGGAATGCTTTATTATTTTTAATTGTTTATGGTACTTTTAATTTGTTATTTTTAGATTTCTTATTGGAGAAATAAATATAATGGAATATGTTTAGTATGAAGCTAGTTTTATATAAAAAGAACCTGGTGTGTGGACGGCGGTGGTTGGATACTGAGTGTACTTTGGGTATATCCCCTGGTGGCAATCTAAAACTAGGCTCACCCTCATCTTCCTGATCCATGGCTCTTTTGTAGCAGAAAACAGAATTATTTAGTTACAATTATCATATGTATTACTTAGCTAATTGTTGTCTTTTAAAAATATGCATAAATCTGGCTTTCAAATTTTGTCCTTTTAGAATATTGAAAAATAATATTGCCCAGTTCATTTTATGTAGGTAAGTTCAGACGTAGAATGAAAAGTTAAATTAATAAAATATAAATGTTACTACAGAATTTTTTGTTTATTATGTATGTACTTAAGTACTTAATTTAACATTTAATAGTACTTTGAATTCTTTTAACTGATAAACAGTATGAAAAGTTAACTATAAAAATATGGGAAAAAGTTTGTACATACAATTAGTTAATTATACCTGCAGCCCCTGCAGGGCACCCCCCCTAGACTGCAGAAGTAGGCAATACGACAGAATGCAGAACGTATCACAGATTAATTAAGCACTAAGTATACACACCGCAAACGGGAAAAAAAACATCCACAAATCAACAACGGCGGCATTTACCCACAAATCACATTTAAGTACAGATTTTTAACTTTAATTAAGCCAATGTATTTCAAGCATAGGTTATATTTATATACTCACGACTTAGGCCAGTATCTCGTCGCCGGTGGTATTGTTTTCTACCGGAGATTAAATTATTAACACGAATAATTTCACATTTCTACGGTTTAGTATTTTTTTGCTATTTTAAAATTAAATTAAGTACAACATAAAATCTACAAAAATTTTGATCTCTGACTTTATTTTTATGTTTCAAAATTGACGCACGCACGCGCGTTGCCAATTTTTTAAAGATGCATTCGTAAATAATTTTTTCAGTTAGTTGTTTTTTTTTTAGATAATGTCCGTAAAACTCGTATTTCACACATTTGGGTTAGCTTTTAATTATCATAATTATTTATTTTATAGGCCTTTGCTAAACAGCTTTGTAAATTAAACCGAATGCTCAGTATATTTTGAAACTTTGACATAATTATTATAATACCATGGCTGGCACTCAGCGCAGTATAGGAACGTTTTCGGTTTACTTTGGCGTTTTGTGTTATAACCAGTAATTTCATTTTAGTTCTATTTCATTAGGACTTTAGACAGTTAGACTCACTATGATCCATGTCGCACTAAATACATGTGAATGTCAGCCTAAGTGCCTTGCCTCGTTAATCATAACAAATGTATAACGTGGGGGTCTTGGATTAGATGCCAATAGGCAGGCCCGTATTAAATGAGACTTATAATTGGAAAACCCTTGGTTTACCGTAATCTATCTGTCCGATTCTCCGCTAGGAGTAATAGCACAGTATAAAGACATACAGTATTGTATCTGGGCCGTAACCTTGAATTAAATGCCTACAGCCGCGCGGTACGTAAACATGCGATAGGGCTGCCCGCCTCCAGCATTTTAATTACATTTGCCTACTTTGTGTTTCCATTTAGTTTTGTTATTGTATTTTACTGTGTGTACATAAATAATAAAATAATTCGTCATTTCGAATTAACCATTTATTCAACATTAATCTGATTACAGTTTATTTCTATGAAAACTTGTTCATGTGTATTTTTAAACAAATTATGTTAAATTATTATTATAGTTAAATCAAACGTTCAAGAACTACAAATAAAATTTAAAATTTGTATATTAATGTTTTTTTAATCTTTCCTATCATTGTCCTATCCTTAACAGAATAACACAGATTGGAAGAAGTTAAATAGCAAACATGTATAATATAAAAATTATAATTAAAATAATCTGTTCATTGAAGTAATAAACATATTTAAATTAATGAGTGCAAACAAAAGCAAATTTATCAATTAAATTGTAGATTTCATTTCACTCCTTCCTCCTTTCGTTCCTCCTTCTTTCCTCCTTCTCCTTCATTCATACAAAATATTAATAATTCAATAAAAATAATTAAATTTTATTCATAAAAGTATGCAATCATTGCATTAATGTTTATGATGTTGTCACGTTAAACTATCGTCCGTAAATCGACTTTACAGACAACCAATTTTTTTCTAGTATTATTCATACACACAGTACAATAAACAACTATTATTAATAATAAAAACCACGTCTTTACTTGGAATTATACAAACTAACAAAACACACATGCCCCGAGGTTTTAAGACAAGCGTACCTACCGTTTAATGATTCATGAACCGCCTACCTCACTCGTGTTTATCACTTTCCTTTACTCTATTCACTTCATTTATTAATCCAGACATCTTTTTTTCGGGAGATAAAATGAAATACTTATCCATTAAAAATACACACATTATGTACCTACCTACAAGTAAGTAAAATTATTTTATAGTCTTACCTTTCAGAGTTTCCAGGTAATCTAAAAAAAGTTATCTCTGGATGCGTTATTGACGAATTCATGCAACCAAAAACAGCACAATATAGCCTACTCGTCATATTAAATATGTACTTGAACTTATTTTTAGTGAAAAAATCGCGCGGTTATTGTTAAAAAAAACAACACACCGTCCGTTCGTCACTGCAGCACAGTCGCGACTGTCTGCATGCTGAGCGGATGCCGTGGTCGAGGCGCGTAGGTATAGCTCGCGTTTCGTCCGTTTGTATGAAGACGACGTACTGTATGTCTTTATTTATACTGTGGTAATAGTGTTCTGTGGCCCGATTTCTCTGAAGGGGTAGGCCACAGAGTACTTTTTAACCGACTTCTAAAAAGGAGGAGGTTCTCAATTCGGATGTTTCTATTTTTTTAATAGTATGTTTGGGTATAACTCCATCGTAGACGGATTTGCAATTTTTTTTTGTTTCAAAGAGCGTTAATCCGAAATGGTTCCATTTAAATTTCGTAAAGATCTGATGATGAGTTTCGGAGACAGACGACGGAACTTTTCAATAAATGCCAGCAAATTAACCGCGAGTGATTGCTGCTATAGCATAATTATGTGCAATGTATGCAATGTACAATTGTATGCATTGTTTACGCAATCACACAACATAATATCACGCCTGTACCCTTTAAAGGGTTGGGCAGATGTGTTCAATAGTTTTCCGTCACTGATATTCACATAGCAAGTAGTGATATATGAATTTGTTTGGGGTAGGTAGGTACGACTAACGAAAATACAGAACCAGACACCGACTTTCGAGTAATTTTAAAGAAATTTTTCACTTTGTAGTGTTTTTTTTTGGAAGTCAGTTTTATGGCCCACAGAACACATATACTCCTAGCGGGTAGGCCCTTCAGGGTAATCGGGCTTGACGTTATATTATATTCTGGACTCTTGTATCATACAATCTGAAAGTCAATTATGTTTACAAGTATTTTATCTTTCCATTATTAGGAGAATCCGAGCCAACCAAATGGCTCATCAAAGAAACACCCTGCTTTATTTTTCTAAATTTTATTATACAATAAACTTACAATTAATACGCAACTCATACAATAGAGGTTGATTTAAGCATAGTAGCTGAGGTTAGCCTTCTTCTTGGCCTGGACTTCCAGGATAGCGTCCATGAAGTCTTCATGAGTGACGGAAGTGGCGGAGCGACGGAGGGCGATCATACCGGCCTCCACGCACACGGCCTTGCACTGCGCGCCGTTGAAGTCGTCTGTAGAGCGGGATAATTCCTCGAAATTCACGTCAGGACAGACGTTCATTTTTCTGTGGAAGTAGTTAAGATTATTCATCTGAAAGGATGATCACAATTACATGGGGCCAGTATTTCAGGTATTTCTAGTGCATTGACAATGAGGATTGATAAATAATTAGAGCCAGTGAGCCTTAGGTGGGTTATTATTGTAAGCAGTTTTGACAGCAATACCAATTTCGTAAAGTACTGGAGCCGTATTATGACGGTTTAATGTCAATGCCATCATGATTCCAGAGTAAGAGACGAGATGGAGCTATACATGACCGATAGCACCATCCCTTTTTCGCACTGGAATCACGATGACTTTGATGAATACTTCATAATACGCGCCCTAGTACGCGGTCGTTAATGTGTCGAGTTTTAGAAAATGTTCTACTGTTTAACAGTCTCTTTCCAAAACTAGATGGGAGATTGACTCGTGAATGACACTGACAGCATTTGTGAAATTGTGTCACAGAAATTGTAATGTTATAACAAGTTGGCCACGTTAGTTCCGATTATGGCAACGCGCCAAAAGAACCTTGTAATGTTTTAGATTTGAACCATACCTTGAATGGATCTGCATGATGCGCGCCCTTGCCTCCTCGTTGGGGTGAGGGAATTCAATCTTCCTGTCCAGACGTCCAGAACGAAGCAGGGCAGGATCTAGAATGTCCACTCTGTTTGTAGCTGCAATGACCTGAAATTAAAGTTTTAATTTGTAGGACAACAATTATTAATGAGACTGATTTGTGATTAAATAATCCAAAATTATGATTTCCTGGTTGCGTATTGCCTTAATCATAAATTATCATAACTATCTAAATTAATATGTATTTTGTTAAATTAGAGTACAGGTAGGCCTATGGGCTGTTCCAAAAGTATCAGGTGAAAATGTAAACAAATGGATCAGGAAATGTACAAGACCTGTGGATAGCATTAAGTCTTGTGTAGTTCCCTAACGAGCTAGGTCGTACGAGCGCTCCCACAAAAGAACTAGTTCCCAGATCTCTTGCTTCTTAGTTCATAAGTTCGTTCGATAACAGCGAGTCCTAATAGCGGGAATGAGCGAGAGCGCGGCGCCCGCACATCACTACTACCAATCTTACCATTTAGAATATTTGATATGTAATATTTCTGTTTCATTTATTTATAAAAAAAAAATCAAAATTTTAAATACTATGAGTACAATGTAAAGTAAAAGAATACAGCAAAATAGTTACGGCTACACTGTTGTCATAACGTGAACTACACTTCGCGCGCTATTGTTGTACAGGAGATGTGGAGCGGTGTGCAAAAGAGTGTGCATAGAGGGTTTGTTTACACTTTCATCATAGCATTGGAACAGACATTAAGGGTTGATAAACAAAACCAATCTTATAAGTAGGTACCTACCTTAATATCAGCAGTGGAACTGAATCCATCAAGCTGATTGAGGAGCTCCAACATGGTACGCTGGACCTCTCTGTCTCCAGCCTTCTCAGAGTCGAAACGTTTAGTACCGATAGCGTCGAGTTCGTCAATGAAGATGATTGCCGGGGCCTTTTCCTTGGCTAAGGCAAAGGCGTCACGGACGAGTTTCGCGCCGTCACCTGAAGTTAAGAATGTTTTCTCATTAGATATCAAAGATATTAAATTATTTACACACAAAACAGGTTCTGCAACTATTAAACAACAGCTGCGTACAGTTACAGCAGCGTTAACTGGCCACGGGTCATTTTAATAAACACCTCTTTGTCATAGGAGTCACAAAACCTATCATCTCTTTGTTAGATAGATATCAAACCAGACCAAAATGAATTGCCTGCACTATCAATAGAAAAGGAAGATGTGTAATCCCACTGTTGAGCATAAGTCTTTTCCCAACAGTGGAACAATACGACATTTATGCGCATCTGTAACCATATATTCAGCACATGGTTCTACACCCTTAAGCATAGAGATGTCTCATTAGATATTAAGTCTTTTAGTTTGTTTTAATTTTTAGGATTCCGCACTCAGACGGTAAAAATAGGACCATATTACTAAGACTCCACTGTCCGTCTGTCTGTCATCAGGCTGTATCTCATGAGCCGTGATAGCTAGACAGTTGAAATTTGCACAGATGATGTATTTCTGTTGACACTTTAACAACAAATACTAAAAACAATAAAATAAATATTTAAGGGGGCCTCCCATACAATAAACGTGTTTTTTTCGGCGTTTTCGCCTTGTGGTACAGAACCCTTTTGTGTGTGTATCCACTCGACATATTTATGAGTTATGGTTGCTCGAAATAAATGTATTTTATTTTTTATAAAAAAAAGCTTCATAGATAATTGCATACCTATATGGTCAAAATGTTTGAAACAGCAATTTTTATTTTTTATTTTCACTGGTTAAGAATCATGTATTGAATCCATGGTAACAGGTTGTGTGACAATGTCTCTGGGACCCTACATTGTGTCATTATGTTTACATAAAACATGTGCCAAAAAAACATATTTTTTTTCTTTTGATATGGTACTTACAGTGCGTGCCACGTAAGTAGAGACTTGACCCCGCCTCCCCCGCCTCTTTCCGCCGCCCCTATGACGTCCGGTCCCATCCCGCACTCAGACCTCATACCGCTAAAGATACCTAAAATCGTATTCTGCGCATGTCAGACCATGTGGTGTGTCAAGTCTCTTCTTACGTGGCATGCACTGTACCTATAATAATAGAGAAGTGCACTTACCAATGAACATTTGCACAAGTTGCGGTCCAGCCAGCTTCAAGAAGGTAGACTTGGTCTGTGCAGCACATGCTCTTGCCAACAATGTCTTGCCTGTACCAGGGGGACCGTACAACAGCACACCCTTGGGCGGATGAATGCCAAGATTCACAAACTTCTCTTTGTGTGTCATTGGGAGCACCACAGCTTCAATTAGCTCCTGGAGAGGAAAATACATGTATTAGTTATAGTTGTAGGTAAATGGGTGGAAGTAATCTTATAGGTACACATAATTTTGTTATTTACTGACCTAACAAATGTATGAGAAAATGAATTATCTTCATAATTTTTTTTCGTGAATTTTTACCATGTTTTAATAGTTATTCTGCTATTCGGGCAGAGACAAATCCAACAAATCTAAGATCACAAAAATCAGTACAGCCGTTTTTGAGTTATAAATGGTGTTACTGACCCGACTTTGTTTTATTTATATAGATATATAGATTTTATATTCCTAAATTGTTGAGCAGTGCACTGCAATATTCGGTGCATATTTTACGGTTTACATTTCGACCTCTGTCTATAATAAATCCTATGATTAGCAGCCAGTATTATGCTGAGATGGGCCTCGCACAGTTCTAATTTTTTAGTTTGTTTTTAATGTAAATTTGTTAGTTATAAATGCTCCTTTTTTACTATTTGTATTTCCCGTGTGTCCCAAATAATATATTATTCTTTCTTTATTTGAAAATCTGTCTTCAAACCACACAAGTAAACACAACAAAGCTGCAAAATATTTGCGAGGCAAGCTTACCTGTATCTGTTTGTCCAAACCACCAATATCTGAGTACTGCTCAGTTGGTCTCTCGTCCACCTCCATGGCCTTGACCCTCGCGTCGTACTCGGCGGGTAAAGTCTCCAGTATCAAGTATGAATCCTTGTTCACACCCACTAGGTCACCAGGCTTCAGTTTCTCAGCGTCAACTAAGCCAATGACTGGCAAAAAGTACGTTTGACGGGTGGAAGTCTTGATGACCGCGCATTTCCCCTTACGCTGCGAGTCCAGGTCCACCACAGCACCATCTTCCTCTTCTTCTTGAGGGTCCACATCCAACAATTCTATGACATTCGATACGAGGTAAGGCAATGTTTTGTTCACTTTGATTTTCTCTGTGTTCTCCTTTATTTTATCATTCTGGGCCTGTAGTTCATGTGAGATCCTCATAACTTCACTTTTCATGATTTTAATCTCATTGTCTAGGAGTCTCGTACGGCTGATGATTTCGTCTGTCGGCATGCGGAGAACTTCCTCACTAAGCGCCTCTTCGCCATCTTCCCAAATAGATTTATCTTCTAATGTTGTAGCCATTTTCAGATTTATTCTCAATGACTTGGAAGAAACTCAGAAATAATGCCGAAGCGATGCAAAACAAAATTGTTCAAAATCTTGGAGTCACCAAAATGAATTGTCATTGTGTCAATTCTGGTTTTATTTAGGGATGTGACAGACAGAGACAGAACCACAGAACATAGAAACCATAAGACTTTTTTCCTCAAATCATGTCAATTATTTTTATGGAAAAGAGTAGTTCCATAAAAACTATGGTTGCTGCAACGGTTGTAGCGATAGCACCCACAGTTTCTTCTATCAGCAACAGAACTAACAAAAACCAACCAATAATTTAAATTAGTAGACCGTCGAGGTTTGTCAATGGTGCATTTTTTTCTTTTTATTTTATAGCTCTTACATGCCGTTGTTTTATGTAGTCTGTGGTTTCATGTGACATTGACAACTGACAAGAATGAGTGACAACTGACAATCATTTCGATTTTTGAATCGACGTATATTTTTTTAGTTGATGTAGTAAAAAATTTCGAAACTGGGAGCTGCGTTAAAATATTTGGGTAGTTTTGGTTTATTGCTGTAAAATACTTCGAAATAAGTTCAAAAATGGCCTTTTCAACGTTGCTTCGCCCGTCAGGTAACTAAACGGCTTTAGTGGTTGTTTTGCTATTACATAACCGTAGCTGTTTCAAGCCTTTTACTCACACTTCAGGCTTAGGTTTATTAATTTATTAGCCTATTGTCACATCACCTACGAGTAAAATGTTTAATAATCACAATAAAAAATTGTACAAAATATTCTCGGCGGGATTGGGATAGGTTAGGTAGGATCCAGAGATGCATCCAGATTCACAACAATTTGGTTGTTTTTAAACTAGAAGTTAGGCCTTCAGCCAATAATAAGGCTCTAAGACGGCCTTTAATATAGTGTTTACAAAAAAAAGTCAACTGAAATTTCAAGAAATACAAAATATATCCTTCAATTTGAATTTGAACAGTTGCAGGCTACAAACGTTTACCACTATGATGTTTATAATTGCTTGCACATTTCTGTTTTATTAGACTGCTTAGTTGTAAAATTACAAAGCATCTATTTTTTTTTAAATTATTGCCATCAAAAAACCTGTTTGCTCGTTGACATTGATTTAAACCAGTTCCAAATTACCAAACTTTATGCCTCTGATCTATACTAATATGATGTTGTTATTAATCATTATTATTCTTTAAAAAGTAATAATAAAACAGAAGTATGATTTAAATTACAGTATGTGGAAGTCAGTTGCAACAAATGATGAAGCTAGCAACACAGGCATCCCTACAGCGACCCGTGACTAGCATGCTGCCCATCAGTACACACATTGTGAAGGAACTGAACAGCACGCCAATCATTAACTCTGTAAGTTAACTTTATTATTTGCCTTGAAATTGGAAATGTACAATTGCTCAATTGTTCAGTTGCAATTGCCATGTCCTAACCAAAGCGAAGTGTTCATTTGGTTCGGCGATACCGAAGTCGTTGCCGTGCCGACGCGCCTTCAGGCAGGATAATTGTGTAACACGCTATCAGTAGAAATGAGTTTCATTTTGACAGCTCAACAACATTCATTATGTTGTTTAGCAGACAACATTTTCGAACTTATGAAGCAATATTTATTCCTCAATGGTCATGATTGCACCTACCACTGTTTGTCTCTGCATCACCCCAAAGGTTGACTGGTAGAAAATGCCTATGGCATTAAGTCTGCCTCTGAACATTTATGTGCTTGAAGTATTAAATAAATAAATAAATATCCTTCAAAATGATTCAGATTGAGATTGATAGTGCGTAACGCATAAGGGTGCAGTTTTCCCAACAAGAGTGGCATATGAACGCGACTGGTTAGGACGCGGCGTTAGGGCTTAGAATGCTATATTACACTTCGCAATTCTTCAATGCACTAGTGTGAATTGAATTTGTGTGGGGGTAGGTACAGATGCCAGCACATCTAATAAGCTACCCGAAACTGTAAAATTTTCCCAATCAACTTTGAACCTTATGCTTTAGCAATAAAGTGGAAAATCTATTAAAGAAATTTGACAGATTGTAGTAGCTTGATCTGCTGGCGTCTGTACAGCTAAAAAGTGAAAAATAACAACTTTTACAAAAAAAAAAATGACTTAAAAAAAAACACTACAAAGTGATAAATAACTTTAATAATTTTGGAAGTCATTGTCAAAAAACGAAAATGCGGATCTAACTACACCCGACTTCCAAAACAAAAGTTATTTATCACTTTTTAGTGTTTTTTTTTTTGAAGTTGGTTATTTTTTTATAAAAAAAGTTTTGTATTCAAATAAATTTGTAAGTGTATAAAGTAAATAATAATAGAAACTTTATATTTCAGACAGTATAACAGTCTTTACCATCACAATTTTAATATTATAACATTTATAACTAAGTAGCAACATTATTTCAGACATTTTTTTGTTGGCCCACATTGTGTCCCACTGCTGGGCAAAGGCCTCCCCTTGTTTCTTCCAAACGTCCCTGTCTTGTGCGATCAAATTCAGTAACAATACTAAAGATTACAAAATGTGGGATTTTCAGGTGCGTTCGTTCCGTACGTCGGCTGTTATGCAGGGCACGCCTCATGACCACTCTAAGTTGTGGGTGATTGAGAAGGGAGTGGCAGTGCTACTGGTACCCCTGGTACCTCTGGGCCTGCTCATCCCAAACAAGCTGTTTGACGCGACCCTCGCTATCCTCATCTGCGCCCATTCTTTCTGGTGAATATACATTTTAATACAATTTCAGCTTAACCATTGGTTGGTCCCAACTGTCATTAGTGGATCTTTGACAGTCATTATGGGTCGTCAGAAGGCCGAAAATCTGGCAACCAGTCTTAATAAGGGGTATTGTATTACCCAGTAACTGGGTTGTGGAGGTCAGATAGGCAGTCACTCCATGTAAAGTACTGGTATTCAGCTGCATCCAGTTAGACTGGAAGTCGACCCCAACATAGTTGGGAAAAGGCTAGGCAGATGGTGAAGATAATATCAGCTTATGTTAGGTGGTCCTCAAGTGACAGCGGTTCATGGCGTGACATAAAACTACTCTCAACCTAATTGTCTCCTGCTGCTCATCCGGAAACTTAACCTTATGATCTGTTATAAAAGTATCTGATGAAAGTGTAAACAAACCCTAGCATAATCTGCCTTTACTGTTCCCACTGCTGGGACACAGGCCTCCTCTCTGTGAGAGGGAGTGGGCCATAAGCTAACCAGTGCGGGTTGGTAGAGGCGGGTTGTTTGCTATCACTTTTTTTTTTAATATTTATACGCCTTCCCGGAAAAACATAGCGCCCATATTATTAACCTAAGACCTTTATGTAAATACCTATGTGTCACAAAATAAATATTCTGGTTGTGATTTTAGGTGTCATATGTCTTCGAAATTTTGGATCTAGGACATGCCGGTTTCCTCACGATGTTTTCCTTTTGAGAGCAGTGGTGATGAAATTATTTACACAAAGTAAAGCGCCTTTGGCCTGTAAACAAACCCTGTTTACGTTAAATTCTTACGCAATCACTCACTAAAGGGAATTAGCAACACATTCAGCTGTATTTAGAAGGTTTCGGCTTTATATCCCACAACCTTTTCTAAGAATTTTTTTTTTTTACAAATTATTATTATTTGAACAGCATTATTAAATTGTAATTGAAAAAATATCGTCGAAATTTTGAGGTTATAAAATGAAAAACCTCTGGTGAATTAAGATGAATAAGATACAATACTCTTTATTATGTACACGCAAGAATATTAAAATTAGTCATTCAGGGTTTATTTATTCAAATAATCAAATCAAGGCACTTAATTTGTAGGTGGGAGTAAAAATTGGCATCCACACATGTTTACTTTTTGTCAGATACTTTTGGAACAGATCATACCTACTCCATGAAAGTAGGGTTAAGTCGGCATCTGCTAACTCCTGCGGAGAATACGGGCATGGATTGCTTATTATAACTTACCCATTCCTTTTCCTATCCATTATTCTTTCCACTCCTCAGGGGTATGGAAGCTATGGTCATAGAGTATGTTCGTGTGCTCCTGTTTGGACCCTTCGTTCCTAAAGTAGCGATGGGAATTGTCTACTTCCTATCCGTGACCATGCTAGGAGGCCTGTTCTACCTCGTTTTCAATGATATCGGCTTATGCAGAGCTTTCTGGAGGATTTGGAGGAACATGAAAAAACCCAAATATTCAAAGAAGGGCAAGAGGGGCAAGAAATGCACTTAGATCAAGGTTTTTTTTTGACGGTTGTTGGTAGTGGCGTAGAGTAATCTATACATTAAAATAAAGTAGTTACGAATAATTTTTTGTCTGTTCGTCTGGATGTATGTTCCGGGTTGGCGCTAAAACGGCTGAACGGATTTGGTTGAAATTTGAAACACAGATTTACGGATTAACACATAGGGTACTTTTAATCACGGTAGTTCGTTGCCGTGGGGTATTTTCCGACATCCACCTGGGCGAAGCCGCGGGCAACAGCTAGTTCGTAATACGCCTGTATTCCCCTAAGGGGTAGGCAGAGGCGATAAGTACACTCACTAAAAGAGATAAGTTACCCGGCGGACTAGGGGCGTCCGTCTTCCGGCCGGACCGAGTTGACGCTACAGTGTTCCTCGCGCGCCACTCGAGAGCGGGGCGAGGCCTGTCGGGGGAGCAGTGAATGCTTATTCAAATCCTGCACGCCTTTCGACGATCCGCCATAGGCAGAGGTGGAACACCGCGGTAGTTTTGGCCTGTAAGAGTCCAGCATGCTGCTCCTCTGTCACCCCCACGATGGAGGAAGTCCATGAGAATTTCAACAGGGCACCAAAAAACAAAACGGTCATCGCGTATAGTTGAAGTTTAGTAAGAAACCGACGGATGTTTACGAATGAAATTTAATTTCATAAATTAACTGTTTGTTTTCTATTAATTAATTAAATTTTATTCAAAAGCATACATATCGGTTTCTTACTAAACTTCAACTATATCCGACGCCCCTGGTTATTTATCTCCTTTGATGACCACATACACATGAAAGAAAATGCGTTTATTTGCGGTAAACATGACGCAGAGAAAAACACAAAAAAAAGTTGGGGCAAAATTTCATCAGCTTAACTATTCACAATTATCCAACAAGCTATCGTATCGAAAATGACATATTTCGATAACCTGATTTACCTTGCTCGGTAGAATAGAGGTCGTCTATTTCAAATAAACTGACAAAATATTCGGGTTTTGGACTTGTGAACAGCGTTTACAGGACTCTTATTACATTGATTGATGTTCGATACGGTACGGAAGCGTATCGAGTGGTTGTGAATAGCTGTGCAGTTATACATAAATAGCTTCTGCCCGCGACTTCGTCCGCGTGAAATTTCTTGTTACTCCGACCCACCCCGTCGCATCGCATCGCCTGCCCGCGCTATTACTTCGTTTTTGCTTAGCGTTCTTTCTGACTTTTTTTCTTTTTGTTCGGCTCCTAAAGGTCATAGCGTGATGTTAAATAGCCTATAGCCTTCCTCAAGAACTGGGCTATCAAATGCAAAAAGAATTTTTCAAATCCGACTGGTAGTTCCAGAGATTAGCGCGTTCAACCAAACTAACAAACTCTTCAGCTTTATAATATTAGTATAGATATTTATATGATGCGATGGCCTGTCTTTTGCTCTCAACCTGGCATAAATCTGAACTTCGGGCTGGTGTTTAGGAATTCGTAATAGATAAACGTGGGTTTATCCATTACGTACACTAGGTATCACTACGTACAACTCTCTGCCGGATCACCTCATTCCGGATTGTATCCCTCAGAGTGACTCCAAGCTTCTTAGCTCGTTCCATAACTCGTATAATTAATAACTAATTGTGTGCATTTCTCTTGCAGGGGACTGGAAGCGATCGCCATCGATTACGTTCGTGCCAGTGTTGTGGGGCCCATTCTACCTAAAATTGCCCTCGGGCTTGTGTACCTAATCTCCATAGCAACCCTCGGTGGTCTGTTCTACCTCATCAGCCACGACGTCGGCATTGCCAACACTATCAGGCAGATCTGGGCTATCAAGGCTGACCGCCAAAAATAAATTCGGTTACATTGGTATTGATAATGATAACTACGCTAGCTAGTGAATAATAGAATTACTGTAAAGTAACCATGGTTATGACACATAGAGTTTTAGAAAAAGTTTGTTTCCGTTGTCTCTGGTCACTCTCTGTGACGGTCTATTTCTAAAACTTCATGTTTCAGTGTCAGATGTATCTGCCTGTATCGACTATATATTATATTACGCAGGGGTTGCTCGCTATTTTAATTCTTTTCGGCTATGAATCAAGATTCTTTTTCCTATGACCGCTTAGCAGTCAGGAAACTCTGCTAACAAACGCAATTTAATCATTCATTTGATGATAAAAGGTTTCTTTTGAACTTGGCAAATGGATGTTTGATACTAATTCTGAATTAGCAGAGTTCGTGATTGTTGGGTAGTCTGTGAAAGTATTGATTAGGTACTTAAAAGCACAATATTTCGAAATTTTGTTGTTTTAACAAGTATTTTTTTTATTGTTTACCGTTGAATTTGTTCTTATACATTTGTGATTTTATGCGCCTTCTGCAGGTTAATTTATTTTTTAGAATAAATGATAGTTGAAAAATGCTTAGTTTTATTTGTGACCTTTGCCTACATATTATATACATTACATAAATAATATAGACTGTAAAATTACAATTTTATGTATTAAGTTTCTGTTAATCGATTGATGTTGGCAGAGACAGGATGGTGATTTAAATATAGCGCAATTTAGCAATCTGTGGTGCAAGCGAGGTAAAAATTAAAAATTCGGCATAGGTGGCAGCACGGTTCAAGGTCTGCAAATTGCCATTGTTTTATTTTTGTGTGGATCACAAATTAAACGAAAACTAGAAAATGTATGAGCAAACTCAAAGCATTTATTTATAAAGTTATTAAGAGTTATTACGCACTGTCGACTGGACGCCGGCGACTTGGTCCCTTGGCGACCAAAACGGGCACCTTACCACCTATTTAAACTATAGTAAGTCACCGTCGACCGAGTCGCTGGCGACCAGTCGACAGTGCGTAATAACTCTAAGTCAAAGGGTCGTCCATTCTGAAAGATGGCCCTTTGATTATTTCCCTTCCTTTTTATATACGTACTTGTACATATTATTATTTTAAGACTCCAATGTTAAGTTTGTTCTTTGGATAAATTCATTCCAACTACGGAACCCTTCATTGTGCGTGGTCCGACACGCAATTGGCCGGTATTTTATTTTTCTTTTAGTGTCCCGTAACGTGTTCAAATTGAAAGTTTTCGCGTGTGCCTAGAACAGTCTTATAAATCCTTCTCATTTTTGTATCAAACTCTACTAATTCTCTGCTAGTGAGCTGGGTTGTTTTTCCCTTCTCTTCCAAAAGATCTAGAAGATTATTGACCCTCCTTTTAGCCTTTTCATTACGGTCGCTTTCGTCGTAGAATTGTTGGGTCAGAATTCGTTCGAAGGGTTCCATAATAGGCTGGCTGTGTTTGGCTATAATTTGATGGTCAGGTTCATTTTGTTCGTAACTGAAGAAGTGTACCCCTTCTTTGTTTCTGAATTCCCTTACAGACTGCAGCAGTTTTGATCTTAGGCTTATGTTTTTTGGTAGCTGGAACAAAGTTTATTGTGTAGGTAAATGGAAGATACAGATTTAAACGTCAAATGGAACACGTGTACCAGCGTCCTCATTGCGTAATACACTTTCAATCGCAATCTGAATAATTTTGAAGGATATTGCTAATTCATTGTTTCATATGCTCGAAAAATGTGCTCAACACAGCTCAACAACGTAAATAACAACAACGTCAAAATGAAAGTCATTGCTACTATTAGCGTGTTACGCAATTACCCCGCAGGGGTAGCTTAGAGGTGTAGGTACAGTTCCTTCACATTTACTTTACTTATTTTATTAAAAGAGAAATTTACCCCATCATTCTTTTCCTCAGACAAACTTAAATCAATTGCTGCCTTAACATTCTGTACCAAACTGGTATTGCCAGATCTGAAAATAATTTATGTTAATTGTTGTCCCAGCAGTGGGAACATTCTAGGCTAATTATGCAGCGCCACCTTACAGAGAACACAGGAACATGATAAATAGTAATGTGCCTTGTACAGACGCCAGCACATGAAGCTTTCAACTTTATCGCTAAAACATAAGATTCAAAGTTGATTGGGAAAATTGTGACAGTTTCGGGTAGCTTGATGTGTTGGCGTCTGTACAAAGTCACAAAGGACATGTTAGGAAATGGGCTTAAAATAATAATTTTTTTGAACAGCTGTCATGTATGGTTTTTCTGATAGGGAAACTTATTCAGGATGGCCTGACAAAAACAGAAAAAATATTGAAAGCACCATTATTGAATAAATACATATTTTAAATCCAGATATTTTTGGTGTCATAATATTATTTTTGCACATTGAAACAAAGAAAAAATGGTTAAATATCATTTTTTAAAGCAAATTATACACCTTATTGTTATTTAAAATATTCTAAAATAATATTAGATGGCTTAAAATAAAACCAACTCCGTGATTTGTATGTATGGCATTAATTCCTTTGCCTCCTAATGGAATCTATGAAAATATTACCTGTGCCAGTAAGGTTGTCATACTTGTCAGCTGTCAGTACACAGGTCAAAATTGAATTGAATTTGACACTTGATTGATGTTCACAATTCACAATGACAATAATGACATCCAACTGAAAAGTGTTGCCAAAATCAATAATTACTGTGGGTTGCAATTTATTTTTTAAATAATGATTATTAAAATGTATAATAATTAAGGAATGGGTGCTTTCAAAGAAAAATTAAAAAATATACTAAGTCTCCTTAACTTATGTACTTTCATAAAAATATGATCTCTTCCCTGTTCACAGTAGCTTAGAATAAAAGCCCAGCCTCCATACAAAAACCTAACATGTCCTTTACATGATCTGACCGAGATGATGTCTGGACTTTCGGTATTTCTTCTCAGAGTAGTCGGGTAGGAAACACAGACCTCATCTCGTTTTTTAAATTTGTCGTGATCGTGACGTGTAAAAATGTGTTCGTAGGTATAAATATAAACCTACTTACCTGCGGTAATGTCCTGGAGGCCTTTTACGACTGAGATTCTTAGGTGCATTTTGAATGGTGAATATTGGCAGCATCACAATTTTTGGCTCGCAGTTTCCCTCACCGTTGCATGTTGGTGTTGGAGTCCCAACAGCCGTCACGCGCTTTGCATTTGACGCTTTACGTGTCCATTCCTTTGGTTTTGTAGATTCCAGTTTAGGCTTTGTTTTCCAATCCAACGGCTGGATTTTCGAAATTTCCTGTTGCCTCTCCGTCGCTACAATACGCAATAAAAACAGTCTAGCGCAATTTCGACTCACTCACAAAGGGCCTTGTATTCATAGGGGACAAATGTAGTTGTAGGTACACGTGTCTCTGGTTAGAGATGTCGGCCGATTCCGAACAACGTTGCCAGAAATCTTGTCTCACTATCTTTTTTATCGTTTTTGATGTCGCCAGACATATCGAGTGACGTCGCCCGACATCTCTACCGACATGTGTTGCGGGACATTTGTCTCCTAGTGAATACGAGGCTTGACAGGTTTTGGACAAACTTTTCAGTTTTGGATTGATGTACAAGCGCTCTTACGCACTGCATAACAACACGGCCGTTTTCTCGAAGGGTAAGGCAGATCCGTCCGAGTGTATAAAGAAAATACGATTTGATTCGTATTCATGTAATTATTATTAATTGTTTGAGTGCTTACACACTACATCCAAGTTATCTTGATAGGTATTCTAGGTGCAATATTTGACCCGAGTTGTCTTGATCAGTTTTCAACGGATGGAGGCAGACAGTGCGTAAGCACACTTATTTAAAGTGTGATTTGAAATTAAAACTTTGTAATTAATTGTTAATGCATTGTGCCATACCATCATAAATTTGGCGCATATCATTTATATATTTTTCATAATTATCATAATATGCTTGCGTGGAAGTGGCTGCAAATAAAAAGAACATTAAAAAAAAAACCGGGCTGACAGGTTTTTTTTATAGGTTAATCATTTTTATCAGATTTTCATTTTGTCCTTACTATCGGCTTTAGTAACCTCAAAAACCACGACAAAAAAAAAACATTATTTGCTTCAGCACCTTCGAAAACTATGAAAACGACACCCATAATAATGTTTTTTCATTTTCGCAGCCGTCATCTTGGATTTTCATTTTGACCTCACTGTCCAACCAGGAAATCAATCTCTCTCTGTCTCTTTCTATTATATATAACAGAAGGAGTTGAAGTCGCAAAACGCTTTTTCGTTACGTGAAGATTTTTACCAGTTTACTGCTACCGCAAGCCGCGTCATTCTAAAAAGTTTGATTGGAAAAGTATTACTTAAAAGTCTACCTTACTTGTCAAACTTACTTATATTTTTTATTGTGCTTGCCGTTGTTTGTTGTATTGTTGTAAGATCTGTTCTAGGGCTAGGGACACAGAGGCAGTCTTTAGTTTCTCTATACTTAGGAGGACAGCCGCATCTGGTCCACCCGGTACCTTTGACCGGGGCTGTAGTGTTATAAACGGGAGTACCTGTCCTTGAATAATGTGACATGTAGCATACAATATGTCCGGACTGGAAACAAAGATTATTCATTGTTTTGTTTTAGTTAGGTTGATTAAACGAGGGACATACTTAAAGAGAGTGTAGACTCATGAAAATTTTAACTAACATTTTTTTTAAACTTATTTTTAAATATTCTTTTATCTGAGTTTTCACATGTGATTTCTTTATTACTGGAGATGTAAAAGTGGGTACTCACTAATTGTATATTGTCAAAAGCCACAATTGCAAAGGGTCTTATTTCATGTTCATAAACTCCGATGGCGCACCCGACGTGCGTGACGTCACCAACCACCATCTTGATGTAAAATTGAGATTCTCTTCTGGTTATGTAAAAATGAACATTGAAAAAATATAATGAAAGTCAACTCAAAACCATTACGTGACATGAAGACAGAAGGCGTCACGAACTAACGAACGAAACTGGTCAAAACAAACGACCAGTGGTCCACGTTAGGCCTGGATCGAAAGAGCTAGAAGTCATGAAGAGAGGAAAAGGCCTAACCGTGGGATGATGTAAAAGTACAGACGCCAGCACATCAAGCTACCCGAAACTGTCAAATTTTCCCAATCAACTTTGAACCTTATGTTTAGCGATAAAGTTGAAAATCTATTAAAGATATTTGACAGATTGTAGTAGCTTGATGTGCTGGCGTCTGTACCAATACCGAGTTGTACGTGGAAGAATGTAAGTAGTGAATTACATTCTTCCACGTGCAAGTCGGAAAACAACAAACACCACCTCCACCACTTCATCATCATCTGCCTAGCCTTTTCCCAACTAGGTACCTATGTTTTTTTTTTATGTTGGGGCCGGCGTCCAGTCTAACTGGATGCAGCTGAATACCAGAATTTTACATGGAGCGACTGTCTATCTGACCTCCACGACCGAGTTACTGGGGAACACGATACCGCTTCGTAAGACTGGTTGTCAGATTTTCGGGCTTCTCCCGTAACAACTGGCAAAGATCCACGAATGACAGCCGGGACCAACGGCTTAACATGCTTTCCGAGGCACGGAGGGGTCTCGGTATGTAATGATGGTCGCCCATCCACAGATCAACCGGGGCAAACGTCCTAACTAATATTATAAATGCGAAAGTGAGGTTCTTGTGTGGTTGTTGTGGTGTGAACCCAGTTAGGGTTGTGGAGATCAGATTGGCAGTTGCTCCATATAAAATACTGGTATTTCTATTCAGCTGCATCCGGTTAGACTGGAAGCCGACCCCAACATATTTGGGAAAAGGCTAGGCAGATAAGGATACTTACCCTTTTAAATCTGGTGAACGGAATATTTCATCCCGGGTTATAAGTGGAGCGTCTTCCCAACTTGAAAATATGCTGTCAATGATTACTGTAGCACTACTGGTCGTGTTAGCAAACGTGTAAGCCATCAAAGGATCCGAGAAGTTTCCTGAAAAGCAAACAATAGTTTAAAAAAAATCGTCCTTCATTGTTTTAAACCGACTTCAAAAAAGGAGGAGGTTCTCAATTTAGATGTTATACATATAGGTATATATATTTTTTTAAATTGTAATTATTAATATTCCTCCAGACCGTGTTTCGGCCATGGCGGTCAATCTAAACGGAGACTAGTCTTCGGCGCCGGAAATATAATCCAAAAAATACGTGGAGAGCGGCAATGTTACCACTAGACGTGCGATTGATTGTACAGTCGCCGTCAGATATAT
This sequence comes from Luperina nickerlii, assembly GCA_963855955.1. Lineage (NCBI taxonomy): Eukaryota > Metazoa > Arthropoda > Insecta > Lepidoptera > Noctuidae > Luperina > Luperina nickerlii. Next base: position 19,110,156 of record OY979680.1, read on the forward strand.
TGTAGCAGACAAGGTGACCAAATACTTCTGAACAATTCAAAATGTCAATAAATTCCATACACTACAAGTTACCATTAATATCTGAACATTCATTAGTTCATTAATATCTGAGCAGATGCTTGTCAATAATTTCTATACACACAACTAACCAAAAATATCTGAACACTTACAACGTTACACAAAATACTAATATTTTATATATTATGTAGGTACGTATGTTGTCACAAATAAAAAAATATTATAATTTATATTTTCATTACAAAAGCAAGATCTATTTTCTATCAATAGTTTGACATTAACATAAAATATCAGTTGTATCCTAAACAAATGATTTTTTATACAATTTGTATTCCCTTTTCATCGTATTTATACCTAGAACAGTCATTTGGTGTTCAAAAAGGGTGTGGAACCTGGAATTTGTTCCGGGAGTTTTGAAAACTGCCATTTTTCAAATATGGCGGTGCGAGCGGCAAAGATAAAACAATGAGCGACGATGTGAAAATTCGAAGAGAGCACGTCGAACTCAATTAAATCACCAGTTTAAAAACTTTCCAGGTAAAACTACCAAATGACTGGACTAACCACAGATAGTCAAGTCGATAGTCGTTTTTGGATCGTCCTTTATATCACGCAGTAACGAATTAGGTAAGCTCAATGTTTGTCTGCGTAGATACACTTAACGTTGTAAGTGTTCAGTAGTGTTGCCCAAAATCGGTCTTGGTCTTGCAGTCTTGGTCTTGTTCTTGCATTTTTGCAAGACCAAGACCAAGACCGACTTATTGTAGCAAGACCAAGACCAAGACTGAACCCTGCAAGACTTGAGCAAGAACAAGACTAAGCCTGCAAGACTCTTGCGTCTCGCAGTTAAGTCAAACTGAGATTTGGGCGTTATAGTAGGTATTTGGTTTCAATCCTGATTGTGATAGACGTTCCCCAGTATCAAAACCGTATCGTCATAACACTAAAAGGTATTGTATTGATTATTATATGTTTCGACTATTTATTAAGTAGGTAGGTAGCGTGTTACTTACTTTGTTCCCATATGTGATAAAAATGTACCTAGCATAACTTCCTAGCAAAGTTCTTACCTTGTAGGTATATCTACTTAGAGAATTATATTATACTTGTATAAATCTAATGTGCAGATCTAACGTTAGTAGGTTGGTAAAAATTATGTGGAAATTTATGTTTCAAAGTTTAGGTATATTATTCTTCTATTCAGCAAAATTTAAAACTAACAGCGAGTCGAGTAGGTCTAGTACTAGTAGCAGTTTTTAAGCCAGCCGATGTTATGGTACAGATGCTAATCTGCCATTTTCTTTAACAGATTTTCAACTTTTTCGCTGAAGCATTAAGGTTCATGGTTGATTGATAAAATATGACGTTCCGCGAATAAACTGTTGGTCGGTCAGTGTATTAGAAAGAAAGAAAGAAAGGAAAGAAAATAACGCATATTACGTACCTACTTATTTGATAAACGTAAAAATTAAGAAAAAGCTGACGAAAAATTTCAACACAGGGGGTGCAGAATCATGTACTGAATCCATGGTAAGCGGTTGCGCGTCGCGTCGATGTCCCTGCCACCCTGAGCAATAGGCTAATAGGTATTTGAATGTAGTCTAGTCTAAGTAGTAGAGTTTCGCAAGACTTGCGAGACTCTTGCTGCAAGACCAAGACCAAGACTGAGAGCGCAATACCAAGACCAAGACCAGGTGTATTGACGCAAGACCAAGACCAAGACTGGCTAAGGTCTTGTCTTGGTCTTGCATTTGGGCAACACTAGTGTTCAGATATTTTTGGTTAGTTGTGTGTATAGAAATTATTGACAAGCATCTGCTCAGATATTAATGAAATAATGAATGTTCAGATATTAATGGTAACTTGTAGTGTATGGAACTTATTGACATTTTGAATTGTTCAGAAGTATTTGGTCACCTTGTCTGCTACAATATATCTGACGGCGACTGTACGTTAATTATAACTGCTCCATTGGTCTCATGGTTACAAGCGCGACTGCTGAGCGTGGGGTCCTGGGTTCGATTTCCAAAGTCGTGCAAAGCTTTATTAGGTTTATGCATCGGAAAGCACGTGAAGCCGTTGGTCCTGCGGCTGCGACTGATCTCTCCCCGGTCGTGTCGGAATGCCGTCCTATCGGACTATGAGAGTAAAGGAACAGAGAGTGCACCAGTGTTTACGCACACACTTGTGCACTATATTATCTCCTGCGTGCCTGACTAACATCTCCGTTAAGATTGGCTGACGATGACGACTAATAGAGAAATATGGAAGAAAAAGACATGTCGCACCGAGCACAAATAAGTACAGACGCCAGCACATCAAACTACTACAATCTGTCAAATTTCTTTAATAGATTTTCAACTTTATCGCTAAAGCATAAGGTTCAAAGTTGATTGGGAAAATTTGACAGTTTCGGGTAGCTTGATGTGCTGGCGTCTGTACATTGGGATGACGGCAGGTGGATGATGATGATGAACTTAGAAAAAACTGTTCAGGCAACTTACTCGTAGCAGCGCAACTGTATCTGTGTTTTGCCAAACACTGAGCTATCATTATTTGTGCAAATGCCGCCAACTCGCTGTCCCAGAACTGTAATTTTTGTAAAAGTCTTTTATAATATAAGCATTGTAGGTATTTGGAAGTATTTTTGACACCTTTTCAAGTAATCGCACCGTACAGTGCGTGCCACGTAAGAAGAGACTTGACACACCACTTGGTTTGACATGCCCAGTACACGATTTTAGGTACAGTCGCCGTCAGATATATTGTAGCAGACAAGGTGACCAAATACTTCTGAACAATTCAAAATGTCAATAAATTCCATACACTACAAGTTACCATTAATATCTGAACATTCATTAGTTCATTAATATCTGAGCAGATGCTTGTCAATAATTTCTATACACACAACTAACCAAAAATATCTGAACACTTACAACGTTACACAAAATACTAATATTTTATATATTATGTAGGTACGTATGTTGTCACAAATAAAAAAATATTATAATTTATATTTTCATTACAAAAGCAAGATCTATTTTCTATCAATAGTTTGACATTAACATAAAATATCAGTTGTATCCTAAACAAATGATTTTTTATACAATTTGTATTCCCTTTTCATCGTATTTATACCTAGAACAGTCATTTGGTGTTCAAAAAGGGTGTGGAACCTGGAATTTGTTCCGGGAGTTTTGAAAACTGCCATTTTTCAAATATGGCGGTGCGAGCGGCAAAGATAAAACAATGAGCGACGATGTGAAAATTCGAAGAGAGCACGTCGAACTCAATTAAATCACCAGTTTAAAAACTTTCCAGGTAAAACTACCAAATGACTGGACTAACCACAGATAGTCAAGTCGATAGTCGTTTTTGGATCGTCCTTTATATCACGCAGTAACGAATTAGGTAAGCTCAATGTTTGTCTGCGTAGATACACTTAACGTTGTAAGTGTTCAGTAGTGTTGCCCAAAATCGGTCTTGGTCTTGCAGTCTTGGTCTTGTTCTTGCATTTTTGCAAGACCAAGACCAAGACCAAGACCGACTTATTGTAGCAAGACCAAGACCAAGACTGAACCCTGCAAGACTTGAGCAAGAACAAGACTAAGCCTGCAAGACTCTTGCGTCTCGCAGTTAAGTCAAACTGAGATTTGGGCGTTATAGTAGGTATTTGGTTTCAATCCTGATTGTGATAGACGTTCCCCAGTATCAAAACCGTATCGTCATAACACTAAAAGGTATTGTATTGATTATTATATGTTTCGACTATTTATTAAGTAGGTAGGTAGCGTGTTACTTACTTTGTTCCCATATGTGATAAAAATGTACCTAGCATAACTTCCTAGCAAAGTTCTTACCTTGTAGGTATATCTACTTAGAGAATTATATTATACTTGTATAAATCTAATGTGCAGATCTAACGTTAGTAGGTTGGTAAAAATTATGTGGAAATTTATGTTTCAAAGTTTAGGTATATTATTCTTCTATTCAGCAAAATTTAAAACTAACAGCGAGTCGAGTAGGTCTAGTACTAGTAGCAGTTTTTAAGCCAGCCGATGTTATGGTACAGATGCTAATCTGCCATTTTCTTTAACAGATTTTCAACTTTTTCGCTGAAGCATTAAGGTTCATGGTTGATTGATAAAATATGACGTTCCGCGAATAAACTGTTGGTCGGTCAGTGTATTAGAAAGAAAGAAAGAAAGGAAAGAAAATAACGCATATTACGTACCTACTTATTTGATAAACGTAAAAATTAAGAAAAAGCTGACGAAAAATTTCAACACAGGGGGTGCAGAATCATGTACTGAATCCATGGTAAGCGGTTGCGCGTCGCGTCGATGTCCCTGCCACCCTGAGCAATAGGCTAATAGGTATTTGAATGTAGTCTAGTCTAAGTAGTAGAGTTTCGCAAGACTTGCGAGACTCTTGCTGCAAGACCAAGACCAAGACTGAGAGCGCAATACCAAGACCAAGACCAGGTGTATTGACGCAAGACCAAGACCAAGACTGGCTAAGGTCTTGTCTTGGTCTTGCATTTGGGCAACACTAGTGTTCAGATATTTTTGGTTAGTTGTGTGTATAGAAATTATTGACAAGCATCTGCTCAGATATTAATGAAATAATGAATGTTCAGATATTAATGGTAACTTGTAGTGTATGGAACTTATTGACATTTTGAATTGTTCAGAAGTATTTGGTCACCTTGTCTGCTACAATATATCTGACGGCGACTGTACCTATCTTTAGCGGTTTGAGGTCTGAGTGCGGGACGGGACCGGACGTCATAGGGGCGGCGGAAAGAGGCGGGGGAGGCGGGGTCAAGTCTCTTCTTACGTGGCACCCACTGTACCGCAACTTATAGGTAGCTGTTGCGTTGCGGTCCGCGGTAGGTGCTGCGGTCGCACTGGAACGATTTTGCCGTAAGGGCGTACACACGTAAGCCGCTCCGTTACTACGACGCCGCAGTAGACGAAGAGCGTTGTGTTGTGGTATGATTCTGGTTACTCCGGCGCAGTTTGAAGTCAGGTGTACGTGTGGTGTGACGACGCAGAAACACACCGTGTGGAATACCACGGATATTTGTATGAGTGACGCCGCAGCGGTACCGCTCAGTCGCCACGCCGTAGCTGCATCGCATCGTGTGGGCTCAAGTGAACAACCTACACAGCCGTAGAATTACACCTGAACAGTATTTTTTTTTTGTACTTACAACTTTCTTCATTCCATAAGCTTGTGGCAATTCTCGCAGGTCCTGCCCTACGGCCTCACCCTTGGCTACGTGAATCCTCATACTGTAATGTAAAATGTAGATATTGGAAGCCGCAACGAAATTAATTAGGAATGAACAGCAGAAAGGAATTTTAGGGTAGGTAGGGGTTCCCACTGCTGGGACACAGGCTAATCTACCACGCGGGCCCAGCGCAGGATGGTACAGACGCCAGCACATAAAGCTACCCGACACTGTCAAATTTTCGTAATCAACTTTGAACCTTATACTTTAGCGATAAAATTGAAAATCTTTTAAAGAAATTTGACAGATTGTAGTAGCTCGATGTGCTGGCGTCTGTACATTGTATGTCATATGTCTTCGATTTATTTTTTTAAGGACATGCCGGTTTCGTCACGATGTTTTCCTGTAACGTTTTGAGAGCAGTGGTGATGAAATCTTAGCGTGTCGATAGCAATATAAATGGACTCGGCCCAGAATTCGGCTACTTGTTTGGCGCCATCACCAGCGACTACCAGTTTCTGTAACGTGCAGCTGACAGGACACGCAGGATACGATTTTACGTGTCCCATCGTTTGTGATTCTTTACATAAAGTGCCTGGCGCATCCGACCTCCACAACGCAGTTATTGGGTAATACGATACACCTTGGTAATAATGGTTGTCAGACTTTCGGGTTTAAGACTACCCAAAACGACTGTAAAAGATCCACGAATGACAGCCAGGACCAATGGCTTTAATATATTCACCCATCCACGGACCAACTGCAGCATGCGTGGCTTAACCTGATCGATCGACCTTTGCGTCTGTTATCACTTAGTCACGGGCCCCTCCTGGATACTTAAGTAGTACATACGTGTTAATGCGATGTAGTATTTGATCCACATTACTTTCATCCAAAGGAACTTCTCTAAATCTTGAGCAAGCGGATCCTGCTTTTCCCTGCAGAAGTAAATAATAGGTGTGAACATAATAAGTGTGGCCTTCTCGCTCTAGCGACTGACTCCTGTAAGTGATAGAAAGAGACATATATACCGAACAGTACTAGTCATGCTAAAATCAACTTAATTTACATTAATATTAAGTTGATATTCGTTTGAATAAAAATAACATTAAATGAACACAAGTTTGTATTTGAATAGGATAAGAGAAGTAGGTAGGTACCTACAGTACCCGGCGATAAATATTGCACATCGACCATCGATCTTTTTTTTGTATTTTATACAAAGAATAAAAGAAGCAAGTCATAATTGTTTTAACAGCTCCTAATAGATACGGGACTGTTTGTATTTCGTGCGACAGAGATAACGCTCTACGAAGCCGAAATTAGCCGATTGTCTCTTTCCAAAGGTTGATGTGCAATATTTATCGCCGGGTACTGTATTTATATCCTCATCATCATCTGAACCCACTACTGAGCATAAATATGTCTCTCTTTTCATGTGCCACGCCTCTGTGCCAGCCTCATCCAGGTTCCCGCGATGGCAACAATATTGCCCCCCCATCTCACGGCCGGACGACGGACACTAACGCGTACGTCTTTTTTACATCGTTCTCACATATAATTATAAATTCACATTATTGATGTAACTAATATTTTTGTAAAACTATAATTTAAAAGAGTGTCCATGGAGTTTCTTGCCCGTTCTTCTCCATAGGTACCTACGCTTTGGAATGGGCAACTAGCTTCATATGTTCTGACTGACCGACTTTTTGACAATTCAAAAGTGCCTGTAAATGGTTTAATTGAAATAAATGCTTTGAGTTTGAGTTTAACACCTGTATTCACAAACAATACTTGTTTAAGTAAAGTAGCAATACTATGCGAAGTAAGGCATTTCTCAATGCGTCCCATATCACAAGCCTTTAAATTCATAAACATTGAGAAACGCATAGTGCCGATCGCATCTCAAGTGTATTATTGTCTATGAATAGGTTTCTGGAACCCTGTGCGTCTGCGCGTACTGTGAGACCTTATACATAGTAATGTTTGCGAATACGGATATTAGTCTTCCAGACCTTGGACGCCACTAGGTCAATGCCTTACTCCACCTGCACTGCGTTTTGCCACGTGTCCTGCACCTCCATTTGAGTTCCATAACCCTTTTTCCGATGTCGAAAACCTTCGTACTCTTCGGATCTCGACGTTTGAAACGCGGTCTACAAGCCTTATGCCAAGCACGGAGCTCCATGGCTCTCTGTGCAGAGTTAAGATAGTTAATTAATATTTATTACTCACGTAGTATTCACACACAATGTGTATAAAACTCCCGGTGTGTTGGCACATAGCTTGCTGGTCCGCACAGTACTCGGTCAGTTGGTCGTCGAGATCAGCGAAAATTTCAATACAACGCGTTGATTTCAGAATAACGATGATTGCACATAAAACAGCGTTTATTAGACCCTACAAGTGATTTAAGAGACCTGTGTATTTCGTGTATAAGCAATTTTTATGTATTGGAGTTAGATGTATTAGGTCAAGCAAAATATAATTGGCTGTACTTCAAAGAAAAGATGGGTATCAATCGAAATATATTTATCTACGAGTAGGTTTTCTGTCTCAAACACCAATATTTGGGATCAAAGTGGCCAGTTCGACGAAACGCTAATTTAACATTCCTTACATAAGTTTTAATAAAAATAACTCACTTTTAAAACCCTTCTCATGATCAAGTTGTAGAAATTGTGTCAAATCTTTACAAATGTAATCCCTATAATTTTTTCAGAAAAGCCACACGCAGTTTGCTTTTATATTTTATTACTGAAAATACGACTGTTAAAGAAAACTATTGTGTAACTGAAATCAATTTTGATTTATTGTACGTTTACATACACATGTATTGTAAACCTACTTACCCAGTATTGCCAATTCTACTGTTTTAACATTAGATTTACAGTTTTTTCTATGGCATCACTCTTTTATGTTTCAGTCCATATAACTAATCTTTTCTGCTGTTTTTTTAGGGTTAATTTGTTGATTTTTCGTATGTTCAGGTTGGCAACACTGTACTTACCTACGATTGACGTCATCATGTCAATGCCGGCTGTCGCTGAAAGCCAGCGCTGCGGCTCTGTGTCGCTATCTGTCGAATTATGCTGAGCGATGGCGGTTTTGGGTGGATGTGACGCTTATCCCCCCCTACTTGTTCTTTTGTGTGTGTGTTCTTTTTCAGCGTCATGTTTACCGCAAATAAAATTAGGTATTTTATTTTTTTCTTATCTTTCTTTACTTATGAACGAAAAAGTATACCGGATAAATTCTTTCAACAGTCGGTAAATAAAACTTTGGTACATATTAAAATAATAAAATTTAATGTCACGATAAAATATTTATTATTCGTAACAGAAATAAATAATTAAACTACATACTAAGGGGGCACACAGACGTACGACACTTGAGTCTGTGAACTCCCTAATTCGAAAACTACTTAGGTATAAATTATTTTGTGTTTAACTTTTTGCCTAACTACATTAAAAGTGTATACTTAATTGTATTATAGTATACAACAGATTTCCATTTCTCTGAGCCCACGTTCGCATAGATGTAAAAGATATTGCGGCGGGATTTTATCGCGCATTGGATTTTCAACTTTAGGTGTTGAGCCGAGCATTGAAAATCCAACAAAGTACATCCCAGCACGTCAAAACACAAACAGTTGGAATTTCAACTCTCGGCGCTAAGCAGTGCGTTGAAAATTAAGTGCGCGAAAAAAATTGCCGCGGGGAAAACGCGCCCGTGAGAACCTGGGCTGATTGTACATGTACAGACGCCAGCACATCAAGCTACCCGAAACTGTCAAATTTTCCCAATCAACTTTGAACCTAATGCTTTAGCAATAAAGTTGGAAATCTGATTGTAGTAGCTTGATGTGCTGGCGTCTATACATACATATTTGACTATAGTGGTCAAGCCATACTGAAAATATTGCTGAATCTTGCAGTTTTACCAGGGGGCTTACTCTCCAAACTAATTTTAATTCCAATGAGATGCCAATATGATTCCAATGTTAATTTTACAGTCACGTGATTCGGTACTCTTGAAAACAATATTGTCAACAATTACCCCACGCCAAGCCCGAACCCAATTTCACTTAGTTCTCCAAAATGGACACCCAATCTAAAAATCATTTGGCGCTAGCATCGAACTCAAGAGTACGAAACGTCACAATTCCAATGTCGATCTATCGGAATTAAATTGAAGAGTAAGCACCCTGGTAATTGCGTAACACACTAACAGTAGCAATGTCATCCATTTTGACAGTTCAACAACATTCATTGCGTTATACACGTTGTTGAGCAGACACTTTTTTAGAACATATGAAGCAATGGATTATCAATATCCTTCAAAATATTCAGTTTATGATTGAGTGTGTTACACAATTAGGGTGCAGGTCATACTTAAAACATTGATGGCAACCTGTAATGTTGCAGTCACATAGCAATAAAAACCAAGGCTGTACAGCATAACAATAAAAACAACTGAAACTACTTTCAGCGCATATTCTGTTACAGTTGGTATAGAATTATATTTTATTGAACTCAGTAACCGGGCGCTACAAATGAGTTCAGTATTTGTGCATATTTTGTCTGCTGGCAACACTCATGTCCTCGTTACGTGTTGTCTATGGAATATGTCGAGCGCCTCCCACTGCTTCGTGTGTAGAAGGATGTGGGGCCGTCGTGAGCGCATGTACGTCACCGCCTCGGCAGGGGACCAGCCGTTTTTCTGTTATAATAAAATAGTCGGTTAAGTGTGTATAATAAACATGGTCGATGATGAATTGATGAGTTTGTTGGAGAAATCAGCTATCAATAACTGCTTGTTATGATAGAGCCGTTTTGTGTCAACGTATAAAAACCTTAACCAAACTTAGAACTGTAATATTTTGCGTTGTAATCTAATGGTGTCATCAAAAAACACGCTAAAACATAGTCAGGTACACATCACCCGATAAGTTCCGTGTGTGTTGACTTATAAGTCAAAGTTCAAAAGTGATCAACGATTTCATAATGTAAATGTATATAGAGCCACTGTTGAGCTGATATGTCACACGCTACACATGTCACCCTACATAGGTATACAGTAGCTACACGGATCTTTCAGAGCCCGAATGACGTCGATAGGAGGTCGCTGTTGGCAAATTTTTAGGCAATTGTTTTGTGACAGGTATTGAAAAATCAAGACAGCGGCGTTTGTTTCGATGTTGGCCACTCGCCAATAAATCCATGTACAGATGAGAGAAATCCAGCACATCAAGCTAATACAATCTGTCACAATTTTTTAAATGGATTTTCAACTTTATAGCTAAAGCTTAAGGTTCAAAGTTGATTGGGAAAATTATACAGTTTCGGGTAGCATGGTGTGCTGGCGTCTGTACCTACAGCTATACAAATATTACCGTTTAATTTGACATTGCCCAAAAGTAATCAAGGTTTTCGTAAGGTGATTGTACATATGTCATGGAGCCGTTGTTGAACTCAATGTCATGTCATAAATGACACATGTCACAGTGACACATGTCACACTATACTTATATATGTAGTCATTTCAGTTAGTTTACCTCTGAAGGCCAATTCTCGTAATTTAAAACGTTCAAAATCTTGTCGCAGTCTCATCTCAGCGACAAAGAAATGTCAAAAACTTGTCAAAATGTAGGGAAATTTGAAGTATTTTTTGACAGATTGAGACTGAGATCAGACTGTGAACGTTGTTAAAATTAGTAGAATTGCCCCTCTGATGTTGCATCAATGTCAAAATCACAGCAATCTTTATGATCCTTGTAATAAGGTTGCTGCCACAGACAAGTCCGTTAAAATCACAATGACCTTTATTCTCAATAACATAAGGTTTTTTGTGCGTAGCTGGTGTCAGAGGTAAAATAACTGCGAAAGGACTGTACAATGTAAATAGGTACGTACCATCATGAGGTAGCAGCCGACGAGCGTGGCGCTGCGCGTGCGGCCCGCCTTGCAGTGCACGTACACCGAGCCGCTGTTCACTTGTTCGCACTCTGTCGGCACACCTGACAGTTTCCGGTCAACCGGCAGGAACCTGGGGGCAACCATACACTCTTATAGCAGAAAATCGTTTAGGTACAGTACCCGGCGATAAATATTGCACATCGAACTTTTTTCACAAAACCATTTTATACAAAGAATAAAAATAATTATCAAAAGAAGCAAATCATAATTGTTTTAACAGCTCCTAATAGATACCGGACTGTTTGTATTTCGTGCGAAAGAGATAACGCTCTACGAAGCCGAAATTAGCCGATTGTCTCTTCCCAAAGGTCGATGTGCAATATTTAACGCCGGGTGCTGTAGAGGTGTACCTTGGTACAGCCATATTTCACCAGAGGGACAATTCTCGTAAATTTACAGTCTGATCTCAGTCTCAATCTGTCAAATTTCCATGCATTTTTGACATTGATTGTCGCTGAGATGAGATTGCGACTAGATTTTGACCGTTTTTAATTACTAGAATTGATTAAGTCACATGTAATAGGGGGCGAGCCTATAGAGGTATGAGGAACAGGGTGTAAAGGTCACTCATACTCCATAGAAAAGGGAGGATCCTCCGATCAGACGGATGTCGTGTCCGGTGGACCACTGCCCGACAATTGAAGTCGGGACGTTGCATGTATGCTAGTTGCGTGGCGAACTCTGCTTGCGAGATGCAGGATTTTGCGTGACGTCAGTATGATGCGGGTTTTTTTTTATGTGGCGTTGTTGATACCGCTACAAGCCTATTACACGTCTGCCCTTCGAGAAAACAAGGCGCGATATTGTTAGGAATAGATCTTCATCTATCCTCAAACACCATGATGTATATCTTATTATTTCCTCACCTGTTGATGAAAGTGACTCCTTCATAAAGTTTCTCCTGGTCGGGAGCTTCAAATATGTCTGTCGTTGCTAGCTGAAGAAACTCCACGCCCTGCTCTCGCCATTTCTGAAACATATCAAATACATAATTATCAAAATATATTTCTATAGAAAAGAGAGAAGCGGTTTTTAGGGTACAGTACCCAAAGGGTAAAAAAGGGAACCTACTACTTAAGACTCCACTGTCCGTCTGTCATCTCATGAACCGTGATAGCTAGACAGTTGAAAAAACCAACGGCTTGACGTGCTTTCCGAGGCACGGAGGGGTCTTAAATCTAATGGATGTTCACCCATCCGCGAACCGACCGCGGCATGCGCAGCTTAACCTTTGATCGACCGTGCGGCTGTTATTAGCCACCAGCCCCTCCAAAAAATATACCAACATAAATAGGTATTAAAAAATATTATCGTTATAATGTCATTAGAATACGTCTTCCGAATGAAACGCGCAAGGTTGAATAAAATAAGTATTAAATTGCGCGCATTTTTTTATGAATTGAATAATTTATCTTCAGGTATTACAAAAGATTTTTTCTTTCATAATATTTTAGGCCCGAGTTCACCAACATTCAAACCACCGGTTAGGTATTTAAACAGTTGGTTTATGTCAAATTTCCTAAGGAAATTTTTAAATAAAGAACTGATTAAATATTTAATCAGTTGATTTAAATGTTGGTGAACACAAGGCTTATAGTGCTACAAGTTCGAAAGCAGTGGTATCCCAGTGGTCACGGCCGCGACTTACGAGTTGTAGGTCGTGGGTTCGAACCCAGACGGCGCTTTACTTTGTGTAAATTACATATTTTACCACTGTTCTCAAAACGGCGAAGGCCAAATATCGTGAGGAAATCGGCATGTTGTAGAACCAAAAAAATTGAAGACATGTGACATTACCAACCCACACTGGGCCTGCGTGGTGGAGCACGGCCCACTCTCTCTCACCGAGACGAGGCCTATGTGCCAGCAGTACGAATATTATAGACTGATTATGACCAAGTTTGATATTTTTCTGACTTTTTGAGGTACAGACGCCAGCACATCAAGCTACCCGAAACTATCAAATTTTCTCAATCAACTTTGAACCTTATGCTTTAGAGATAAAATTGAAAATCAGTTAAAGAATTTTGTCAGATTGTAGTAGCTTGATGTGCTGGCGTCTGTACAAGATATTGGTATGTATAAGTAGACATATTGCTAACGACTTTCAAAGTTTTATTACCTTCGTTTTAGGATTTATTTCTTACGGATTTACTATGACCTCTCAGGCTTCTCACACTTATCCGAAAGGAGGCCTTTGTCCCAGTAATAATTAAGAGCGTTTACGCCGTACGGCATTTCATACAAACTTTCAAGCCCTTGTTTTTAGAAATGAATGAACCGATTTTAATGAAACTTCATACATTGTTTAGAAAAATAATTAGTAATGAGACAGATGATTGTTTTCTGACATACACGCGAACAAAGTCGCGGGCACAGCTAGTACCTAATATATTCAAGTGAGCAATACGAAGACACAACTTTTAAATAAACAAGAAGGAAAATTCTAGTTCATTTCTTCATACGACTTAGCTAACAATATAGACAATTAGCATTACAAAACAAATTGTAATAAGTTCCACAGACCCTTGTACAGATGAACCACTGTTATGTTGATATGAACACAAAGGAGGCCTGTTTGTTCAATGCTTCGAATTCTAAACTATAGATAACTGATCAACTACCAACTGTGTCTGACAAGTACACTGCGGATTCCTAGGATTATTGAAGGCTAGGCAACATGGGTAATAAAACATTATGTTACGTTACAGTATTTTTATCTCTCGAAGCGACGCGCGCTTTATTTGTGGTTAGCAAGTGTACACAGTTTTTGTTTTGTAAATGGCATCTCACAAGTCAACCTAGGAGGTTGTCGTCTGCTTAACCGGAACCTTGGTGCCTCAAAGGGCTTACTAAACTAAGCGACTACACGCTAAGGGCACCCCCTGTAGGTACGGACCTCGGCTAAGGGGGTCGTTGGGGGAGGGCAGCAAGGGACAGGCTGGGTGGCAATTAGTGTACAAACGAGAGAGTAGCGAGGAGTTTTCGGTACCGTCCGAGACAATGGCGAAGTCTGAAGTGTGTGAATGTTATGTGCATACGCTACTCGTCTTCACGCAAACATTCACAGCGTGCTTGTACACTTAGTTACCACAAGTATAGAAGTACCAGTTACCACAAGTATAGAATATTTACTTAAATTATTGTCCGCTTAAGTTCAAAAAATATGCATGTCACGTGATCAACTTTGAACGTTAATATCTCAGAAACTTGACGCTTCACTGGTTATATTTTCTGTTTGCATTAATGTCAGCTATCGATTTATATGGGATACATGCTTGGCCGCCATTTTGAAAAAAAATCAAAATGGCGCGACATTAGGCTCCAGGCTCCATAAAAAAGGTTACCTTACCTCTGCATCATTGGAAAATATTTTCAATTCGTATGTCTCGTTCATTGACACCACGCCTTTCATGTTCTCGTCATCTTTCAGCTGAAAGGTAAAAAAATTAGCAATTTTAATATTTAATGACCAACATAAATAATCTATACTAATATTATAAAGAAGTAAAATTTGTTTGTAAGTTTGTATGTAGGGAGTAATCTCCGGATCTGCCAGTCTTTTTGCATATTTTCATAGCCCAATTCTTGAGGAGTTATCGGCTATTTAACATCACGCTATGACCCTTAGGAGCCGAGCAAAAGGAAAAAAAGCCAGAAAGAACGCTAAGCGAAAAAGAAGAACTTCTTTTAAAACTGTATTTTGTAGCACACACATTTGTATTCCTATGTTGACATTAGTACCTAAGCCAAATAAAATGGGAGACGGCGCTGGCTCCTGACATACAGATACACCTAGTCACCCAGGAGTCAGAGGCTTCAAACAAGTTTCTGTAACCTATTATGTCAATAAAGAATTATTAAGTAGTTAAGTAGTAGCACGGGCGAACGATGGGATGCGACGCGATGGGTCGGGGGCGAAATTTCACGCGGACGAAGTCACGGGCAGAGAGAGAGAGAGCGGGCGGGCGTTCGGGCGTAAGAGTCTATTAATATTTATAGGACCCACAAAAAGTTTTTTTTTTCAGTTATAAATGTTGATTTTTGACACACCCAGCACCCTGATTGCGTAACACACTAAGAATCTCAATCTGAATCATTTTGAAAGATATTGCTAATCCATTGCTTCATAAGTTCGAAAAATATGTCTGCTCAACAACGTAAATAACGCAATGAATGTTGTTGAACTGTCAAAAAGAAACCAATTGCTACTGATAGTGTGTTACCCAATTAGGTATTCGGCTGTATTGACAGCATGATTGAGATGGAAGAGATGAAGCTGGAAATAGGTCACGTTGGACAAATATACTTGACCAGGCTAAGACCCACCTGCGACTGTAAAGCGTCAGCTGATGATGACGATGAGATGATATGGGACATAACGGCAAAATCGAATGTTAGAGAAAACTGGTCAAAACTGTATTTGTATGATTTGAAGAAGCTCCTTGTTATTAATATGTATCATAATATAATTGGTGAAGCCAACATGTTATTACTTACTTATTGTTTATTTGTAAAATCATTTTCCTAAAAACATAGGTACCTACTATGTTTAGAACAATAAACGAGGTCTATTATTATTAGTTTTAAGTAAGTACTCAAAAGTGTCACTAATTGATGTACAGACGCCAGCACATCAAGCTACTACAATCTGTCAAATTTCTTTAATAGATTTTCAACTTTATCGCTAAAGCATAAGGTTCAAAGATGATTGGGAAGATTTGACAGTTTCGGGTAGCTTGATGTGCTGGCGTCTGTACTTACAAATTTAATGATGATGAGTCAACTAATGGTATATGATAAAAGTAATTAAATAGAGGGGCAAATTCTCGTAATTTAAAACGTTCAAAATCTAGTCGCAGTCTCAACTTGGCGAGAACTTGTCAAAATGTAGGGAAATTAGAGGTATTTTTGACAGATTGACACTGAGATCACTGTGAACGTTCTTATAATTACGAGAATTGCCCCTGTGATCTCGGTCTCAAAATGTCAAAAATTCCTTTAAAATCAATGTTAAGGCCTGAAGACTAGAATTATGTAAATAAACTACTTGATTTGAACAAGGCATTGCACATAACGCACATGGTAGAAAAAATATACCTATATGTACATAATTATAACAGTCCCCCTGGCGAATCTGTCTGAATGCGCTAATCTCTAGAACTACCAGTCTGATTAAAAAAAAAAAATTCTATATTTGATATACCAATTCTTGAGGAAGATATTTTACATCGCGCTACGCCGAGCAAAATGAAAAAGTCGGAAAGAACGCTAAACGCAAATGAAGTTACAGCGCAGGCGGGCGAGGCGCAGCGACGCGGTGGGTCAGTTGCCGAAATTTTATGCAAAGAACGTGTCATGGATAAATGCTTGAACAAGGAAAATGGAAATTGCATCTAGACGCTTGAATAATATAATTTGGGTACAGTCAAGGGCAAAAATTGTCATCATCTGCATCACCTGCCTAGCTTTTTTCCCAACTTTGTTGGGGTCGGCTTCCAGTCTAACCGGATGCAGCTGAATACTAGTATTTTACATGGAGCGACTAGCCTATCTGACCTCCACAACCCATTTACTGGGTAATACGATACCCCTTGATAAGACTAGTTGTCAGACTTTTGGGCTTTTGGACTGACTGCCCATAATGACTGTCAAAGATCCACAAATGACAGCCGCTTAACATGCTTCCGAGGCACAGAGGGGTCACGATATGTAAAGATGGTCACCCATCCACAGATCAACCGCGGCAAGCGTAGTTTAACGTGATCGATGAACCTGTGTGGCTGTTATTATTTAGCCACGGGGGGCAAAAATAGTACAGTACATATTTCTCTCATTCCCCTAATTATAAATGTGGAGTAGTCATGAAAAATGTGGAATACCTCTTCATATGGTAAATCAGAAGTTTATACTGGTTGTCACTTTACTCAATATTTATTAACCCTTCATAAACCAGAACGTGGATCCACGCAAGGCACAATGGGTTTTTAATTGTTTCTGTAATTATGGCATTAAACCGGTTAATAAGGGGTTTGAGTATTGATTGAAAGTACATATGAGGTATGATTGTGCACACTTATAGCATCCCCACACTAAGTGACCCATGACTTGTCAGCATCTTTTGATAATTGCATCACTATACATTTGATTCTCGAAGAGAATCTCACTATTGTACTTTGTATAAATATTTTTGCCCTTGATTGTACAGACGCCAGCACATCAAGTTACTACAATCTGTCAAATTTCTTTAATAGATTTTCAACTTTATCGCTACAACATAGGGTTTAATGTTGATTGGGAAAATTTGACAGTTTCGGGTAGCTTGATGTGCTGGCGTCTGTACATTGCTATTTTATGACATAAACAAAATCAGCCTATAATGTTCCCACTGCTGGGACACAGGCCTCCTCTAAGTGAGAGGCTGCAATCTACCACGTAGGTCCAGTGCGGCTTGGTACATGTCACATGTCTTAGAATTTTTTAGTTCTAGTACATGCCGGTTTCCTCATGATGTTTCCTTCACCGTTATGAGAGTGTTTAAAATATATTATTACTTATTTAAATCCCTAGCTAAAACTATTGCTACCTATATTATAAACTAGCTTCTGCCCGCGACTTCGTCCGCGTGAAATTTCTTGTTACTCCGACCCACGGCATTGCATCGTATCGCCTGCCCGCGCTATTACTTCGTTTTTGCTTAGCGTTCTTTCTGACTTTTTTCTTTTTGCTTGGCTCCTAAAGATCGTAGCGTAATGTTAAATAGCCTATAGCCTTCCTTAAGAATTGGGCTATCAAATGCAAAAAGAATTTTTCAAATTCGACTGGTAGTTCCAGAGATTAGCGCATTCGACCAAACAAACAAACTCTTCAGCTTTATAATATTAGTATAGATAGGTCAGTAAATATTTATCACTACCATAGTGTCTTCCTATAAAACTAGTAATAGTATTCAGAAATATCAGTGCTTATTAGGTTTTATTTATTCTTCCAAAGTTATGAGAACTTTATGCACATGAATTAACTACCAAGCACACACTGGTCACACTATTTACTATGCTAACAACTTCAAGGCTTCTTAGATTTACCTTTGCCACAGTGCATATACCATGGTTTAATTTAAAAAAACACAGAAGTTTGTGGTCACCAAATAACCTACAAATGCGTACCTGTTTTGACATACTCTGGAAAGGCAAAGCTCCTAAGATCACAGTTTCGTCCATCCTGTCGTACCAACGACGACTGGTCACCTTCTCCATGACCACATTATACAGTAAAGTCGGATAGAAAGTCACCCTCGCGAACATTGCAGTGGCCTGGTGAGTAAAGAGTTACAGTTACGTTTAGCGTCAGAAGTCGGCCGGCGATTAGTGTATGGCGCTGCGAAGCAGTGACTCTGGAAGACGGGTACCATGGTGAAAGCTGAATTCCGTGCCGTGGTGGGGATTGAATTTTAATTTGAACTGTTTGGATCCTCCTTCCACTTATGAAACTAGCTGACACTTCTGACAGAAGTGACACTGTGACAGTGACAGCCAGTAACGTCAATTTTTCTAGTGTCAAAGTGCCATTAACCCTTAGTGTTGCCTTGTTGAGATAAAATTATGAATTCCAATTTTTTTTACTTAAAGTTTTGTTGCTTTGTATTTTATTGTTTCTAACAATTCTCTTAATCATTTTCTTGCATGCGGATTAATCGGTGTACTAATAAAATAGTTCATGTGAAAAATACGCCCTTAACTATAACTGGAATGTGTCTTACCGTTACAAAATGTTGCTCTAATAAATTTTGTAGGCGTAGATAACTAAAGAAAAGAACTAAACCTAACTATTTTTTATAGTTTCATTTTGCATTGTATTAACAGTTAAGTCAAGTTTGGTTTTAATTTTATTACAATACGCTACGTATTGTAGTAAAATTAAAACCAAACTTGATTACTTATTGCATGTTTCAACTGCGGTTCGTGAAGTGTATCAAACCTGTGCGCGTTTCAAGGCAACAACACACAACAAGCACTGCCTGATAGTTTGCTGATAGTGAACATTGAAAAGGAAATAATATGCGGCCTGGGCCATCACCGAATATGGCTGGAATTTAATCGTTTTGGCCTTTATCTTTTGGCTTAGATTTTTTACTGTATTTGCATATCTGCAAGATTGCGTCAGATAATCTTGTCAAAAAAAAGGCCCAATTATAAGTGCCTCCAGTACCTACTTAACACAATAAGTAGGAAATCTATGGTAACTAATCTTCATTAAATACGTAATTCTGTACCCTTAGTGAAAAGTGGTACAAGTCAAAAAACCTTGTTTTGAGAAATTTAAGTTTAAAGTTTTGCATTTTTTAAACGGCTACAACTTTTTAATTATTGAGATTTTTCCTGATGTTTTAACTTTTACCGATAGGAAATTATTACTTTTAAATAGGATAATGTTTTGATTGTGTTAAAAATTGATAAAATTTGAGATAATTAAAAAAAACTAGACTTATATCATTAGCCACATGTAAGTTACTATGTGTATAATGTTATAATTTAAGTTATATCATTTAACACATTATAAAATGCACTGGTGTTGAATGTTACAAGTATTTTTTAAACACGATTTTGATAGCATTAGAGCTATAAGTAAGAAAAACACTAGAACTAATTTTGTTTAGAAAACATTGATATTTCATGTGTACCATATCTTTTTAGTGTGTTGTGATAAAATCAGACTTATATCACTTTACACACATCAAATCCAATAAAAAATATGGTGTATATCGATTTATCTTTAATTATATCAAATAAATTACGAATATTTCAAGGTGTAAAGTAATATAAGTATATTTCTATTGTATGAGCCTAGTAACTTGTACTTGTGTGCGTTCGCGCAGCGGAATGTTGTTGAATTTAAAGATATTAATTATGCAGATATTTAGTGTATGACGTCGTATAATTGTGTATGGTAAAAAAAAAATTGTGTACGCAGCCATTGTGGAGAAATTCACCAAAAACTGATTCCGCTGGGCGAACGTTGTCCTGGCGGAACTTATTTTAATCCATAGACTTTAGAAGAAAAGAGGTGTGTCCAAAAATTAGTGTGTATTTGTGTGTAATTGTGTATGTATGAATAAAATGAGTGCATGCATAAACTTCGGAGAAATTCAAGTTTCCGCTACGCGAACGTTTGGCCATTAGCTAGTTTTCATATAAAGCGCTTACATAGAGAGCTGTAGATTTTTACATACGTTGTTTTGAATTTGTTTATATTTGTTTAAAAAACAGATTTAGAAAAAATCGTAGGGCTTAAAAGATAAAAATATAAACGTAAAATACACTTAATAGGTCTTAGTTCTTAAAGTATGCACTTTGGGGTCTAGATTTTCACGTTTATACAAACCTTGTAAGTATCTGAAACATGTTGCCAAGTATCAATGATGTTCCGTTAGTAATTAAAGAGTTAAAGGACAATTTTACCATGAATAGATCACTGTTTACAAAACAGTCAAATATCACGACGTTCTAAAGGAATTGCATGGTAAAATGTATGCCAAAAATTAGTTTATTCATTCAACTATTCACATGCAAAATTTCATGTCATTAAATTTAGTAATTAAAGAAATCAATTAAAATACTGACGAAGCATCGAAAACCTACATAACCCGACCAAGTTCGGATAGCTACAAAAAAGCGGCCCAGCCATATATCTAAGAGACGTTCTTAACCTTCCAATATAGTATTTACTAATATGGTACAGTTCCGTACACAAGCGTTAGGAAAAAATAAAACAATTGCATTTCTTGAATTAAAAATATTTTTTTAATAATAACCCAACTATCTACGATAAAAACAAATCTTCAATTAACAAGTACTTTTCTATTTAAATATCCGTGTACAAAAATTTTTTTTATTAAGTACATACTTAATTATGTTTCATTACACACTTAAATAAGTAATTATAATAACGTTAACAAACGCTTGCAACGACAGCAATAAACTTAAATGTGTTTTAACTAACATAGGTTTAATAAACGATTATGAATATAAGGGTAAGTAAAATATTTAGAGCTTCAATAATAAAATCACAGATTAACAATCTCAGATCACATAACTAGACTATTCAGTTGTTTAGGTTTGAGAGTCTGCCTAATATAAAAATAAATCAACATTTAAAAAGTACTTATAAAATAAAAAAGGTATTTACAACTCAATACCAATTATTAAATGAGTAGCAAATACAGAAAAAGACCTCAACATTTCTAAGTATAATGTACACTAGCTTAAAAAAAAATCACAGATTAACCCTTATTTCGACAGAGAAGGTGATAGAAAACTAATTAAAATTTTATTGTATAACCTAGTTTCCATGGTTTTTCTGAACCTCCAAAAATAAAATAAAAAAATCTACCCCCCACCCTTATGGAGAAAAGCGATGTCCGCCACACCGGACATTATCGAATCTTAGTAAAAAAAGTGTTAAAATGACTTGTCCGTCCTAGCGGACTTAATCGAATACGTGAAAGAAGTTGCATAGTATAAAGTAAAAGAATATAATAGTAAAAGAGCCTTTATTTTTTATAAAAGTACAAAGAAACTGTAAGGGCCTGTATTATTTAACATGAAAGCACAAAAAACAGTTGCGAGGATTTTTGCCCGTCACAAAACAAAGGCGTGTATCACATTTCAGGCAGTAAACCGTAGTTTTTCAGAGAAAAACGTCAAAAAGTAATCTAAAGGTGAACGTACTACGGGAGGATCTTCAACTACTGCAGTATCTTCTATCTGGGCTCTATACAAAAAGGTACTCTGTTTCCATTTGTACGAGAGGGAAAACTTTTGAATTTGCTTGGGTCTCTTTTTTGTCACAACTGATGGTTCTCTGAGTCTTCTTTTTCTATGCACAGGTGTTGGCAACGAGGGTAAAGACGATATAGAAGGTAAGCTTGCAAAATTGGGTTCCTGCGACTGGTTCGGGAAAACTTGCTCTATAATTGGAGTCAAAGGCGTTCGGGAAGTCGTTGTTGAGTTCAAAACTTGTTTCAGAAGGGTTTTCATCAGGGCTGTCTGCGATATTCAAGCGCTCTAGCGAAGATGCAATAGACGGTGCAGGTGAACTAAAGACAGAAGGTGGATTAGAGAATGGATGAGGCTCATTTTCGGCGCCGGAGCTATAACCTGTTTCAGACGGTGCACGTTCTGCAGGAACGAGTGCCAATATTTTTTTCGAGCGTGCATGCAGGGAAGACTGAAGCAAAATAAAAGAAATACGTGCTAAGCAAAACACCACCACCAATAAAAAAAAAATAGTTAATACGTAAAAGCAATAGGGTAAGTAAGAGGGCACACAGATACAGAGACTCATGGTGTACATTATAGAGTCAATATTAGTTTTGTAAATTAGAATTCTTTAGGAATAAAAGTTAGTAGGTACTTAATTTTGAGCATGTAAGTGTAACGTAAAGGCTAAGCAGATAAGTAGTAGGTACCTATATAATATACACCAGTGAGTACCTGTTGAGAATAGGTATAGGGTTCTTTTCACGTAAGTAGGTAGGTCAGGTAAGTAGGTAGACTAACTTTTAGTAATTAGTTTTTAGCATTTTAGTTTTATGTAAAGGTTAGGTAGATAAGAAGTAGGTATCTAACAAGTTGGTAGGTACTGAGAATAGATGTAATGTTTTGACAATACCGACAACTCAAATCTTTTACCTTTCATACCATATTTCGACAAGGTCCGCCGTGACGGACAAGCTGTAAGACACAATAAATACAGGTGTTTCGACGAGGTCCGGTGTGGCGGACAAGTAAAAAACTCGATAATTATTATGAATAACGTAAGTAAAAGCTATGAAATCATATTATTTGAACGTTAGTAGACTAAATTCACAAAACACAAATAGAAAATCTACGCAACATAAGCAAAAAATAATATTTTTTAATAAATTACCTGAAAGACTTTCTTAGTGCGCAGTTTCGCCGACATTTTTTCGCCAACTGTCAAACTCTGGATTGTCACACGCAAAATTTATTTTTCTACTAAAATTTGACCGACCTCCCAATAGCTTAGTAGTTTTTTTGTTGCAAAAATAGAAATAGACGGGGCGGTGGATTTTTTTAAAGTACTTGTCCGGTGGTACGGACAAATTCGAAATAAGGGTTAACAATCACAGATCACATAACTAGACTATTCAGTTGTTTAGATTTGATCAACATTAAGAAAGTGCTTATAAACTAAAACTAGCAGCAGACTAGCAGTTTGTGGAATATTCCACAGACGTTAAATTACGTGCGTTCACAAGAATATAATTAAATCAAAATATTAACTTTTAAAAAATGTGAATACCTATCGGAACTCCGGAATTATTCCAGTCAAT
Source organism: Luperina nickerlii (assembly GCA_963855955.1). Classification (NCBI taxonomy): domain Eukaryota; kingdom Metazoa; phylum Arthropoda; class Insecta; order Lepidoptera; family Noctuidae; genus Luperina; species Luperina nickerlii. The sequence continues at coordinate 19,133,743 of OY979680.1, forward strand.
TCTGGAGCTGAAAAATCAGAACAATTGAACAAAAATTTGGTGTACAAAAATAAATGACCTTTAAATTATATCGAAACAACAATTGTGTTATCACCTATACCAATTCAATACCGGTATTATACGGTAAATTTTGGGATGTTACCTAAATATATTGCATGGACGCTTTTTTGTAGCTATCCGAACTTGGTCGGGTTATGTAGGTTTTCGATGCTTCGTCAGTATTTTAATTGATTTCTTTAATTACTAAATTTAATGACATGAAATTTTGCATGTGAATAGTTGAATGAATAAACTAATTTTTGGCATACATTTTACCATGCAATTCCTTTAGAACGTCGTGATATTTGACTGTTTTGTAAACAGTGATCTATTCATGGTAAAATTGTCCTTTAACTCTTTAATTACTAACGGAACATCATTGATACTTGGCAACATGTTTCAGATACTTACAAGGTTTGTATAAACGTGAAAATCTAGACCCCAAAGTGCATACTTTAAGAACTAAGACCTATTAAGTGTATTTTACGTTTATATTTTTATCTTTTAAGCCCTACGATTTTTTCTAAATCTGTTTTTTAAACAAATATAAACAAATTCAAAACAACGTATGTAAAAATCTACAGCTCTCTATGTAAGCGCTTTATATGAAAACTAGCTAATGGCCAAACGTTCGCGTAGCGGAAACTTGAATTTCTCCGAAGTTTATGCATGCACTCATTTTATTCATACATACACAATTACACACAAATACACACTAATTTTTGGACACACCTCTTTTCTTCTAAAGTCTATGGATTAAAATAAGTTCCGCCAGGACAACGTTCGCCCAGCGGAATCAGTTTTTGGTGAATTTCTCCACAATGGCTGCGTACACAATTTTTTTTTTACCATACACAATTATACGACGTCATACACTAAATATCTGCATAATTAATATCTTTAAATTCAACAACATTCCGCTGCGCGAACGCACACCTTGTACTTATACCTAGTGTTTTCATTTAAAAAGCGGGTGAATAAAAGTGTAAATACATTAAGTATCTTTTTATTATTTATTAAAATCAAGCTTATAGCAATACTTATAGCAATAACAGTCTCACTTTAATCAGTCTATATTATAACTCTCTTAACCACTATAACAAATATAAAAAACAACGAGCTGGTCTAAGAACAAAAAAATCACTGAAAAATCTTATTTCCATATGTTGTTTAATAGAATAACTAACATTATTATATTATACAACATAACATATTAAACATAAGAGTGTTATATCACTTACACGTTACTCGTTAATTTAAAATATTTTTTTAGTTGAGATCACTTAGATGATAATCATCTACAATATAAAACAAAATATTAATCTAAATCTAAAACGTATAGCAATAACAGTCTCACTTTAATCAGTCTATATTATTACTGTCTTAACCACTATAAAAAAACAACGAGCTGGGTCTAAGAACAAAAAATCACTGATTATTCTTATTTCCTTATGTTGTATAGTATAATAGTACGAGTAGAATAACTAATGTTATTCTATTATACTACATTAAAAATATAACAAATAAGGGGTGTGTTATATCACTTAGACGTTACTCGTTGATTTAAAACAATGATTTTTAGTTGAGATCACCTAGATCATCTACAAAATAAAACAAAAAAAACAAACTAAATCGTAAAACTCTTCTAAAAGTACTGATTACTTTGTACTTGAAACATAATTATTATAACAATACCTAGGTTCTTTTAAAACATGATCTAAGCGACGTTTATAAACAAATAATTAGTATAGGGGTATGATCTTTATTACTCTAAATCAATTAAGTCAGGGTCAATATCTGGAGTACCATGTGTTAACAGATTATAATAAAAATCATGCACACATGGGTCAATATATGGCAGAAGTGAAATTAAATCTCTTTTTTTTTGCACGGAAATAGGTACTGGTCCAGTATAACATTTGTTTACAGAGGTAATGGTAAATATGTCGTAGTTTTTGTTTCTTTTAGAGTAAGTCATGGATAGGAATTCTTCGTCATTATAATTTTCCTTGTATTCAAAAGCTGGATATTGTTCTTTTGTGTACCTCATAACTCTAACGTCTGACCATACAAATTTTTGTCCGTTACAGTTCACTTTTTTATTTATGAAATGGAGTTTAGAGAATGCAGCGAAATCGTAAAATTCATTTTCCGTCATCTCTTAACAGAAAACTTGTTTGTACGGTTTGAGGCCGTCCGAACCAGCTGATACCAATCACGTGGATGGTGTAGGTTGAGCAAAGTTCGTTTTTTGGCTCGTTCAATTAATGCATGATCGGAATCAACTTCCATATGCGTATGTCCAGGCACTAAGAATTTATGCTCTATAGTTGTTAATTGAACCGAGTTTTGGATGACAAGTAAAAGCGATGTGGTCACAATGGAATTCTTATTCTGACCCCTACAAGAATCCGAATATAATATTAAATGTTTAGCATCTGGGTGCAGCAAGGGTAATCTAACTGTTATGAAATCATGTAAACAAGATGCTATTTGATTCGAGCCTCTACCTCCACTACTTTCCGGCCACATGTAGCAATATGCATGATTTGTTTTAAAATCGTGTATTGTCAGGTTGTAAACCCAAAGTTGTCGTTTATAAAACGCTGTTGATGTTGTCAGCATTGGTGTCGGTAAGCACTGCTGCAGATCAAATGCAATCACACAGGTTTCCTCCGAATCAGATCTAGCTTTCTCTTTATCTTTACGCTTTTCTTCATAAGCGGCCTAAATCTTCCTGGTGTTTCTTTAGTTCAATTTGTACCGCCTCAGTATCTTCTTGAGATGTCGCATATTTCAATTTTGACTGTAGTAAATTGCATTTATTACATGTGTCTACTGACGGTCTTTTGAAAGATAAGTTCATGTCCTTAAACACTTTTCTATAAACAGCTATAGAAACGGGGTTTTCAATTTCGGACTTATATAAGGAGTACATTTTTTCTACTGAAAGATCGGCACTCAAGTACTTCTTAGAGGTCTTGTTTCTCGAATAATGGCTTTCATATGCAGGAAATTTTAATATGTGCTGTTCTACAGCTTTTATTCGTATTTCTGAAATTTTTTTATAGCTGGCAGCTCGACCCCTCTCGCTTTTTGTTACACGTCCAAACTTTTGAATTTTTTCGTTTACAGTCTGAAGAAAACGATTCGATTCATATAATGTTTTTAATAAACAGTTTTTGCAGATGTTGTAAACATTATCGAAATGAGCCAGACTGTACCTGTTTGCATAATTCCGCTGTTTTTTGGGTTCAGTTTTACTGGTGTTTTTTTTCTGAATTTGAATAAATCTTTCCAAATACTTGGCTCTGTTATCGTAGGAACCTAAATTCCAGTATTCATTAAAAATATACTGCCGGACTGATTCCGGTATACGTTCACTGCACATCATACGACAATTTACTAGTGGGGCCATGTTACGACCTCTTACAGCTTTTCCTGATTTCGTTATATATTCACTGCCAGCGTTTCTTTTTAACAATCTATTTAACCTGTCCTCCCTCCTTTCCTTCAGTGATATTCTTTTTTTGTTTTTTATAACATTAATATTTTAACTTTTATCGGCCTCTAAGCTCGTCGTGTCTGAATCAGATTCATTAATGACCACTTTTCGTTTACGCCCTGTTTTTTCCTTATTTACCGTAACACTTTTATAACTGTCATCACTATCCTCGGAATTGGTATTTGGGACGTAAATATCACTACTGCCTGAACTAAAGTCAGAAAATATTTCGATAGAATATTCTGGGGTTGGTGGAATTGAGGCATCTGAGTCTTCTTCTTTGTATGAATTTTCTGGTGGTTTTGTGGTCGTATTTAGCTCTTCTCTTTGATTTTTGTATAAATTTTCAGGTAGTTGTGTGTTCGTATTTAGTTCTTCTCTATATTTTTCGTATAAATTTTCAGGTAGTTGTGTGTTCGTATTTAATTCTTCTCTATATTCTTCGTATAAATTTTCAGGTAGTTGAGAGTTCGTATTTAATTCTTCTCTATATTCTTCGTAAAGATGTTCAGGTAGTTGTGTGTTCGTATTTAGTTGTTCTCTATATTCTTCGTATAAATTTTCAGGTTGTTGTGTGTTCGTATTTAGTTCTTCTCTATATTCTTTGTATAAATTTTCAGGTAATTGTGGGTTCGTATTTAGCTCTTCTCTATATTCTTTGGATGAATTTTCAGGTAGTTGTGTGTTAGTAAATAGCTCTTCAGTTTGTTCTTTGGATGAATTTTCAGGTTGTTGAATATTATTTTGTGGCTCTTCAAAAAATTGTTGTGCTTGATTTTCTTGGCAAATGAACGGTTTTACCATTTTTTGTATACGTAGCTGTGCTGCAGTCTGTAAAAAAATTTACCTATATAAATACACCGCATCTCATTTTCAGCATTAACACACTCTAAAACTACGAAAACGACGCAGGCAGTGAATATATAACGAAATCAGGAAAAGTTGTAAGAGGTCAGACATGGCCGCACTATAAAATGCTGTTATGAAGTGTAGCGAACGTATACCGGAATCAGTCCGGCAGTATACATATATTTAATAAATACTGAATATAGGTTCCTACGATGACAGAGTCAAGTATTTGGATGAAAGATTTATTTAAATTTTTGTTGCAATTTTCGGCTAGAGCTCGTCGAGCCCTTTCTAATGACAACAAATTCGGTATGCTTAGCCCCAGGGGTCTTGGAGCAATCTCTGTTTTAAGATTTTGGGGTCAAATGTTAGTTTTGGAGGGGGGTCAAAAAGGGGGTTTTGGGGGCTTGTCTGATAGAAGGTTCTAGATTTATTGATAAAAGCTATGCAATAGCTTAAAAATAAATTTTGAAAATCCGTCTATTATGAGAGAGTTATGCCCGAACATACATAAAAAAAAAACATCCGAATGAATAACCTCCTCCTTTTTGAAGTCGGTTAAAAATACTCTCTAATTATAAATTCAATTGATAATAATTACCAAACTCGACTCTAAATACAATGTCTACTTTAAAACATATAAAGAAAAAAATGGACATGGAATCAGCATAATAGTCGGCAGTGCGAGCGATGCTCAACTGCAGATATTATGTCCAAGCCAATAATACAAAGGACAAGCTCGCCACTCAAGTACCTACCTACCTACCTACTACTTCCTAATACTTTAATCACTGTTAATCATTTCTGTCCTAATCAATAATCGCGTTTGTGAAAACACCGTTGCGCGCTAAACTACTAATAACGAAAATACGTTTCTGTTATTCTATTTAAAAATTAAACCATGAAAAATGTGTTTAATGATACAAATACACTTTTATTCTGTTTAAAACGTAAACATAAAATATGTATAATGATACAAGTACTTACCATACGGCTCATTTTTGCGAAACGTAGGGACGTGTTGACGCCACTCACACCGAAACAAGACTGGCCGTCTGGCGTTTGAGCTAGGTTTGAGCGCTATTACCTCCCCCCGCCTTCATTGCCGTTCTCACTTTCTCACTGCGGGGACAGCCGTGACAAAAAGAGCCAAAAGTAGAAAGACGAAACTGCATGTATCAGTTTACACAATAATAACAACTGATCGGTTTCTAAAAATCGTATACTGCAGCGATATAAATAAAATTATATTTTCATCCCCCCATCTCGGAAAGAGTATTTTTGCTCTTCGATATCTGAGTGCAAAAGCTGTTTTTATCCGCTAGAGGATAAAGTAAATTGAATTTAGAACATCGTGTGCACTAAGTTTGTGAATTCAAAACATCATTAAACCTATTTACTTCTACCTCCATGGTGCCGAATTTATCATACAACTTTTTTTTAATTTTTTAAAAACTCAGACTCGGAACCTTCTTGGTGTACTTTTTTTTTAATTTGCTTTGCGCGCGCAATTTTCTTTTCACGTCATATTGTTAAAACCTTAGGTTAAAAATAAAAACAAGAAACTTGCAAACAAGTGAAAAATCTAAAATGAGTGAATCTAGCGACGACGAAGTTTATTTGACGCCAACAGAATTGACTGAAACTGTAAAAAATGCGCAAATGAGCTTTCTCCCTCAACAATCACGCGAGAAGTATTTGAAACAGTACGATATGTTTAACACGTGGCGACTAGCTAAAGGAGCCAAAACTTTATCAGAAAACGTTTTGCTGGCATATTTTATTGAATTATCCGAGACCAAGAAATCAAGCACTCTATGGAGTACGTATTCAATGCTAAAAGCAACAATAAAGATGAAAAAAAACATACATATAGACACCTATCCTAAATTAGTGGCGTTTTTAAAAAGAGCCTCATCTGGTCATCAACCAAAAAAATCGAAGGTTTTCACAGCATCTGAAATTGAAAAGTTTCTTAACGAAGCACCTGATTCCGTATATTTGGCGGCAAAAGTAAGTCAGTTGCACATTCAGTATCTACTATTAATTAACTAGGTACTTAACATAATCCAATACGTACTTAGTTAGTGTTGATAGGCATAATTATGCATGCATATCAATTTTATTAATTTATCTACTACAATACTCTTTACGTTACAGGTTGTTCTTATTATTGGTATAAACGGAGCTTGTCGAACTAATGAACTAACACAACTTAATGTCAAAAACATTGAGAAACATTCAGATGACTTACTATTAATTAATTTACCCAATACAAAGACAAAAAGAGACCGCAACTTCGTCATTCGCAAGGAATACCTAACAATTGTTGAGAAATATGAAGCCTTACGCCCGCCTAACACTCCAATCAATCGATTTTTTCTACAATATCGCAACGGAAAGTGTGTTAGACAGCCTATGGGTGCTAATAAAATTGGCAGTATCCCACGAGAAATAGCAACATTTCTTGAACTTCCAGAACCCCTGTTGTACACGGGTCATTGTTTCCGACGAACTTCAGCCACACTTTTGGCCGATTCAGGAGCTGATCTCCTGTCCCTTAAGCGCCATGGAGGCTGGAAGTCCAATGCGGTCGTAGAGGGATACATAGAGGATTCCATCCAAAATAAGTCTAAAATATGTAAAGGCATCGTAGGAGCCATTAAACTGAAAGAGCCTCAGTCAGATCCTTGGACTGGCCCTTCTACATCAAAAATGAGCCGTTACGAAACACCTATCAATCGCCCTCTCTCGCCAACATTTACACCAAGGGAATCCGAAGAATCGGTACAACTATTAAGTATGACAGATAGTTTACCGAAAAACAGTACACAAGTCACTAACACCAACATTACAGTACCTAACAAAAATATTACACTCAACATAAGTAACTGTAGCAACGTTACTTTCAATTTTTCTTAATTATACTTAGGTATTATTTGTTGTAATTTAAAGATTATTCTGTAAAACTTACCTATCATAATGTAATTAATACCTAAACTGAAATAAAAGTATCTTGTGATTGTAAATGTTTCTTTTTTTTGCATTTACTCATTTCCTCGCTGAGGTGGGATGAAAAATTACGTGTTGCACTCGAGTGCAAAGATTTTTCACCTCGTGCTCTTTTGATTCCCTCGCTAACGCTCAGGATTCTAAATTTTGAATCACTCGCTGCGCTCGTGATTCAATTTTAGAATCCTTCGCTTGCTCGGTCATCAAAATTGAGCACGCGGTTAAAAAGCAACTTTGCACTCTTGTATAACAAATAACTATATTATGAACTAAACGCGTTACTAAAATGCTTCACGTGCAATTCGATAGAGGTTTAGTTGTATCACTTGACACGTTGGTAATACATAATATTATTTTAAGTTAATAGATATGATTTGAGTTATATTATCATTCACCATTGATAACTGTAAGGTATATTTTGTGTCACTTAATATAAACTGTATTGTATTATCAGACACAAAGCTCATGTAATTAATATTAAATGTGTCAAGTATAACAAATCGAGATAGCCTTATTTACACGAACTTGTTTAAGTTTGAGCTTTAGTTCAATTTAATATCACTAAAGACATATCAGCATACACAAAAATTATCATCAAAATTAACCAAAAATGCAACTTGTATTATTCAGCACGAAACTTATTTCCCGTTCTATAATAGATAGAGTTACACCGATTAGACAGAAAAATAAAGAAAAAATCAAGCTTCAAGATAGTATACAGAACTCAAAACTGCTACAAGTCGAGTTAAGGAGGATCATCTGATCTGCTCTTGGCCATTTTCCTGTTAGATGGCGCTGAAGTCAACATTTTTAGTTTTTTTTGTTTTATGTGTAATTGGCACATCAGTAAGTCGTAGAAGTAGTAGTCGCGGTAATGAGACATTACACTTTATTGAATTTGGTCATAGAATTGCCTCAAAATCCACACAATTCGACACAAAGGGGTGAAATAAAATCTACCTTTGAATACAGGTCGTTTACACACACAGAGGTAAGCGAGTATTTCCATACGTTTACAAGAATAGACCACTAGGTGGCGTGTATTTCAAAAAATGAGCCGCCTGCTACGAAATGATAGGAAAAAAATGATTAATGCGTTTCTTGCGAAGCATGTGTGGTGTGGTGTGACAGTGCGTAGTACTCGCAACCGGCGTGCGTGTATGACCAGATTTATGAACGTAAACGAGACAAAAGTAGTATATAAGGTATCGTAGGTGGCGTTCTGTAGTTTCTGCCTACCCCCATGAGAAGAAGGCATGAGTATAATGATAGGATAATAAGTCATATTTAGCTAGGCTGAGAATCAGCACTTTTCGAATGTCAAAATTACAATAGACAGTCTCCCAAAACGCCCGCCCTTCACCACTTCCTAGTGCTTTAGCTGAAAAGAAGAAGTGGCGCAACAAACTCCCCAGCAGTTCGGTTACAAAAACTTCAGACTATACAGTTTATAAAGATAGTTTTATTTTATTATCTTACACTAATTCATTATCAAATAAAAATATTTGTAGTGACACAAATGAAGCCTGATACATGATTAAATTTATAGCATAACCAATTATTACAATAATTACAGAAATTACACATAACAGACACAAGAAAAAACAAAAGATAACAACAAATAAAAAAAAATACAATTTAGTATGCAATTACAACCAGAGTGAAAAAATATTTTATAATGTCAAAGCACTCCTATCAAAGTTTTTAGAAAAATAAAAATCTAAAGTTCAGCTTATTGAGTTCACCAGGTGGTTATACTTACATAATAAAGTATTATTTTACCTTTTCATTTTATAGTAAATACAAATAAAACGCAATGTACAATGATAATGTTGATTCTAACCAAACTACTACAAAAATATAATTATAACAAAAATCGTTTGACTTGTTGATTTCACCATGTGCCGTGACTCTTCTTGTCCACTGCTACAAGGCTGCTGTAAAGAAAAATAACTTTACTTAGTATATATGGTACTTTGGACAAATAATATTTCCCATACATTTCAAATGTAATTTACCATCAATCTCCAAAGCTGCTCTAAAATGAAACTTTACTAGTTGCTCGAATTTCCAACTGATGTTGATGGACAATTTTTCACTAGAATAACATAATAATATATTTTAGACATTGAAATAGATACAATTAATGAAGTAAAAAAAAAATTGCCTTGTGTACTGGTACACACGGCTACATAGGTAATACGGGCTGGTGTCCGCAACTCCACGTCAATGCGCGTATTTTGCGTACGGACACGGCTACATAATAAACCAGCCATATATTTCCAGTATAAGCTGATCTCGCATTGTATAGGATTTCCGTTCAATGGGAGGTCACCTTATACTGGAAATTATAACTTGATATCTAGCTGAGTATACATACCATTCAAATCTATACATATAGCATTTTTTTGAACATGTCTCAATATAAGTTCTGGCAGAATACGTAGTTTGCGTGTCGACGACTTCTGTCGTATTCTGTTTTGTTCCTTTCGATTTATGTATTTTTTAATATGTGTCCCTGGACTCTGTGTGGTATGCTTTTTCCATGCAGTTTCATGCCATTTGTGTCCAGTAGCAAGCGATAATACTGAAAATAGAATATTTTTTACTAGAAAATATCAATAAAATATAAATAGATGATTATGTAACATACAAAGAAACAATACTGTACCATGATAATCAAAGCATTTCTTACTGGTACTTACAATTTCTGACTTATTAAATTTCCATTTGCAGCTGTTTTATTGACATTGCAGTAATAATCCTTGCAGTTTTCATGTATTCCGAATACATGAAGCGGGCTATTTCGTAAATCTGCTGCCATAGCAGCACTCTCACTGCTACACATTATAATTTTCCATGCCACTAGTGTAAGCTTCATCACCTTTGGCTTCAAAATATTTCGCCAAGATCTAAAAAAAGTACAAATATGAATACAGAATATGCTTCACTGATATTGAGATGTCAAAACAAATTTGATATATTTATTTACCTTGTATAGTTTTGATTACATGATTCTTGCATTCAATTTTTTTTATTATGTTCCCATCTCAGACCAAAGTTCCTATACAAGACTTTCTCTTTCAAGTTTGCAAATGCAGAGGAGTCTCCGTCTCCAATAACACTCAAATAGCGAAGTTGATGCATTCCTTCACTCACTCTTTTGAAAGCCTTCCACAATAATTTGTGATTCCATTGCTGTAGGTGGTCCAGTAAAATGTTTGCAGCAATTATGTGCTTTCATGTCCGTCTCCTTTTTTCATAATATTGACACAAAACAATATTTGTTTTGAACACCAAGAAATAGACGTTTCTTAGTTTCTTTACCAATAATGCAGGCCTGGAAATGAAAAGCAACACTTGTAAATATTACACAACAAAAAGTTCATACAGAACCAATTATGTGTTTAGTAAATAAGTATGTAAGGTATCGTAGCAGGTGGCATTCTGTAGTTTCTGCCTACCCCCATGGGAATAAGGCATGAGTTTATGTATGTATGTGTTTAGTAATATATTAACTTACCATACCAGAAGATGAATCAAAGTTATGGCCATATAACCTTTTCAGCCATCCTCCGAACTACATATACAGTAACAAATGGAACACTGTCTGAAGATATGTGACCTTTTTGAATAGCAACTGAACATTCTTGTTCACCAGCAGTTGCAGTATGTATTTTATTACTGCTCTCCGTACAGTGCTTTTACCACACATACTGCACTCTTGAAAATTAATTCACTTCGAAATCCATCAAGTCTGTCACTAACAAATTCAATTTGTAAAGATTCACACATATTTCGGTAAATTTCCAATCGGAATGCCCACTCAATTACATGCTTCTGGTCCACAGTCAATCAAAATGAATTAGTTTCAGGAATAAAGAAAAACAAAAGAATATGTTACTTCTGTACACTCAGTATTTGAATGGAATTGAATAGTATCGAATTTCACAACTGTATGTAATGAGATCGAAGAATTTCGTAGTTGCACTCAAGCATTCTATCTATAGCTAGAAAGAATTTCTATTATTAGATTATTATTACATTACAGATGATAAGATACGATTTATAACAAGGTTACGTTCTGAACTCATTACAGAAAAAAATGGAACAATAAAAATGAAAGTAAAATTTTAATTATCTTTATATTCCTGGTAGAATATTAGACGACGTATAAGAAAAAAAATAAACAGATTAAATTACGTTGTTTATATACAAACAATAAATCACGTTTATTAATTTGATGTAAGTAACTCAATCATTTATTTCTGAACCAATGAATTCAAAAGTCAATGTTCTGAACGCACCCACAACGTAGGTTCATCGCTAGGGTAGGTATGTATTTCTACTATACCGCCCAGTGGATCGAAAAACAAGATTCTCGTACATAGGATTTACAAAAATTTATTACTTATAGGTACCAATAATTAATTTATTCATACGTAATGAATAAGCACGCTTTTTGTCAAGATCGATAGTCATATAGGTTTGTTGTCTTTCAGGTATCATACTGGGTAAAATAATAATAACAAACTGATTTTTTTATTTTTACCGCCTATTTTAACATCGTCCAAATATGCATTTTTAATTGATTCATATCTTTTGAACAGGGAAGTTGGGGGTCAAGGTCAAATATCAGGTGGCGTTTGTATAAGATCGGCAACAATACCTAAAAGTTTCAGCTTTACAATCCCAGACAAAAAAAAGTTATGAGGAAAACAAATTCCATTTTCATACATTTGAAATATACCCATAAAGTAATTTATAGGGTATAGATAAAAAAAACCCATACCTACTAATTTATTCAATGTTTTAATGTACTCGACAAAACTGTATACTTGAAACTATCAAATAAACATTTTATTCTTCAAAAATCGTATAACATAGCCCACTGTGCTCTCAGCCGGTTGCCGCGCCGCGAAGCGACTTATCTAACAAACTAAAATAATGTTTGTTTGTCTGAAACTGTTTACAATATGGTAAGTACTTATTCTATTGTGTAGGTAGGTACTTCGATTTTGCAAATGTTTGCAAACTCCTTTGGTTACCGAATTACAATACTTATGTACTTACATAGTTAATTTATTGTTGACCAAAAAATGACTTTGTACTTATGTAATTGAGAGATAGGTAAGTAATTAGTAATGTGACGGGATTTCAGCGTCTAAAACTTAACTCACAGGCCAAGTTGCTGTTTCTAAAACCGCCGAAACCTACGTACCTACACACTACCTCCCACTATCTACTACAACGACTTACCTACTTACTTTTATTTTTAAATAAAATTGCGTATCTCGAATCATTATCACTATACCTACAATAAATTGGAATAACATACTAGAAATATTGCAATTAGAATCAATGAAAATGCAAAGCATACAAAATAAAAATAACACGCGAGAAATTCCGCGTGCCAATACTATTGCATGCAAGCGAGCTTCAAAATTATATTTTATTACAATAATATTATGTCGATTGAGTGAAAGAAGAGTGGCAACGTTTTCTTCGTAATTCTTTCAATGTAGTTCAAGGTTGCGAACACAGGTTGGGTGGGACGGCAACGTCGCATAAATCCTATGTGCGTTTCACGACAGAATTCCTTTCGTCGTAATGTTGGCACCAATGGTTTTCATTGAAGGTAAAACAATTATTCAATGAAAAGCAATCGAGCCAACATTACGGGGAGGAACGAAACGCAAAGCTAATTGCAGAGGTCGCCACCGGCGACTGTTCTTAACTCCGCCATTACCTACCTACTGTGTTGTTTACTTGAGTCGAGTTTTCTTTCATAAGTTTATCTTAGAAAATGTACTCCTTAATGTCAGTGATTCAGTTAAAAGGTGAATTGCAGAAAAGAAAAGCTTCTGTTAGTGGTAAAAAAGCGGCTTTAATCGAAAGGTCAGTACAAATTAATACAATAAATATTTGTAGGTTATGTTGTTATGATTTTTTTTAAGCAGGTGGTTTTTATACGTTCGTGACTAATAACAAGCTTGTTGTTGTTACAGATTGGAAGCATACGACCGTAATTTTAATTTCGGTGTAGAGGATGCTATTGAAGACGAAGTTTACGCTGCTCCTGCAGCTGAATCTTTCCGGGATATAAATGCTAGCTCTTGTCTACCTCAGTTGACAAAACAGCATATTCAAGCATTTGTTAAAAGGTAATTGTGCATTAAAATCCAGAAATGTATTTCATTCGTATACATATTCGACTTGTACTTACCAATATTCTACCTATGGTTATGTCCATTGGTATCCATGGGTAGCTCAGTTGGAAGGTACTGTTTAGACATGTTTACTAAATCAAAAAACCTTTTTCAGATTCCAAGCTCAGTTAAAAGGAAGACAGATGTACGAGTCGCGATTTCTTTTGACTGCTCGTGTAGCTGTCGATGGTCATATGACCTTCATTCAGGGTCAGTGTAAAGCTCAGATGAAGAAAATTACTTATGTTGTGAACATAAAACTGAACTCTGATGGTTCAATCGACCAAACTCATTGTGAATGTGCAGCTAAATTAAGACTATTATTAAGATTATTATTGACTTATGGCTTGGAAGTAAAAGCATGTGGATTATTTATATCGGAGACTCATCCATTTCTGGGAGCTTCACCCGATGGACTTCTTGGTGAAGAAACAGTAATTGAAGTAAAGTGTCCTTATGTTTCCCCGATATTTTGATATCAGTCCTATTACTGTACCATACCTTGAAGTCAGAGATGGACTATATTTTTTGAAAAAAAGTCACCCATATTATTGCCAAATACAAGGCCAACTGTTTTGTGCAAATAAAAAGTACTGTAATTTAATAATATACACTTTCATCAGTTTGAAAGTTGCTAAGTACATTTTATGAAAATCATTTCAATCCGGCTCTATTAGAAAAAGTTTTGTATAAAAATTATAATAAATGAAAACACAAATGAATATATAAAAATGGTTTTATTTTTTCATAATAGATTCTCTAAAATTACAACACATAAAACACACATAAAATATTTTAGAAGCTATGGTGTAAATCATTTTTCAAAATTTCGTAAGTTTTTATTAATCCTATTATACGTTCTATATGGACCCTCTTACTGGCTAACTTACGATCATGTAACACAGTTAGACCAGGAATTTGTGATTTTCCTTTTAAGAAAGTAGGTATGTTAACAGTAATATCTTTTCCAGCAAATAAATCTTGAATATTAAACCCTCTATCTGCTAGTATACTGTCACCAGAATCACACTTCTGCAATAAGTGCTGTGTGTAAGTTGCTTCGCTCTACTGTTTGCCGATCACTTACTGATCCACCATAAGCTTCTGAACAATAGGAAAGTAAACCACCTGGAGTTGCTCCGACCAATACTTTTAACGTATTAGAATGCTTATAGCTACTCCACGAAGCTTGTTGAGACACAGGATTTTGTGGCTTTTGCACTTTAATTTCAGTCCCATCTAATATTACACGTGTACTACAACTGTACTTTCTAAAACTTTCAGGGGTATAGTATTCAACTAAATCTTGATCAGGCCAAATATTTAATCTACTCCACAATTGATGAATAAAATTAATAAAGGTTATAAAAATATTGGAAACTGTTGTCTGACTTATATTAAATAATCTGCTTAGTTCAAAGTTACATCTATCTTGCCTAAGTTTAATAATTGTGAGAAAAAACTGATCCTCTGTGCTTATATTGATCACATTACTTCCATAATATTGAATATTGCTAGCCATAGGACTTAAAGTTGAGTAAACAAAATAGAATTTTCTGTAAGACTCAAACCCTGTGTAGAATGAGATGGCTTCATCATCATCTTTTTATGCACCCATATACATGTTCAATGTTCACTTGAGTCCCTTGTTCATTAGTAGGATTATTAATTATATTTTGAGGAAACTGATGAATTCCTTCAATGGTGCTCACTTCAATAGTATCTCCGACATTTTCTATATGACTGGACGTACTTCTCGTTTCGGTGGATGTACTTGGCGTTTCGATGGACGTGAAGAGTTTTCTCCGATTTCTGTTTTCAATGCAAGCTTGTCGTTCTTTGGCTAAAGAAGTTTCAGTTTTCGAAAAAGAAAATATACTTGGTACAGCAGTAGGTACGCTTCAGAAACTTTGCTAGAGGTTCATTCCCTAAAACAACATAAAACACAGTTATAAATTCAATTGTTTACCTGGGTATTTAATTAATGTAATTTCAGGGTTTCAGTGTGAAATTACTTACCAGTATATGCACTTATTCCATAGTACTTAATCATCAGATTTAAAATGACTAGAACATAACCTTGACGTATTAGTCGCTTTCCAATCTTTTCTTCTAAGGGCTCGTTCCCACAATTTTCGACGCTTAGGATCCTTAGGAAGTATTTCCTAGCATTTGGTTGCAAAAACAAAGGTATTCATGTATATGAATACCTTTGTTTTTGCAACCAAATGCTGAACATTGAGTCATTTCAAGCAAAAAACTATCTTTGTTTACGTTTTATGTATTGGGATTGACAGTTCGGGATAAAAAAGCAGTTTTCTTGTTGCCACACAACAATAATATGTAATAAAGTTGTTTACATTGGTGAGGTCGTCAGGTCAGTGTATTAATTATAAAGTTTTATTTGGTGAACCTGTTCATGAAAGGTAGGAACGGAAATAAATCAATTATTGTACGTATTATATTGATTTAACAGAATTATAATAACGCCTCACGCCATCTAGCTTTCCTATCGCAATCATGGCGCTTCAGTTTAGTTGTCAATATTCACGCACACTACTAAAGCAAGTGTCAAATTTGGTCTGGATTTCACTATCGTTTTTCTCAGTAAATAATGCAAGTTATTTCCTAAAATGGTCGATCGCGGGGACATTTCATTATAGAAAAGTGATAAAATGATTCGTTTTCAACAAAGGGTGTCTATGTTTAGCGTAAAGCTTCCAAGAAAAATGTATGGACGGCCCATCAGAGGATCCACCTTAACTCACTTTTCACTAAAGGTACAGAATTCATTATGTTACAACAATTAATTAACATACAAATGACGTCTTTCGTCCCCAAAGATTAATTAAGTAACTCTTTCTAAAACCGTAACCGAGTGTCCATTATCTAACTACTGTCAAAATCGGTAATATTTTACATGTTCGCCTCCTAATATTTCACTATGTGGGGTTAATTTTTTTAACTTATACCATTTATTAATTTGCTGGCCACGCCGGGTTGCTTTCAAAAGTTGAAAGAGATATCATCGACGTGATGTATAGCCGCCATTTGTAAGCGCGGCGGGGTGCCAGCAGCGCAACGACATTCCCAATTCAAATTAAATTAAAACGCGGTAAAAACAACGTATTTCCGTTCGGTGCGTCCGCTATTCAAATTCGGGAGATTCGATCTGTGCTAATTTGTCTATGACTTTAAACAATGGCTGGTATAGCTATTGAGTACCAAAGATAAGATGCATACAAAACACTGACCTGTATTATACAAAACCTGGAAAAAATAATAACATGAGGGAACACTGACCTCTATCATATGTATGTATAATACAGGTCAGTGTGAGGGAACCATTCGCCTTAAATTATAGGCTATAAAAGCAATGTTGGCCTTACTCGAATGAAGAGTACCTAGCTCACAGACTAGCATTCAGTGGCAGCTACTTCAAGTAGCACTTGCATGAAGAACTGGAAAGTCATTGTATTTTTGCGTTACCAATTTCCATCCACGAGACCGAATGAGTAAACTTAAACAACAAAAGGGGAATCGTATCAACATGAATCCTGAAATTTTTAGGGTTCATGTTGATACGATTCCCCAAATTTATTCTTAATTTTTTCGTTCGTTACATGACCTCATTGGGCTTCTCAGAAAACAAGTTGATAATTGTCCAGTTAATGATGGACATTTGTCTGATAAACAAAAGGGCTCACCCCGATGCCTTTCTTTGAGCGTATAATAGTTTTGTTATGCAGATTACGCCGGCCCAACATTAATAAAATGCAACATTCTGTCGCGATAAAATACCATTAAATATTGTTTTCAATTACGCATTTTAAATACATGATATCTTTGCCATTTGCGTTTACTGACCGTTAAGTAATTACTTACTGGCCAGTAGTTCTATGCCCAACTGTGTGGGTAGATAAAATAGTGAAAACAGACATCTGCATGTCTTGGTGAACGCTTATATAGACGCACACACGCACGGTAATTACCTTCTTTCGACATGAAATAAATAATTTTTCCAAATATATTTTTAACTACCAACAAGCGAACCGCGCAAGCGCAGCTCCACAACTCGCTACGAGCTCACCTCATCTGTCATCATTAATGCCACGGTATCCTAATAAGTTTGCTACAATAAATAAAATAAGAAATATCAAAGAGTTGCGCCCCGTTTAATGGTTGTAATTGTGGCCAAATGAAATATGGCCGAAGACGATACGGACTCTCTGTCGTGGGTGTCTACCCGCCTTAATATCGACGTTTACACGCTATAAATATTTTAAATGATTATCTTAATGCATTTGAAGTCGTCATTTACATAAGCGCCGATGGAATGAGGTTGAGACGACCCCGGTGCAGTTAAAACATTCACACCCCGTTCGCAAAATAGCCGCCAAAGTAAACGCGCTTTCATCACGTACGTCTCATAAATAGCGGCGCGGTGCAGCTCGCGTCGGGGCCGAACTAAATCTGACCGTATTATGCGCGTCCTGTCGAACATCAGACGCTTATTTGTGTCCGAAAAGCGCTCGAAAGACTTAAAGCCTTCCCGGTTGATGTATGGCGGCGACACGTGAATGCCGACCTTTATATTCAAATCGGCGGTATTCAAATGCGCTCGTTGTCTATGCGACGGTTGACAATTCGCGGGCACTTTCGAAAAAGGAACGCGGGAAACGTCATATCACCGACGGGGTTCGAGTCGAATTTTGCTTTTTGGCGCGTTGATACGCATCTGGCTTCTGGGCTGCGTTCAGGCGTCATGTTCGGCTCTTTGCTTTTATTTGAGTTCGATTGTGTCGGACGGAGATATAGTTTGAGATCTGGTAGATATTTTGACGTGGGCCGCTGATAAAGTTAGTGTTTCGCGGCGGCCGGTGAGTTAACGAGCGTCTGAGTAATGAGCGATGCTATTGTGATTTGAACAATGGCTGGCGAACGCTATTGTTTATATAATTGAAAATGATATTCGATAACGACGGTTGGGTACGTACGTTTATGTTTAGATGCGGCACCTGCGTACGATAAATTGTCAGATAAAAGTATCTGTACTTTCATTTGTGGTATTTTTTTACGATAATATCTGCAGTATTACTTACTTTTACGTGAATTGTTTTACGGTGTATGGTCACGGAGGTTATAATTAGGTATGAGGGCGGTTTGTTTACAAATTTCTTGTTCCGAAAGTTGATGCAAATTCTCTTGGAGGACGCGGTCGGATGTCCGCACATCTGCATACAATGCCACGGTGCATCGCTCCAGTTCAGTGGTAATTTACTGCTGATCCGACTGCTTAGATGTCGCCTGAAGATAGCTCGTATCTTATTTAAATCGAAAATAAAAGGTGTATAAATGTGCCGAACTGTGCCGCTGCTCTGGGGTAAGAATTAAAAAGCCCGTAGTTAAACTTAAAAAAAATAAAGCATCCTACATCAAAATATTACCATTTTTTTTTCTATTCTTCTTCTTCGTGTAGCTGGCACGACTGTATTCCAGATCTTGTTGGCCCAAAACTTCGCCACTTGTACGGCGTTGTCGGTGACAGCCCAGACCTCTGTGTCCCAAACATGCAGTCAAAGTGACAACTTTGACTGCATGTTTGGGACACAGAGGGCAGAATAGGATGTGGAGCATAGTTTATCACACAGCTCCCATCAACACTCTACTGTCGTTCAGTCGAAGTATAGCCCCATTTTACCAGGTTTGAGTTACATCTTTCCACTTGGGTCTGGAGACGTACGGTTAGGTCATAGTTATTACTTATGTTTTGAAACCAATATATTTTATAGATATTTAACGAAACTGCAAATACGATAAATACTCCGAATTTATTTCATCAAGTCGTCCTACATTTTATTTAGAAAAAGCGTAAAAAACTACGCTGGGCGTGTCGTATAAATTTTAAATAAACAAAGGAGTTTTTTGTCGTCAGCTGTTCGTTACCAATTAACTGTTTGGAACGCCTACCGTTGACAAATTGATGTGCATTTCTGAACGGGACCGCGCCCTTTTAAAATGTAACATGGCCGACTTTTACTAATCTATTTCGTGTCAATAAATGAAGGGTAATGTAGGGCCAGTAGGGCTTAGGAACTGTGTTTGGTTTATTAAAAGGCACAATCTATAAAAAATCAAATGCCTTTCGTTAGTCTTGCAAAAGCTCGAAAATGTTTTGACCGATTGCGATGAAACTTTGGTTGATTGAAGGAGTTGGACTTGGTGATCATTTCTCTATAATCGTTATGGTCAACTGTCTAATACATAGCCTAGAGCTTTGGTTTGTTAGGGAAGCCGTTCCATCTTAATAAAATGCCGTCGTGAAAATCTGTCAATTTTGATCAGTATTTGGTATGTAATAAGGTATCGAAAATGCTCTGTATTTGGACAGCCGTTATTGTGTGACCGTTCACAGCTTTTTTAGGAAACCAAGGCTTAATACTCGAAGACAAGAGCGTCGCCAAACACCAAGAGGCTATTGTTATGCACTTGGATCCAGCAAGCGTGCGACACGGACTAAATGTTAGTGTTAGTGTTTGGAGTTTCTTGCCCGTTCTTCTCCATAGAGATCTAAGTTTTGGAATAGGCAACTAGCTTCAACTGTCTGACTAAATGACCGACTATTTAATTTTGATAATTCAAAAGTGTCTGTAAATGTTTTAATTGAAATAAATGCTTTGAGATAGAGTTAAGCTCGCTCCACGGTTCTAAAGAAATGAGGATTCTTTTGAACCACCATATACATATAAGATAAAAATGTACCCATCGTCCACCATAAACATGTGATGATGATGATAATTCCCCTACTAGGACACATGCCTTCCTTCTATCACGACATGAGTATTATCCATGTAGTACGTTGGTCAGCTCACAATTCCTGATCCGTGGTCCATCTTCATTACCAGGAGGACAGGAAACTTGCATCTAATATTCGAAGTCTTCCAGAATCTGTCCGCGATTATGACAGATGACTCCGTCGCATACCGCCGTTAATTTACATTGTGTGTAATTTAACTGCGTGCGCGCAGCTTGCGAATGCTCACCTGCAAAGTCCTGCCGCCATTACTCTTTTTAATTGGTAGCTTGTCTTATAAAATAATTTTGTAACAGACCATTAACGTCTCATTACTAGAGTTCAGGAGGTATTAATAAAATCTATGTGTCTGATACGGAATTGTATGGATTTTATTTGCATGAGAAAACAGAGTGGGTCAGTGGCTTTAGTAAGCGTAAGGACTACTGTCAGGTTACATACAACGTTATTGTTGGCATTAGTTCTGGTAAAAAAAGAAAAGGGGGAAAGAATCACAGGGCAATCAGGGCATCAAAAAATTCGCTCACATCGCTGTCAACAGGAAAAGTGCTCAAAAGATTTATTTTATTTTTATTTAAAGGAACAGCAAACAGTTACCTACATTATAAGAACTTACAACTAATTTAACAAAAACAATTTTAACAATTTTTTCAATTTTTTTTTTAATTTTTATTTTTTTTATAACCCACTAACGCTGTCCACAGGTTGACGTAAAAGTTTAGAAGAAAAAAAAATGAGCAATAATATATGTAGTTAAAATTTAGTCAAAGATGACTAATATATAAAAAATAAGACATTATTAAGTTTGAAGATTTTCAGAGAGGGTACACACATGGGTTTTATTTAATAAAGAGGAGCGGGTGTGACTTTTGGATCTACTCATTGGACAATTGAATATGTCAAGATTTTCAAAAGTAGAATAGAATAGAATACTCTTTATTATGTTCTTTTTTTTGTGTCTCTTTATTATGTGTCTTGTACTCTTTATTGTGTTCTCTTTGTTGTGTACTTTTTTGACTCTTTAGTATTATTATTATATGAGTCAACCATAGGGTAATGCTGCCGGTTGGCAGCATTGCCCTGTTGTAATATGTTCTCCTGGTACAACCTAAAAGCATGTTTCTATTCATCATCATCTTCATGACTTTGTCGCATGTTACTTATGGTCGGCGCAACACGTTAGGTCAGCGAATTGTTGGTTCCAGGTTCGGTTTCCTTACGACGTTTTCCTTCATCGTGTGATGTTGAAATAATTCACACAAGTAAAGTGCCAGTCTAGGGTCGAACCTACGACCTACAATTCTTTCTTTCTCCCTTGTTACCACTGGGCCACTACTTCTCTATCGACTTTATCAGTATCAACCAAGGAAAGTCGAAAACCTTGGATCAAACAACAACCCAGTACTCCAAAGAATGTAAATGAATGACGTCACTGTAACCGCACTTAACTACCCACATTTCACTGCCACCGCAGCCATTTAACAACTTCAGCCTGCTATCGCAGTCATTAAAAAAACTAAAGGCACAAAAGCACATGCAAATTGACTTAATTTATCTACATTCATTGAAAAACCTTAGATGTCCAAACAAAGTTTAGAGGATTCAATTCAAATCTCGCCATTGTTGTCTGCCAAAGTTTCGTTTGTTTTTTTTCTTTTTAAGTTGATAAACGGTCCGCTGCCGGTAATTCGTTTAGCTGCCGTCCATTAATTATGTTTTAAATCGGCGGGTCTATCATCGATTTTGACGGCGCGTCACTGGTGATGTAGTTTGTCAAAATCATTCCCCCGAGTGATTTGATGCCACAATGTTTGGGGTGTTTGAGGTGGGTCAGATTATAGAGCTGAAGATTAATGTTGACGAGGTAAGCAAGAAAGCCAAACGATGTGGCTTGAAGTATTGCATATTGAAGATGTTTCTAGTATGAGTTTTTGACTTTTTGGACACATTTGACGTTTTTGTGTTTCAATGAGTTAATACTCTTGTCAGTGTGTAACACACGTCAATGAGAGTTTTCGTGAAAATTTACGACACCAGGTGGCACCACTGTGACAAGAGGTCTTCCAATATAGAATAATATGATGAGGTTCATCATTTGATTCATTCATTCGTTCATCATTCAGTCATGACTAAAGAAAATATAGGCTCTTTGACAGATGCCTGGACCTGACGTGTCAGTGCTGCCATCTAGCGAACGTCATTTCAGAATACCCTCATTACAATCTGAATGATTTTGAAGGATGTTACTAATCCATTGCGTCATATGTTCGAAAAATTTGTCTGCCAACGTAATTAACGCAATGAATGTTGTTGAACTGTCAAAATGAAACCCATTGCAACTGTTAGTATGTTACGCAGTTACCCCGCAGTTCGAAATCAGTACCCTAGCAGCAGTTTAGGAGTCAAATAGTATGGCAACACTTGTAAAATTTGTAATCCAAAGGTTTAATGATTACGACTGAAGGACATGTATCCATGGTCATGAATAAATAAATAAAAAAATGTAATCCTGTATGACAGCTGGGTTTTTTGTTGCAATCCACACACGTTTCGATTTCAGGAATGCTTGGCGCCCATTGAGTGTGAGAGAAATAGAGAAAAGGTTTAGGTACAAGGATACCTATTATCTTTATATTTAGTTACTTTTAAGAACACTTTACCACTACGGAACCACAGACCACACATCCTGCATTTTTTTCAACTTTGCTACCGGCAATCTTGCGTGTTCGCGCATAACTAATAGACAGTTGGCTGTGGTCCTTTGACAGCTTGACTAATGTTAGTCTATAGTCGATGTTCAAGTTTGACAGGTGAATTAAGACATAAAATGGCAGTGTCGACATCTGGGTTATTATGGGGAATGGCCCTGTGATGAACTGATGACGTCAAATAGATCTTTTGGAAGTAATAGGTCTGGACTAAATTATTGGTTGCTAAAGAGTTTTTTTGGAGTAGGTTCTAGGCCTGATTTCTGATGAAATGATATTTATTTCTGTAAACAGGTTAAAAAAACACTTTTACACGTCAAAATTATCTTTTATTCTTAAACTAGATGAGTTCGGTGTACGACTTTTCCGAGAAGGAAGACCGGAATAAACTCGGAGGTCAACAATCCTTACTAATATTTTAAATTCGAAAGTAACTCTGTGTCTGTCTGTCTATATGCTACCTTTTCACGCCTAAACCATTAAACGAATTTCGATAAAATTTGGCAGAGATTGCATCCCGGGAAAGTACATAGAATAGTTTTTATCACGATATTTCCACGGGATCGACACTGATGCAAGTGAAACCGACGGGCGCTGCTAGTCTATAATATAAAATTCAAAGTCCTGACTGACTGATATAACAACGCACAGCCTAAACCGCTGGTCCTAGAGACATGAAATTTGGAGGGTGTGTTCTTTGTGAAGAGTAGGTATCCACTAGGAAAGGGTTTTTCGAAATTCCACCCCTAAGAGGGTGAATGAGGGAGGCTGAAATTTTACGCGGATGAAATCGTGGGCAGAAGCTAGTATTTGTAACTATATGATAATAATACGTAAATAAAATATTCACTATCGTTAACTAAAGTTAAGAACTTATTGAAAAAACAGAGGAATAAATTAGTTGTTTTGCAGCATATTTATAATATCACCGGAAAAAGTACTTGAAACTATAAATTAGCCATATCGACTCGAGTTCTCGACGAAATAATCTAAAAGAATGACAAAAAACATCAACATCACGTTTTTTTTTTTCGCAGCAGAAGTGAAACTAATTCTTACCAACGTTTCGCCAGTCATGTCATAAGAGCCTCAAGTAATAGGGGATCAGCTAGTAAAAGTACCAGGAAATCAGCATTCAAAAGATATAGACGTGCTGCGTCACAAAGGCACCTCGAATCAGTCATGTACACATCAAAACGACGCAGTTATTCGAAGTTATGGGAGTTATATTCCTGAGAATTGAGACGTACCATCGACAAAGAGGTATGCCGAGTGTTTTTAAATCTACAAACATTCGCTGCACTGACTATAGTGACAGTTAACCCTTCCGCAGCTGTGTATATGGTCGAAAGTCGCGTGTGGTCGTTAATTTTGGTCGCAAAACCGTGTTTGTTATTGGTCGTCGATCGGTGGGTTCGATTAGACAGCAGATGGGTTATCAGGCTGAGTGTTCCGAGGTTGGAATGTCAACCGGTGTTCAGTCGGGTGTTTGTTTATGTACCTATCAAATGTATTGGTGTATGGTATTGAGTCCGCGGTTCTTTTGTCTAAGACTTATTTTTGTTACCAATGGCACCGTTCAATATTATAAATTAAAGTAACTCTGTCTGTGTCTGTCTGTATGTTACCTTTTCACGCCTAAACCACTGAACGGATTTCGATAAAATTTGGCAGAGAGATAGATTGCATCCCGGGGAAGGACATAGGATAGCTTTTATCGACATACGTCGCGGGCGAAGCCGTGGGCGGAAGCTAATAAAATCATAAAGCTACGACAAATTCTTTTGAAGCTATTGTCGCAGGCGCTGCGCTACCTTCCCATTATCTCGATTAGTCATCAACTCATCATATTCCTGCACTCGTCCATGTTACTTGAGGTTGACACAACAGGTTTCCATCTTCCACTCTCCCCTGTCAACCGTCACGCTTTCATTCACAACCTTTTCTTCCCATTTTCTCGATTACCAAGGTTTTCCCACTTGGAGGTTGCATCCATCCACCCCACTACACCCATATACTGCAGCGCTGAAATAGACTACTGCAGACGAACTATTCACTAAAAATCTTACCGTGAAAAGTAATGTTTTTTTTTATTGCTGAATGGGCCTGCCCTTGACCTCAATCACGCCTGACGGAAAGCGATGGATGAGGTCTATGATGGAACGAGCGTGCCCAGATGCCTAAGGCACTGGATCTCCCGCGCATCGACGAAACACAGCAGGCTGCTTGTCGTTGGACTCCGGTGGGCGGGTGGTCGTAAACCAGGCGGGCGTTAGCCCTACCACCGCAAGGAAAGAATTGGCCAGTCAAATAAGGTTTTGGGTGTGACTGTCCAGAATGCGCCGAGCGCTCGGTTCAGTTGAGTAACTGGCGGAACAAACTGCGCTACACGAGGAGGGATCTTCATGAAGCCTCCTCGTCCTTGAAGTGAGCTTAAAGCTATAATTTTACCTGATGCTAGGGAGTGACAACTCACCTTAAACTCACTTTTTTTTTTCTTGATGGCAAATCATCAAATGACCCCTCCCGCTCTGGGTGGAGCGGAAGGGAGTGTCAGACTCTTACTGACTAAAACCCACCCGTGTTCCTTCCTTAGCCCTTTATGTTCCGGGCCAGCGGTAACCCTTTCGGACAATCCCGCTGAAACCTTAAACTCACTTCATCTTAGTGTTCGCGATGAGATTTTTACAGAATAGCCGACTTTACTCTCATAAACTATTTAAATAAACGTTAAAACTAACCAAAAAGTCTACCTAGATGTGGCTTCAATCTGAGTTCAGAATAAAAGCAACAAAACGCAATGCAACATCTGCCCCAGAGTGAGACGTTAGACCTAATTAATGAACAAATACAACTGCATCCATAAGCGCAATTTTTTACCAGCCTATGATTACCTACAATTTTTAACCCTTATCATATCAGCATCTGTTGTGTTGAAAATATTAAAAAGAAACGCGCGACCAAGCCAGTCATCATCTGCCTGCCTTTTCCCAACTATGTTGCTTCCAGTCTAACCGGATGCAGCTGAATACCAGTATTTTACATGGAGCGACTGCCTATCAGACCTCCACAACCCAGTTACTGGGTAATACGATGCGCGATCTAGCCTTGGTTCCTATAAAAAAAACGAATCAACAAAAATGTAGCATTTTTCATTGCCAAATTGGGCATATAAATTTTAATATATTCGTCAGCTAATTTTACCTGTGATAGCTACTTCCTTGCAAGAGCGTCTACTATGCAATGCTATGAGGTATTTCCTTTATTTTCGATAAAGATACATGAGTCTTAATTTTAACCAAAATTCCTATAATTCATGAACCGTTTGTGGTTAAATTTAAGACTCATTCATGAATTATAGGAATCGTCCATTAGTCTTTACTTACCGTCCAATTTCGTCTCAAAATAGCATCCGTGAGTCCGCTAACGTGCGAAGGGCCTTTGTGAAGGGCCTTATTAATCGTCGGCCGGCCAACCCTGGGCAGGGGCGGGGCCCGGGGCGCGGCAATCGCGTGCAATTTGCATCGGTTCGGCCACCGCGGCCACCGCAACTTGACCGCACGCAAACGCCTGTTAATAACGCGTTAATAGTACGTTAACACATGCAATCGCATCGCAAGGGTTGATTAATTAGTTACTGTAATGGACTGCCGCAGGTCCGAGTTCTAGAATCTAGGAATTTTAGTTATAATAATGTTAAATTAGCATAAGGCGCTGTAGTTTGTTAGCGAGCTGTGGTATTTAAATTTATGCTGTTATCTTTAATGGTGGATGCCAGCGAGCCCTTGGGCCTAGAATTAGCATTGTTGCACGTCGCAAGATATTAAGTTCAGTAAGAGAAAGATTTACGAGTATCTGGGCAAACTTCCACTAAATTAACTAACAAACTAATAATAACCTAACCTAACTAAGACTCCTTAAAAAAAAATCCTCCGCATCGCTATCGACTGGCAATTTAAGGCTCCTACAAACAGGCGCGACACGCGATAAGACCGCGCGCGACACAAAGGCATCGCAAGTCGCGCAACGAGCGGTGCCTTTGTGTCGCGCGCGATTCGTGTCGCGCGTCGCGCCTGTTTGCAGGAACCTTTACCAAAGAGACTGGCGGCATTGCCACGTTCTATGGCAATGCTTAGCCTCTGGCCAAGGTAAAAGCCAGACTTTGGGTATCGGGAAGTTGGACCACCAGCCGTTTGGAGATTTCGTTGAACAAACCATGAGAGTCTCGGACCCCAAGTCTCGAGGGTTTCAACTCCAAACGGCTCGAAATTATAATTACCTACTTATAAGTTTAATCTTGGCTGGTATTGTAAATATTACAAAACTGTGCGTACCTATGCTGCTGACATCGCCATAACATTTTCTTTCTAAGATTATGAATTTGACTATTTCCTCGTTGTACCGGGCACTATATGTGTGTCAGGATACTGGAAGTGAATGAACTACCTACCTAATAACTAACATCACCTCATATTAACTAACATAGCTGCCTCTTTAGTTATTCTGTGGTAAGCATTTTTGTAATGAGAATTTCAGCAAGATTCCTTCAGGATAGCTGTGCTGGACAGCGAGGTAAATGCGTAACACACTATCAGTTTAATTTTGACAGTTCAACAAGATTCATTGCGTTATTTACCTTGTTAAGCAGACCATTTTTTTAATTCATATGTATGAAGCAATGGATTAGCAATATATCCTTCAAAAAGAATTTCACATTGAGATTTTAATAGGCAGTTAGGGTGCAGGACTAGAAGCAAAATAATAAAATAATTCTTGAAGGCTTATAGCAGCGCATCAACGCTGTACGACAAGTACCTAGCCTACCAGGAGTTCTGCACGTTATTTCTTAATCTAAGCTTCCAATGACGTAAGTAATCAATTCGTTATTTCGACACATAGGTTTCAGCTGTTGGCACAGCGTCCATGTTTGTTGTCGAAGCGCGCGAAATTATCCAGATTTCGCGGGTAAATCTCCCGCGCGCCCTCTTTGTTTATTTATGGCCTGACAAAAACACATATTACCGTTGCTCACATTCGCACGGGCGCTTTTTTAAACGCGAGGTTTTAGATCATGCCTTAGAATTTCAACTCTCGGCGTTGAACTAAGCGTTGAGAATCCAACAGAGTGCATCCCTAGCGCGTTGAAAAAGCGCACAGCTGAATTTTCAATTCACGCTACACATTTTTACTAATAATTCATTTACACTAGTTTTATTTAATCTAAATCTAAATGTAAATTCCGAGTCAGAAAATTCACTTTCGTAGTTAATGCGACTGTACACTCTGCGTTCACCTGATTCTGTAGTTGTCGCAGAATCAAATACACCGGCCTCATACATCTCATTATCACTTTCATCACTGAACAAATCCATTTTATTATGAAGTAAATCGTATTTACTATGTAAACCAGCAGTAAATCGCCCGATTTCGGGAGATAGCAAATTTTTGACTGACAGTAACGAAAACAAACTAAAGTTAACTGTCAAAATGTTATTGAGACGCTCTACTTTTTTTTTCTATTGATCTACAAAACTATGGTAAGCGGTAAGCCCTCCCAAAGATAGAACAAAGTAAAGGTAGATATTCCTATCTATCTTTAGTTTATTGAAACGCACAAATGCGGCTATAGCTACTAAAGATTGGTAATTTAACAGATGGTTAAAGGTAGATGCGTTATTGAGATCGGCCGTAAGCCGAGCGTTGAAAATCCAGTGCGCGGCTTAGCCCTCTTAACCCACGGCCAAGCATTGGATTTTTAACTCTTCGTGTGGAGCCGAGCATTGAGAATTCAACAGAGTGATTTTCAACTCTCGGTGCTAAAGAAATTGCCGCGGGAAAAAATCGCCCGTGGTTACGAGGCCTTACAGAAATGATAACTTTATGTAATTTTAAACTGTATCTCGTTGAATTAGGGACTGTTAAAGCGTAACTTGATGTGTTTTTCAACGGTTATTTAGATTGACATGTTGTTTTGTTTACGTGTAGCGTGAAGAGCGTGAATGTTCCTGTGCGTTTGCGTGCGTGTTCGTTTGTTTTGTTATTAATTTAAGATTACAGTAGGAAATTGTTATATGTCTAATGAGTTTATGCATTGAGAGTGCTGAAATGGGTAGGTATACCTATAGATTCATCAGGCATTACGTATGATTTATTCTGTTTGATTTCTGAAACGATTCGTTCCGTTGCCGCCATTTTTTTTTAAGCATCTAAGTAAAGTGTCGTCCAACAGACGGCTTCTAATTTTGCAGGCTAAATAACTAGCTGCAGGAACGCTCTTTTAGCCTCTGGTAGGGAGAGGGTAAATAATTTGTCGCAAACTGTGCAGTGAGTTCTCCCTTAGACACCTCCTATTAAAAAATAACGTTGCTGTGCCCGACAGGGTCCATAATTGATTCGATGTTTTAAAATACCAACCATTTACTATGTACACATTATGGAATGCAATAAAGTATTGACTATTGAGTATTGAGATTAATTTCGGTAAATATGGCCGAGATCTCGTTCACCGCATTTTTCCGATGCGGTAAACGATGGTGAACGCTTGCTCAGAAATAAACTATTTTCCTCGAGGTTTTAAGAATCCTAAGATATAACTATCGGTAACATTACAAATTACACATACTTAAAAACACACATAAACAGATCCATCACAAAGTTAAAAAAAAATCGTCTAACCAGCCTTAACATCTCCGATCCGCGAGAGATATGAGATTATTTTTTTAAATAAATAAAAAAGGGGCAAAGAAATCGTGGCATTAATCCGTTGGCATGAAAGGAGGCCGAGCGGCCCCCCGTGGGGGGTGGCAGGTGCGTGCGCGCAGCGTAGGCGACCGGGAAAAATGTGGGGACAAGTGTGATCCGCCATTGTGTTACTTACAACCTGTTTTAGAACTTTGAGATATTGTTGACAGGCTTATTCTGACTTGGTTGGTATTTATAGGTAGATTTCCTAGTCTAAAATAAAAGAACAGTTATCTAGTCAGGACACTCAGTAACAAATTACTCATCAAAAATTAGGATTCATATCTTTGACCAAGGATCTCTACAAACTGCTAAAAATAAAAAAGGTCGTATCGCCCGCAGCGCCCCTTGCGGCGAGCAGGCGGAACCAATCGTTTGGTTACGGTGCGCGGTGTCACTATTATTGCATGTGTTCAGACAGGATCACACAGGATTACTGGATAATTGTCCACACGTAGATTATGTGCATTGAAGGGAAGGCAGGGAGTGTGGTCATCTTTGCAGTTCAATAATATTTTGGATGAAGTGTTCCAAAGATAAATATGTACTTCTAGAAAATTATGATATAGTTAGTACACAGCAAGTTATCTTTTTGAAACCCTGCATAGAGGTCATTAGGGATTCGGTCAGGGCCTTCAGCATAAATTTATTTGAATATATTCGCGTTTTCTTTTAATAATATGCTACTTTATGAGTGCAACTATATTTTTACGTCGAAATAAAATAAAACTACATAAGAATATCCTATAAATGTGGGTTGTGCGCCGCAGCAACTCCTAATCGATACCTGCGATAATGCTGCACCGAGCCTATCGATATTTTTGATAGAGCCGCGCCGAAATTTATATCGATTGATTAAAAATCGACAATATTGTTACCTACTTAGTTGCGATGTTTTTTCTATTTCTAGTTTTTCTTTTCAAGTCGATGGTTAAACAATTCTTTATATATTAGGTACTTAGGCGGAGTAGGTGGCCATTTTAATAATCAGTATCAGTGGTCATAAGTTCCTCAAAAGTTCAGTGTATGGACACTTGGGGCACTCTAGCAAGTGTGTCAACTTACGGTCTTACGGTATAGCACCGCATTTGCACTGGGTGTCACGTCTACACTAATATTATAAAGAGGAAAGATTTGTTTGTTTGAATTGAATAGGCTCCGAAACTACTGGACCGATTTGAACAATTCTTTCACCATTAGAATCCTACATTATTCTTAATGAACATAGGTGATAGAATATTTTCAAAAAAGTTAGGGATCTTTATGAAAACTTCGATAATGTAATCGAAGGTGTAAAAAAAATACCAAAAAAATCCTTATATCGCGTACGTTACGGAAACTATTGACAATAGAGCAAAGTGATGTATTACAGTTTTATAGAGGAAATCGATATCTACAAAAAGGCTGCAATACCACATGTGTAACTATTACAGTTTTGTCACAATAACTACTTTTCCTGTTAAAATATGCAATAGTAACTATCTAGGTATTATCTGTGGGTTGTTGCGGCATCATAGCTCCCAAACAGATGATTTTAATTGCTTGTTTTGTCAAAAGCAGACTTGATCGAGTGTTCTAAGCATGGAAAGTCTACCAAGAGTGTGTTAAAATTAATAATTATTAATTTTTTTGTTATATACCAATATCAACCCGTGCGAAGCCGGGGCGGGCCGCTAGTAAATCTACAATCTCACTTAGTCGAAACTCTACGAAGCGGTGAAAGATGCTTGCTGACAAAAATACTAAATTAATTACCGTCCTTCTTTACATAACTATATTTTACCTCTGACACCAGCAATTCGAAAGCAACATTAATGCAACGGAAATAAAAAATCACTGTAATTAGGGTTCCGTACCAAAATGGTAAAACGGAACCCTTATGGTGAGACTCAGTCTGTCTGTCTGTCTGTCAACTTGAAATTTGGAATAGTTTTAGATGATGTTTGCCCAACTATTTTGTAAATAAGAAAGAAATAAAAATATATGTGTATTTTTTGCAACAAGGACTGAAAGGACTGAAAGGGCTACTAGGGCATGTGGGGTATTATATGAAAGAACGCAATTTGCACATTCTCAAGCATTTTTTCTTTTTTTTGTAAGCCGCATAGGTTTCGACTTTTGATGAAAAATGTAAAAAAAAAACTGTTCTCCCTTTTTCTTTCAAGATGGGTAATCATCAAATGACCCCTCCCACTCTAGGTGGAGCGGAAGGGAGTGTCAGACTCTTACTGACTAAAACCCACCCTTGTTCCTTCCTTAGCCCTTTATGTTCCGGGCCAGCGGCAGCGGCAACCCTTTCGGACAATCCCGCTGACCCGGCACAGTTCTCCCCCTTATCGCCGAAGTTTGCAAAGAGAAAATTTTGAAATAATTCTATGTGATAGAAGTTTATGTAAAGATTTCTGGAAAAATAAAACGAAGTCTCTAAATACCATACTTTTTCAGAAATCACCAACTAGTTACATTAATTCCACTATCGGTCAAGAGATTGCGCTGACATAAAACTGCAATATTCTACACCGCAATGAGCACAGTGTTAAAATTCTCTGACGAATATATGCCTCGCCGATGAAAAATTAAAAACATGTCGAGTCTGACTCGGTCTTGACCGATTTTTTTGACAAACTTGTCCGTGGCAGCAACGCAACAGCAACCTTATCGTAATAAGTATAGGGATCACTATGGTTTTGGCAGTGATGCAAAGATACAGGTAAAATAACTGTGAAAGGACTGTTAGTACAGACGCCAGCACATCAAGCTACCCGAAACTGTCAAAATTTCCCAATCAACCTTGAACCTTATGCTTTAGCGATAAAGTTGAAAATCTATTAAAGAAATTTGACAGATTGTAGTAGCTTGATGTGCTGGCTGTCTGTAAATTATTTCTGGCATTGAATTTATTAGCCTTTTCAAATATTTTTTCATTTTTCAGGTTGCTGAATCGCTCCAGGGATGACAAGGGCAAGGCTCATACATAAAAACTGGGCAAATGCGAGTCGGACTCGCATACGAAGGGTTCCGTACCACAAGGCAAAATACCGAACTTTTATTTTACTTATGCCTGAGTATCTACCCTTTAAACCACATTACCACAGCTTGGCGGCAAAATAAAATTGGTGCAAGCTATTTCACAACCATTAGACAGGAAGAATTGTCAAACTTAAGTAGCAGTGGGCAGGGCACATTGCTCGCAGAACAGATGGCCGATGGGGCCGAAAGGTTCTGGAGCGGCGACCGCGTACCGGAAGGCGTAGCGTTGGAAGACCTCCCACAAGGTGGTCCGACGACCTTGTGAAGGCAGCAGGAATCCGTTGGATGCGAGAAGCACAGAACCGGTCGAAGTGGAGGTGCTTGGGGGAGGCCTATGTCCAGCAGTGGACGTCTTTCGGTTGAAATGATGAGACAGGTTGTCGTATCAAAAATGAAACATTTTCAATTACTAATTTGCCTTGCCCCCAGCAAATAGCTCTCGAAAGTATGTGGAAAATACTCGTCTATTTGATTGAAACTGACAAAATTTTCGGGTTTGGATTTGTGAACATCCTTTAGAGGACTCTTTTTATAATACCATCTTTTTGTAATGCATATTTTATTTATTTCTTATTATGATTGTTGTTTTTTTTATATCTAATCGTATGCTGCA
The DNA here is from genome assembly GCA_963855955.1 of Luperina nickerlii. Classification (NCBI taxonomy): domain Eukaryota; kingdom Metazoa; phylum Arthropoda; class Insecta; order Lepidoptera; family Noctuidae; genus Luperina; species Luperina nickerlii. Next base: position 19,167,263 of record OY979680.1, read on the forward strand.
CTGGCTGAAGTCATCACGTCAACGCCGGCTGTCGCTGAAAACCAGCGCTGGGGCTCTGTCTCGTATAGGGTCTGTAGTATTATCACAGTATAAAAATATGATTTTTAGACTGTGGTATTATGCTGAGCGATGGCCGTTTTGCGTAGATGTGACGCATATTTTCTCCCAAATTGTTATTTTGTTTTTTTTTTTGTGTTTTATTTTTATTTTTATGCGTCATGTTTGCCGCAAATAAACATATTTTATTTCTTTCTTTCGACAACATGATTGATGTTCGCTTGACCCGTGTCGAACGGTTGTGTACAAGCCAAGAGTTGTTTATATATCCTTCACAAACATCTCTAGTCTCTAGGTAGGTAGAATTATACTACTGATATTTCCGGAAACTGATATTTACGGAACTCCTTGTTAAGATATCATTATGTAAGTATGGTATAATTTCAATGGCATAATTATCTTCTGTCGCAACAGGAAGCGCGCACGATGCTTTCAAGTAATTTCACTTTCACTACAGCTTGTACAATCTCCACATCTAGGATAATTTAAGTTTTGTTGCATCATGCATGCTGTGGTCAATTTTAAGATTTTTAGTTCACCGAGAATAAATTAATAAGATATGTGGATCTATGACGAAACGGCAAACAGAGATTATTAAACAACTAGCTGCGCTCCGCGGTTTTACCTGCATAAGTGTCGATCCCGTGGGAATATCGGGATAAAAAGTAGCCTATATGTTAATCCAGGGTGTCAGCTATCTACATACAAAATTTCATCAAAATTGGTCTCGCCGTTTGAGCGTGAAGAAGTAACAAACATATAAACACACACTCACTCACAAACTTTCGCCTTTATAATATTAGTGTGATCACCCTACCTACAATAACTACCCACACTGGCCTGCGTGGCGTGTAGCCAGGGCTTCGAACCGGTACCAAAAGTACAGTTTCTGTACCGGTACTTAGCTATCTTGCCATTTCAGTACCTGGGTATCTACTGGTTCCAGACGGGTACCGGTACTTAGCAGTTCTTGCCATTTCGGTCCCTGGGTACCGGTTCCAGACCTGTACTGGTACATAGCGGTTCTTGTCATTTCGGTAGCCAGGTACCGGTTCCAAATGGGTACCGGTACTTTACCTAACAAGTACCGGTACTAAATTCAGGTACCCGCCGCGTACTACATATCCCTTGTACAGACGCCAGCACATCAAGCTACTACAATCTGTCAAATTTCTTTAATAGATTTTCAACTTTATCGCTAAAGCATAAGGTTCAAAATTGATTGGGAAAGTTTGACAGTTTCGGGTAGCTTGATGTGCTGGCGTCTGTACCTTGAAGTTATTTTTCTAATGTATTGATAATCAGTCTACGTTCCCACAGCTGGGACACGGGCCTCTGTGAGAGGCCACACTGGCCCAGTGCGGGTTGGTAGATGCCACATGTCTTCGAATTTTTGGTCCTAAGACATCATCAGTCTCCTCACGATGTTTTTCTTCACTGTTTTTGAGAACAATAGGTTCAGTACCGATCATCATCGTCTGTCATCTCTTAATTACAATCACAACGTCAGTTATAACACCGTAGTTAATTCATCATCTCTCTATATAGCCATTTCCCAACTTTTGGGGTCGGCTTCCAGTCTAACCGGAAGCAGCTGAATACCAGTATTTTACATCGAGCGACTGCCTATCTGACTTCCACAATCCAGTTACTGGGTAATACGATACTTCTTGGTAAGACTGGTTGTCAGACTTTCGGGCTTCTGACTAACCGTAACGACTGTCAAAGATCCACGAATGAGAGTCGGGACCAACGGCTTAACGTGCTTTCGGATCCGTGCTTTCCAGGGTCTTGGATCCCCAGACCAACCGCGGCAAGCGTAGCTTAACCTGATCGATCGACCTGTGCGGCTGTTATTATTTAGCCACGGGCCCCTCAGGTTTAGTACCGATACTGATTAGAAATACCAATAGTAAAAACTACGTCTGGTATCGGTATGACACCAAGGCCAATGGTACCGGTTTCCAAAAATACCGGTATTTCTAGCACTGCGTGCACCCCATTCGCTCTCATAGAGAGAATGCCTGAGTGAGTCCCAGCTGTGTGATCATTAAATCCTGATTATCTAGAGACGAGTAAGTTGGTAATGGATTTTTGGTAATATTATGTTGTGACACTATTGGAAAGTATAAAAAATTGAACAGTTTGTCAAACGATAAAAGCGAGATGAGGATTCCATCGCTGCTCGGTAGCTCATGCCAGCTCATCAAACATATACGTACTACAATGCGTGCCACGTGAGAAGAGACTTGACACACCACGTGGTTTGACATGCGCAGTACACGATTTTAGGTATCTTTAGCGGTATGAGGTCTGAGTGCGGGACGGGACCGGACGTCATAGGGGCGGCGGAAAGAGCGGGGGAGGCGGGGTCAAGTCTCTTCTTACGTGGCACGCATTGTATATTCATCGCGTCGCTGCCGCTTCGCTTGTAATTTGAAAGTAGCGCTTGGATAATCATTTTGGTCTGTTCTAGATTACTAAATAATGAGTGCCATTAGGTATCTTTCGTCAGTTACGAAGGCTCATGAGCTACGAGGAGAACTGACAGTCGCTCTGTGTAAAATAGGTATGTTGATTTTAATAGAAGTAGGAAAAACTGGAAAGCTCTTGGCAGAATTTTTTTAAGAAGAGTTATTTCGCTAAAGTAAGAATCGTTTGGTCGTTCGATTTAAAATTTTTAAATGAAGGTAATGTTGCCATAATATGATAAACTCCCCAGTTCAATGTAATTATAATCTCTATCTTCTATTTATTACCTACTAATAATAAAGCTAAACAATTTGTTTGTTTGTTTGGGAGCTACCTATCGTCTTCACCTACCTAGCAAAAACGATTAAGGAAAAGATCGTGAGGGAACCGGCATGTCCTAGAACAACTCCTAGCTGACTTTGATTTTTTGCAGTGTTAGTCTTAAATATTGCAGTCAAATTCTTGCAATAATTTTCCCCATTTTGGAACGGAATGCTTCTTGGATCAACACGATACAATCTTATATTTCTTAATTTACAAGCATTATTTTACATTTACTCCCAACTCCTAAAAATATCCCATGACTCAAGCGTAAACAAAAACAAAATAAACGAGTGATCGATATTATTTGCGAGCAATCAATTGATGAATCGAGTAAATAATTGGCCACGCACACGCAACATACATTACTGGCTTATAATGATTGAGAGTGGTTGTATGTTATACATGCGGAGTAATGTATGGTGGATGTGGCGAGTGTCTCGTTGTGGAGACTTGGAGTCATCGACCGGAGCCTTGACCGCCGCTCAGTGAAAGTCTCACTGCAGTGATGCCAAGCAAGATACAGGCTGAGATATCGATTTACTGTCGAATCGATATGTCATCAAACGTGATTTTTAGAAGGGAATCATGTTATGTTTTTGTGTCCATACGGTATTGGAAAGTTAAAAAGAGTTATGTAGGTTGAAATCTGCACCATGATTGCGTAACACACTATCAATCACGATCCGAATCATTTTGAAAGATATTGCTAATCCATTGCTTTATATGCTCGAAGAATTTGTCTGCTCAACAACAGAAATAACGCAATGAATGTTGTTGAACTGTCAAAATTAAAACCATTGGGCACTACTGTTAGTGTGTTACGCAATTACCTCACAAGACCCAAATAAGTCATACAAAATATAGGTTAAATTCTTTTTTAATGTACAATGTACAAACACTTAAAATTAAAAATAATCAACAACAATTACACAATAGTCAACAAAAACGCGATCAACAGCACAGACAACAAATTGTTTGCATACAACAACAATAAATATCACAACATTATTACAGAAGTCAACACTGATGGAATTACATCTCCATCAGATCTACGAAATTTGTATTTACACTGGCAACCCCGCTTATAAAAATAAGCTATGGAACCTCTTTGCCCCTTAATTTAAATTTGTTTTTTTTTCCTTAGTGCTTGTGGCCTCCTTTGTGGTGGTAGACGTGTTTGTAGACGGGGACATGGACTGGGTAGGGCTTGGGAATGGGGACCTCGACCCTCTTCTCGACCTCGACGGGGTAAGGCTTCTCGACCTCATAGGGGATGGGCTTCTCAACGGTGTAGGGGACTGGCTTCTCCACAATTTTGGTCACAACCTGAAAAAGAGATTGGGATTAGTCTTGTTTTCTGGTGGGCATGATTTGCAGGCTACGAGGAGATCGGTTCAACATTTTTATGAGACCCATTAGCATATTAATAGAAGAACTTGCTACTTGAATGTTGGATGTGTAATATTTTGGAATGAGAGGATGTTTCCGAATGTAACTGGCTGCAAACTGTCACAAAACGCACTGTTCTTTTTCAAACGCACGCTTGACTGCCCGCGCTTTTACTTTCTGTCATGGCCGACTGCATTATGTAACAGTTTGATGCAGCAATGAATGGGTAACGTTAGAGAAAATTGCAAAAACGCACATAGACACAATAAACTGTGATATAACACTTACGTTGTACTACTTTATTTGTCGTGTAAAATAATTTTATAGTTTCTTATTGGCATTAACTTTGCGGTTTAAGTTTAATTGAATTGATGTTAGGAGAATGTCGTTTTGCTTGTAAGTGTAAAACTAATTGGTTCTATGTTTATGGTAAGGCCGATGTGAAAGGTGCCTTTTATTATTTTAAATTGCGATAATTAGTTTTACAGACACAAAGAAAGGTTGCTTACAGCGATTATTTTATATACATTTTTTTATTGAAACTACCGTGAAAGTTGTAGAGTTGTGTCCGTTTTATTTGCGTATTAAATTGTATCTTTCTTTTATTTGTATTTGTTTAAAATGAATGTTAATTAGTTCATATTTTTTATACTTGACGCGGACCGGAACTACTTTTGACAGAAATTAAAAGAAAGAAAAATTTACAGAGTATACTAATGTTGCCAAAACAAGAAAGTGAGATAGACTGATTCAAAGTGTGATGATGAATGATGTAGGTTGTTAAATAAAGAGCGAAAATTAAAAATAAATGCAAGTAAATGCTGCTGTTCCAATGATGTAACACGCCAGCTGTGACGTTAATGACTAATTAACACCTGATTTATGAACTACAGTTTTTTTTTAATTTAGCAAAGTCATAGAATGCAAAGGGCAAATTAATTGAATCAAGAATGAATTTGAGCTGCAAATTAAGCAAGCAAGATAAAGAGGAATTAGGACTGTGCCTGTAACCACGTAAAAAAAGCTAATGTATTTTTTAAGTTGCCCTAATTAAAACGTGGACAATGGTGTGGGTTACATGTTTGTTAATCTTATTTCAGTATTTTGTATCATGCAACTGTTTTTTGTCCCTAATAAATAAATAAATTAAATCTGTGTCCTGTGCAATAAAGGACCGTTTAGGACGAACTTGCACGATTTATGGCAAATTGCACCATCCATTATTTTGTTCCCTATTAGGTAACGAAGTAGTATAATTTAAAATACTTGATTAACAAGCTTTTTTTTATTAAAACTTAACCGAACATTGTTAGCGAATACGCAGGAATTGAGAACCTACTCCGCGTTTTGAAATCAATTGAACCTTGCAGAAAACGAAAATTCCCTAGGCCATCTTAATCAAAAGCTATCCTATTTACCGATTACGATCATATTGAGCACTTAAAGAAAAACAGCATTCTAAATAAGCACCCGAATTGCATAACACAATATGGAATGACAAACGTAACGCAACGGATTGTGTTGAATTTTCTTAACGAAATGGATTGTCATGTCGTGTGCGTTACGCTACTAGGGCGCTTATTTTGGGTGCTCCAAAGTTTCCTTTTAGTCAGATGCAAGGCACGGGGTTTGGTGGTGGATAAGGGCGGCCTACGGATTGGCTTGCCCGAGTGGCGATGTCAGCCTCGTTACTAGTTAAATTGTAAGTACAAATACTAGTTAAATATTTACCACGTCATGAGCCTTAAAGCTGATTCCAGAGAAGTGCATTGGATGTTTGATATTTTGCCTTATTTATTTGTTTTTTAAAATTTCACCGATATTTTGCGTAATCAATTAAGACTATGCAATGTTTTCCACTTTTTTTGTATTTTGAAGTGAAGACTTCTTTAGGAGCGTTGAGCATTTTTTGAAATGGGAAAAAACTATTGAACTCGCGCCACTGTTACCGTAACCGACACCGCCGTACTCGGTTTTAATCTATATCCGATATGTCAGTGAGCGATGGCAAAGTATTATGTTTGTGTTTTGTTTTCACTTCTGTCGACACTCCTGGAGCGCCACTTTTTATTTTTTTTATTACAGATATAATCATTATCATTCTACCTATATGTTGCCCTTACAAACAGTATCTACAACTAAAATCCCTATAAATCAAACCGTATGTAATAACAGTAGTCAGAAGCTTACCTTGTAAACTGGCACATGGATGGGCTGTTCCACTGTTACGTGGACGGGGTAAGGTTGGGGGATGGGGACCTTCACGTACTGCGGGACCGACACGGCCACGGGATGAGGGACTGGCACTCCGATCTTCTTCACGACCGTGACGTGGTATGGCTTCGTGTGTTCTGAGTGTGAGTGACCTTCCGGCTCCCACTCGTCTGAGGGTCGGGCAGCTGCGAAGGCCGCTAGGAGGAGGATGGCTGCTGTTCTCTGGAAGATAATGATAAGTTCTTTTAGTAAGATTGCAAAGGCCTCATGCAGGAAAGACGAAGTGCCTATGATTAAAATTAAGCGATTTTAGACCTTAAGGGCAGATTTCTTCTAATGTTAATCAGTTTTGCCCAAGATTAATAATATAAAATGTAAACTAGTATGTACCTACATAATATGAATTATAAAACATTACAGTAGGTAGTATGTTTTTGTCGGGTTCGAACTCGCAATCTCACGGATATGCACTTAACCTCTGGACCATAATGCTGCCGCCTTAAGTAAAAAGGGCGCATCTGTGGAAAGGGAATAGAGGAAAATGAGCCTTAATGGAACAAAAAGGCACCATCCATTAAGGCTCATTTTCCTCTATTCCCTTTTCCTCAGATGTGCCCTTTTTACTTAAGGCGGCAGAATGTATGTAGGTACCTACTTACTTACAACTTTTACCTTTCAAATGCCATTGAAATTATGAAATATAATACAAAGGGAATCAGTTTCGATACGATTCTATTTTCAAAACTAAATGTCATATCTTTGAGTTAAAGATTGTCTATGGTGTCATTGACCGTAATAGCACAGTCACCAACGAACGGGTTGTAACAAAGTTATGATGTAACAAGACAGAACCATTATGTCACAAGCAATAACCGATTTAAACTATGAATAATGTATCTATTATTAATTCTTATCCAGACCGTGAGAAAATAATAAACATATTTTTTATCAAAAAATAATTGACAGCTCGAAAAAGCCGCCAAGTCTTAAGATCACACTTTTTTAGATTCAACTTCCACGCAAAGGAACCACATTATACAGCCAGGAAACCCGCCACAAAATTCCGATCCATTTTTTAATGTCGATGTTACGTCACTTTATATTAAATAATTAAGAAAACACTTACAAAAGCGATCATGTTGAATAGTTTAGATGCTGTTGTCGACTTCTAGGTATTGACTGGTGCAATCTGTGATCCCCACGACCGTTTTATACTTGGTGAAATGAACAACGCGCCTTTCCATTCAGCGATAGGATCTCCGCACCATGAAGTAATCGAATTTGAGATCTGTCTAAACGATGCTGCTTGGTTTCATGTACACTGCGGTTTTATAAGGACATTGCAGATTTGAGTTTGAAACTAAAGAAGCAATGTAAGTGATACATATTCGTTTTATACGGTAGTATGTGATTTGATAGTGAAGTTCGATTGTACTACAAGGAGAAGTTAATACCAGGTTCTTGATTTTGTTTTTTTTTCTCTATATGTGCTCAATTTTTTTTGAAGTATTATTCTGGGCAATAGAAAGTATGACAGCTAAATTAAAAAGCCGACTAGGTTTTATGAGACGGTTTGTTTTATATTATAGTTTTTAATTAATGTCACTGCGAAGGGTAATTACATCGAGTTATAAATTTATAATACACTGCGTCATGGTTAATTAGTTTCTATCTGAGTACGTGATACTGGCTGGTCAGATGAATTGTGGGTTTTTTAATCAAATTCGTTAGCCCATTCGTGAGTGGACCGGAGCCATGAGTCCTGCTGAGCTGTTCCACACTTCCACCTCGCAAAAGTCGCAAAGTACAAGGAGAAGAGTTGATGGAATTCAGAGAATCAAGGAATTCAGAGTTGATGACATTCAATAATTCAATCGAAATCAATAAAAAATATTTTATTCAAATGAGGCTGAGAATCAGCACTTTTTGAACGACATAAGTTAGTCCCCCAAAACGGCCGCCCTTCTCCACTTCCCGTTGCTTTAGCTGTGTAGAAGTGGGGCATCGAACTTCCCAGGAGCACCACTGTCAGTTCCTGCAGTTAGAAGAACTTGATTCTATACAACAGTAAGTAATTAAGATTACGAAACACAAAACGTTAAATTAAATTATTTGCCATATGTGTGCTAGCACACGCCAATATATACAGACGCTAGCATATCAAGCTACCCGAAACTGTCAAATTTTCCCAATCAACTTTGTAGCTTACGGTTTTGCTGTAAAGCTGAATATCTCTTAAAGAAATTTGACAGACTTTAGTAGCTTGATACGCTGGCATCTGAACAAAAAAAAAGGCCAAGTGAGAGTCCGACTCGCGTAGTGTTGCCCAAATGCAAGACCAAGACAAGACCTTAGCCAGTCTTGGTCTTGGTCTTGCGTCAATACACCTGGTCTTGGTCTTGGTCTTGGTATTGCGCTCTCAGTCTTGGTCTTGGTCTTGGTCTTGCAGCAAGAGTCTCGCAAGTCTTGCGAGACTCTACTACTTAGACTAGACTACATTCAAATACCTATTAGCCTATTGCTCAGGGTGGCAGGGACATCGACGCGCAACCGCTTACCATGGATTCAGTAGGTACAGACGCCAGCACATCAACCTACTACAATCTGTCAAATTTCTTTAATAGATTTTCAACTTTATCGCTAAAGCATAAGGTTCATAATTTATTGGGGAAAATTTGACAGTTTCGGGTAGCTTGATGTGCTGGCGTCTGTACATGATTCTGGACCCCCTGCGTTGAAATTTTTCGTCGGCTTTTTCTTAATTTTTACGTTTTTTTCTGCAATTTTTTTACTGTAAACTGTATACAATCATTATTTATATCTGACCCAATGAGATTTTTAATTAAAAAATAGTAAATTCACTTGTTTCACTTAAAACAGCAATGTAAATAAAACTCGAAAGGGCTACCTGATCAGCTGTATCGCTAAAGTTCATTTGCGAGGTCAACACTGTCTTCGTACCTACGCTATTCGCTTTCAAATGCCGCCACAAAGGGACCGCAGCGCCAAGCGGTCTCCTCGTATTATTAACGCACTTGAAAATAAACTTTAAAATTATTACAATAAAGTGCATAAATGCTGGAACCTGACAAAAAATGCGGAAGATTGCGGGAATCCCCGCGCGGCGTCGAGTCGGCCATGAATCCCAATGAATCTAACAGACGCGTCACATGAGGCATTTTAATCATCTACATAATTGAATGACCCATTTACTACTTTTATTTTAGATTCGTTATGAGGGGATAATTATTTTTCTAAAGCTTCATCGATTTAAGGGGGAAGCGATAAGGTAGCCCGCGAAATTAAAATTTTCTTACGTTTTTTGCAATTTGCTGGTCAGTGAATTTCGCGGGCTACCTAATACCGCTTTCGCCTTAAGTAAAGAAGATTAAAAAAAACGTGCAGAAGTGTATTGATAGTCACGTAATTTTTCGATATTTTTTTATTATCAACAATAATTTTAGTTTTCAATGCAATTCAACAATGTAATTTATACTGTTTCATAAAAAAAATACATCCATTTTCGCATAATCGGGATTGAAACCAAATACCTACTATAACGCCCAAATCTCAGTTTGACTTAACTGCGAGACGCAAGAGTCTTGCAGGCTTAGTCTTGTTCTTGCTCGTCTTGCAGGGTTCAGTCTTGGTCTTGGTCTTGCTAAAATAAGTCGGTCTTGGTCTTGGTCTTGGTCTTGCAAAAATGCAAGAACAAGACCAAGACTGCAAGACCAAGACCGATTTTGGGCAACACTAGACTCGCGCACCGAGGGTTCCGTACTTTGTAGGTATGTAAATAGTTTATCACTGGTTTTTTTTAATGTACTTACAAATTTACAGTTTTCGGATTTTTTCCTTTATTTGTGCTACATGAGCTTGCTTCTTGCCAAATTTCATGATTCTAGGTCAACGGGAAGTATCCGTATAAATTTTGATTCCCTTGAGAGTGTCGAAATATACGTTTTTTGCGGCATCAACGGCCGTATCTTTTTTTTACGTCAACTTAGGTGTTTGATTTTTTCACATCTTCCAGAGACTTTATAGCTGAGTATATGGTTTTAATTTCATCCTGATACCTCCACGCGTTCCCGAGATAAAGGGTCTTGACAGACAGACGGATGGACGGACGGACGGACAACAAAGTGATCCTATAAGGGTTCCGTCTTTTCCTTTTGAGGTACGGAACCCTAAAAAGCACTTTGTGGGTCAACATTAGATAAGGCAGTCCCCCAAAACGCCCGTCCTTCACCACTTCCTAGTGCTTTATCTGGAAGAAGTGGGGCAAAAACCTCCCCAGCAACAGCAAATCAAGAAGCATAAGAAAAAAGAGAAGACCGTAGTACTCGGGTTGAACAAATACTAGGTCACCGTAGTATTATAGATAACTAGCTTCTGCCCGCGACTTCCTACGCGTGAAATTTCTTGTTCCCCCACCCCGTAGCATCGCATTGCCTGCCCGCGATGTCACTTCATTTTTGCTTAGCTTTCTGACTTTTTTATTTTTCTTTCTGTTCGGCTCGTAAGGGTCATAGCGTGACGTTAAATAGCCTATAGCCTTCCTCAAGAATTGGGCTATCAAATACAAAAAGATTTATTTTAAAATCCGACTCTTAGTTCCAGAGATTACCCCCTACATACAAACTTACAAACTTTACCTCTTTATAATATTATTATTACCGTGGTCATAGCAAGTTGCCAGGTACAGACGCCAGCACATCAACCTACTACAATCTGTCAAATTTCTTTAATAGATTTTAACTTTATCGCTAAAGCATAAGGTTCAAAGTTGATTGGGTAGGTTGATGTGCTGGCGTCTGTACCTACAGTATACCAAGTTCCTTTTCACTTATATTGTTATGAAAACTGCTACTTTGGGAATCGTTTTAAGTATAAAATGTTTATGTTTATGTTTTTTTTTAAGTTATCATTTTATACCATAAAACAATTACGAAACTAGCAGTTTTCATTTATTTAATCAACTTTCCTATATGACAAAAGCCAGCAACTTTATATTATCATAATCAGCATATAATGTTCCCACTGCTGGGACACAGGCCACCTCTCGGTGAGAGGGAGTGGGCCGCGGGCCCAGTGCGGGTTGGTAGATGTCACATGTCTTCGAATATTTGGTTCTAGAACATGCCGCTTTCCTCACGATGTTTTCCTTCACCGTTTTTGAGAGGTGATGAAATTGTAGCGGTATCTACAACGCCACATGCAAATAACGCGTCATACTGACGTCACGCAAAATCCTGCATCGCGCAAGCAGAGTTTACCGCGCAACTAGCATAGATACAACGGCCCGACATGAATCAACGGGCAGTTGCCCGCCAGACACAACACCCGTCTGGTCGGAGGATCCTCCCTTTTCTATAGAGTATGAGTGAACTTTACACCCTATTTCTCATACCTCTATAAAATAATTTACACAACGTTAAAGCATCTGTCTGGGTTTGAACCCGCGACCTACAACTCGTAAGTCGTGGCTGTTACCACTGGGATACCATTGCAAAATAATTCGTTGATTAAGATCTTAATTTTTGGAAGGCTCAGGTTCTATTCTAAAGGCGAGTAGGTATGTCTTGGTGCTCATTTAAGATCGGTTATGTAAAAACAATCACGCTTTTAAAAAAAGGTGAATGTAGTCGTAGCAGGTTAGTGGAAGACCAAAAGTTTCGTTTACATAAAATGATTTAAGAACACGTATCACACTAATATTATAAAGGCGAAAGTTTGTGAGTGTGTCTGTTTATATGTCTGTTACTTCTGCACGCTCAAACGGCTGGACCGATTTTGATAAAATTTGGTATGGAGGTAAAAAATAAATTAACACATAGGCTACTTTTTATACCGAAATTCCCACGGGAACATATGCGGGTGAAACCGCGGGCCGCAGCTAGTTTGGTATAAATCGATTTATATTTTCTTTGTTTTAAGAATTTGTCCTTTGTGGATAATAAAATTGGCGAAACGTGGGTGGACTTAACTCCTCTGGCTATATGGCCTTTCGATGAATACAGGCGAGATTGTTTAATTGTGTGTATATATAATAGAAGCTAATGCTGTTCTCTATTTTGAGCCTATTTGGACCTGCACCCTGGCGGGACTGTTTGTGTGTATGCCCAGTACCCTAATGGATTACCACACACGGAATTACAATCTCTTTTATTATGGTTATTCGACAATATTCATTAGGTACGTTATTATTCTGTCGAACGGTTCATTATTTCTGTATAGGCCGACCGCTTAACTGAGACGTTGCCTGAGGTAGCTGCGCGGTGGAGGGGTGGTAGTCATCACAAGTCGACGAATCACTGAGCTCTTGCGTCACATCACCACACCCCTCAGGCCTCCTCAGGCAACGTCTCAGTTAAGCGGTCAGTCTATAGTAGTAGTTGTTCTGCAGAAAAGGGTTACTTAGTACTGTTTCAACCACTTGAGGAGAAGTTTCGTAAAATCCTTCAAACATGACATAATACCTGGGAGGCAATCGTACTGCCCTATGTTAACTGGGACTACGGGCTGCTACTGAGAAATTCCTGATGGAAAAACCCAAAACATTTTACTCGACCTGGGAATCGGATCCAGGGCCTCATTCTCAGCAGTAGCGTAAATTCCTTCCTTTTTATGTAAAACCTCTAATTCTTTTGAAAACCCGGGTATAACCCTAATACCTATGTGCTGTACCTAATTGAAGATTTTTTAAGTTAATGACCACAAAGCAATGATTTTTTTACAGAATAATAAATATTAACTACTTGTATGTCCTTATGTTTTCCTTTTTGATGATACATTATTTTTATAAGCACTAGAATCCTCAAAAATGCTCAAAATTGCCGCTGTCAACAGAGGCCTAGTGTACAAATTTGACAACTCTAAACGAAAAAAGAAAAACATAGGGACACAGTAAATTTCCTTCTTATTCAGTTTATGAAATATCTTTTAAATTGGTCCAATATTGGAGGAGGAAATAGGCGAGAGGCAAACCTCGAATTACGACTTTTTACTTAGGCTTTGTCAAAAGTCTCTCAGACCGCAGTGTACTACAATATCGTATTTGGTCTAGCCTGTAAGGATATTTGTATATTTGGAGTGAATTAATCCATACTTAATATGTATTATGAATTCGAAACTAACTCTGACTGGCTGTCTGTCTGTATATTACCTTTTCACGCTCAAACCACTGAACGGATTTCGATAAAATTTGCCAGAGAGATAGATGCATCCCGAGGTAGGATATAGGATAGTTTTTATCGACATACCTCGCAGGCAAAGCCGCGGGCAGAAGCTAGTAAATAAATAAATTAACGTAATATAGAGGAGATCAATGCCCCTTGGTTTACATCTTACATAAAATAACTCAAATCGCGCCAAAAACGGGATTGATTGCAAAAATATGAAAATACACAGCCATTAACTAATTGATCTTACGCGAATGTAGATTACATATTACATTTGTGCATTTCACACTCAAGAGAAATGGTGCAAAAGGTTCAGTATAACGAATTTTCAACGTGGAAGAAAGGAAATGCCGGTGCGCGGTGCCTTGTATTGTTTTAAATATTGACCCAAACATAAAAGAATGAAAATACACATCAGATACATACATGACATCAGATAAAAACAAATAAAAGATCAAATAAAAAGTGTAAAGTCCGATGTTCAGAAATTAGCAGGATAGTGTACTTCTCGGCTGCGCCAAAAAGGCCCAGTTCAGCAAAAATGCCAGACAACTAGTGCCTGACGCTAGTTTTCAACTGGGCCTGATGTATGAGGTGATGGATGTAAATCAGTTTTAACTGTAACGTGAACCTAGGAATCTGCTGGATGTGAGAAGCACAGAACCGGTCAAATTGGCGGTGTTTGGGGGACGCCTCTACATCCAGCACTTTACAACGAATTTACAACACATTGTGCATTTCTATCAAATTTATCCAATTTGTGTTAGCTGTGCTACGCGACACGGCCAAGCCTCATATTTTGACTAAGGTGGAGTTTGTGAACTTAGAGCTTGTAGAGTTAGGGAGTGTAGAGTTGGAAGCTTGGCTCTACATTGAGATCTGTTAACTTTTTGATAGTGCGAGCCATATGGTCTCGTCTTGGCAACATTTTACATGAAAATGTTTTTGGTGAGATTAGTGATTCTTGTTCTGTCAGCTGTAAACATGAATGTTTAATATATGCGTTCGTAATTGGAGCTAGCGGTGCTGAACATTATTTTATTCGTTTTGTCCTCCACACACCAAGAAGGATACTGAGTTATTCATGTTTTGGATGTGGTGGAGCTTCTGAAACATTACACTCTTATGGCTATAATGCTGACGTAATTTGTGCTCGGAGTCTCGTACAAAAACCCGTGTCCGTTTGTCCGCCGCGCCGCGCGCTGGTCCGAGTTGATAGAAAGTAGTTCTTGTTTATTTTTGTTTTTATTTTTTGACTGGTAATACTTTTCGGTTATGTAGGTGAACGCAAATATTTGGTTGATGGAACGTACGTTTTTTTTATTGATGTAGTGGCGTTTTTTTATTTGATTTAAAATTCATTAGGGATTTTATTGGTACTCTGTCCTTTCGAAAATAT
The DNA here is from genome assembly GCA_963855955.1 of Luperina nickerlii. Classification (NCBI taxonomy): domain Eukaryota; kingdom Metazoa; phylum Arthropoda; class Insecta; order Lepidoptera; family Noctuidae; genus Luperina; species Luperina nickerlii. Next base: position 19,182,299 of record OY979680.1, read on the forward strand.
ATTTTGAAAAAAGTACTTATTGAATCAACAAGTAAATAAAATCACACGGCGCGGCATGGCAATCCCTTTCATTATTCAACAGTATCGATTGCGTTATTTCTGTTGTTAGCTAACAAATAGTTCAAATATCTACATTGAGATCTGTTAACTTTTTGATAGTGCGAGCCATATGGTCTCGTCTTGGCAACATTTTACATGAAAATGTTTTTGGTGAGATTAGTGATTCTTGTTCTGTCAGCTGTAAACATGAATGTTTAATATATGCGTTCGTAATTGGAGCTAGCGGTGCTGAACATTATTTTATTCGTTTTGTCCTCCACACACCAAGAAGGATACTGAGTTATTCATGTTTTGGATGTGGTGGAGCTTCTGAAACATTACACTCTTATGGCTATAATGCTGACGTAATTTGTGCTCGGAGTCTCGTACAAAAACCCGTGTCCGTTTGTCCGCCGCGCCGCGCGCTGGTCCGAGTTGATAGAAAGTAGTTCTTGTTTATTTTTGTTTTTATTTTTTGACTGGTAATACTTTTCGGTTATGTAGGTGAACGCAAATATTTGGTTGATGGAACGTACGTTTTTTTTATTGATGTAGTGGCGTTTTTTTATTTGATTTAAAATTCATTAGGGATTTTATTGGTACTCTGTCCTTTCGAAAATATATTTTGAAAAAAGTACTTATTGAATCAACAAGTAAATAAAATCACACGGCGCGGCATGGCAATCCCTTTCATTATTCAACAGTATCGATTGCGTTATTTCTGTTGTTAGCTAACAAATAGTTCAAATATTTTTGAAGCGATGCATTTCGTTGTATTGTCAAAGTGAAAGGGATGGCAATAACTTTCAGATTCCCAGTGCCTTAGGTACTACTCAATATTATGGGACTTACTGATCCGCTCGACAACACCTATTACAACCGCTATCCAATGAGGCAATTAGAGGAAACAATTCAGAGGGACAATTTTCGTAATTCTAAGATCGTTCAGTCTCAATCTGTCAAAAATACCTCTAATTTCCCTACATTGTTGACACTGTCGCTGAGATGCGATTGCATTTTGAACGTTTTTTTAATTACGGGTGGCCTTCAGAACCTCATTAAAATAATAAAAGTTCTATTTTCGAACCAAAACAAAAAAAAAATGAACTGTCAAACTTCCCGCGCTATATCGCACCCCACCCGACGCCACAGCGCGGCAACACGCCATCTTCCGGAGAATTGTTTCCGCATGCATTGTTTACTTATCTGTTTTTTATTGTACTTTTACTATATGTGTGGCAACAAACTACTGGCTTCTTTAAGGTTTTATTTTTATTTTTTAAAAAGCTGTCGTAAGCCAAGTCTTTTACATAACAAATGATAGTGGGTTTTATGTATCGGATAGAGTTTTATTATTTATAAGCGTTGCGAAGCAAAACCCGCTCCTCATTCGAAAAAGGAACGGGCCATGATCACCATGATTGCTCTCGGGTTCGACTTGAATCGCAGCTAGGTAGTGATTATATAAACCTCTGGGCTACCACAATCTCTTACCTAACTCATAGATGTAATGCAAAACATTCGCAGTAACAACGAAGGTACCTACAGTATACGGCCGTTACATAATATGAAACATGTGCGCATGCGCAAGACACGAGTTTTAGGACAAGTTCGGTTTTGTTGTGTATTATGTGTATTGTCTGTATCACTCATGACAGTCATTATTTCCCTAGCCTTTTCCTAACTATGTTGGGGTCGGCTTCCAGTCTAACCGGATACAGCTAAAGACGAGTATTCACAATCCAGCTAAGTGCTGGGTAACACGACGCCCCTTGGCAAGACTGGTTGTCAGACTTTCGGCATTCTGACTACCGTGACTGTCAAAGATTTACGAATGACAGCTGGAACCAACGGCTCAACGTGCCACCTACTGGACTCAAACAATATAAAAACACAGTATCATTGACACAAAAAGACAAAGAAGAAATTAATTTTATTTTATTAACACTTGGGCGGAACTAACTTGGAAATTTCAAACTACCATTACATTGCAAACCGTATCAGCATTTGATCAGGAATTCGCGAAATGCAATTAGACGCAATAGTAAGTTGCAACATTTGGAACTGTTCAGGGGCAGTTCACCTGCTCTGCATAGTTGCATACCTGCGAAGAATGCAACTGTGTGCCGATGGCGCTGATAATAATCGTTGAATTAACTACAGTGTGAGGGGTCCGTGGCTATGGCTAATGATAACAGCCGCACAGGTCGATCGATCAGGTTAAGCTACGCTTGCCGCGGTTGGTCTGTGGATGGGTGACCATCTTTACATACCGAGACCGCTCCGTGCCTTGGAAAGAACGTTAAGCCGTAGGTCTCGGCTGTCATTCGTAGATCTTTGACAGTCGTTACGGGTAGTCAGAAGCCCGAAAGTCTGACAACCAGTCTTACCAAGTGGTATCGTATTACCCAGTAACTGGGCTGTGGAGGTCAGATAGGCAGCCGCTCCATGTAAAATACTGGTATTCAGCTGCATCCGGTTAGACTGGAAGCTGACCTCAACATGGTTGGGAAAAGGCTAGGCAGATGATGAATTAACTAACGGTGTAATTAATAACTGACGTTGTGATTGTAATTAACATTTTCGGATTATAATTTGATTTGTATAAGTATAATTAGCCTAAATATTCCCACTGCTGATCCAGATCTTCTCTCTTCGAGAGGGAGTGGGCGGTAATGTAACACGCGGGCCCAATGCGGGTTGGTAGATGTCACTTTTCATCGAAATTTGGTTGTAGGGCAAATGCCAAACCAACCTTGGACCAACCATCCAACCAACCAACCACCAACCCACCTTGGTTGTCAAACCTTTTCATGCTATGAGTAGGTATCGTACCGTTTCTACAATACTTATTTCAAATTAAAAACTATCTTTCATCCCAAAATCAGTTTTCAACTTTTTATCAATATTTTGGGTAACATTTTTGTCATTGCCATTCAAGTGCGGGGGGACCACACAAGAGAATAGTGTGCCACTGATCTAAGATGGCGTCTTGAGCTGTCAAAATGGGGTGAAACGGATTGATTTATGTAACACCTTCTGTTTAGACGCTGTAGGTGGTAACATCACATGTGCTGTAACTGTTTATAATAAATAGTTTGTTTACATTCTAAGCTTTTCAAATTTGATTTTTTTTTCTCGAGTTTGCAAAAAGAGCGGCCGTTTTTTTGCAATTTAGATAGTAGGTACAAAGAAACTAATGGATTCATGATTTTTTAGGTACCTAGGGTTTATCAGATAGATTTGCGAAAATAAGATGTAAGTAGGTACGCTTGTTTCAACATCCTTGCATGCTTTAAAAAGGAATTCTAGAAGTCGTTAAAATCTAGTGGTTTATTTATAAACTTTGCTTAAACTCTTGAGTTTAAGCAAATTTTATAAATAAACCCCTACACAACAAACATCTCAACGTCAACAACGTTACAACGTACGTTTCAACGTCTCAAGAGACGCTTAAACTTCAAAAATGTATGCATGGTTAAACAGTCGCTAATCACTATTTAACTTTTAACAACGTTTATACAATAGTGTTATAGATTCAGGATCTTCTAAGTGAACAGACAGCTGTGTTACTGGGGAGTTTGTTGCTCCACTTTTTCTTCCCAGTTAACGCACTAGGAAGTGGTGAAGGGTGGGCGTTTTTGGGGACTGTCTTATGTCATTTTGACACTCAAAAAGTCCTGATTCTCAGCCTATAAGTTTCAATAAATGACTTTTGATTTTGAATAAACAGTCTGGATAGAATTTTCCACAATTAACTGACACACTAGACACAACAGCAAAAAATATACTGAGTAATCATCGATATGATTAAATTATTGATTTGCCTGGTACTTAATTGTCAAAATTAAATGGATTGTCATTCCCTCACTCATTGTGTACCCAATTCGGGTGCTAGGTCTGATTCCTGATACAACCAAAGTTTTTTTGGATTAATGTAGTATGACATTCTCAAGAGCATCTTGGAGTTTGGCTCTTACACCCTAATTGCGTGACACACTGTCAATCGAAATCTGAATAATTTTGAAAAAAACTGCTAGTTCATTGCTTCATAAGTTCAAAAAATTTGTCAGCTCAACGTGTAAATAACGCAATGAATGTTGTTGAAATGTCAAAATGAAACCAATTGCCCCGCTGGTTAGCAAAACGCCCGCATCATAATAGGTACAACACCTCTACCTTATACCCTTTCGAGGGCAACACGCTAGATAATATGCTATGCTAATTTATAAAAATAGCTTCCACTAACAAGTCTACACATCTGCCGACGGTGGCCGGTAAAATGGGACACCTCGACGTGTGAATTAATCTAATGTGCCGATGTTATCAACTGCCGTTGTCCGGACAAATGGTCATTGGACTGGCTTTAAAAGGGCGATGTGACTGCTAGTGATGGATCGTTAGTAGCTTTGGTGTCAACGGTAATGGGGTTTGGAACCTATGAAAACTTCCTATTCTGAACTCAAAAGTAATAACTGTCACGGTTTTATAAATTTTCCACAGGTCAGTTATCATTCGTTTACCGCTAAACCAATTTAAAACGTCGTTCTGTTTCTGTCAGATGGAGAGGGAATTTGGAGATGATAGAGATAGAATTATGTCTCAAATACGTTTAGCGTTAAATGTATTTAGTGATTTAAGGTGAAAGTGAGCCTAAAGGTCTGTCTCCGACTTATAAAGGGTAGCATACATCGACGGGCACAATGCAACCATGAATACAGAAAATATATTTTTTTAATAACTACAGACTATTTAAACACAGGGAGGTTTAGAATCATGCCCTGAATCCATGGTACAGACGCCAGCACATCAAGCTACCCGAAACTGTCAGATTTTCTCAATTTTCCCAACCTCATGCTTTAGCGATAAAGTTGAAAATCTATTAAAGAAATTTGACAGATGGTAGTAGCTTGATGTGCTGGCGTTTGTACCTAAATGGTTGCGCGTCAATGTCCCAGCTACTCTGTATTTCTATCACTTACGGGATATCTTCTGGAAATTAGAACTTCTGTAATGTAGATATCCTTTAGTTTTGTAACTCAATAGGTAGGTCTCGTACGCAAAATACTCGCATTGACGTGGAGTTGCGGACACCACCCCGTATTACCTAACTCAGTAGGTAAGTATGTCCTTTCAAAACAATATATCACGACTGTATTCCCCAAAGCAGTGGTGGACTACGATCGTAGGTTCGAACCCTCAGGCGCTTTACTTTGTGTAAATTATTTCATCACCTTTGCTCTCAAAACCGTGAAGGAAAACATCGTGAGGAAACCGGCATGTTCTAGAACCAAAAATTCGAAGACATGTGACATCTACCAACCCGCACTGGGCCCGCGTGGTAGATCGTAGCCCACTCCCTCTCGAAGAGAGGAGGCTTGTGTCCCAGCAGTGGGAACTTTATAGGCTGATTATGCTATTCCTCGAAGAGTTAGGCAGATACTCATATTTCGCTGGTTATGATTAGGGGGTGAGCTTATTGCCAGTGCCGTATTATCCATAAAGCACTTTAGGCCAGTGCCTAGGGGCCCACTATGACCAGGGGCCCAGCACTCCCGATTAAAAAATGAAAAAAAATGGGATTGTGTGGTTTTATGAAACCACGGTAAAAGTGAAACTTTTTTTCACATTATAGGTAAAAGCCAAATTGCGTTGTTGTGGTATGAAAAAGGGGGGGCCCGAAACGAGCTGTGCCTCCTGTGCCTCCTAGCTGGGGCCCCGTGATGGTTAATCCGGCCATGCTTATTGCCATTACCCAGAGGGCCGATTCCCGTTATTAGAAACGAGAGGGGTAATTCTCGTAATTTTAAGAACGTTTTCAGTCTGATCCCAGTCTCAATCTGTCAAAAATACCTCATAATTCCCAAGTTTTTGACATTGACTGTCGCTGAGATGAGATTGTGACTAAATTTTAAACGTTTTTAATTACGAGAATTGGCCTTCTGATCTCAGCGACAATCAATGTTAAAAACTTGTCAAAAATGTAGGGAAATTAGAGGTATTTTTGACAGATTGAGACAGATCAGACTGTGAACGTTTTTAATTTCAAATTTACTTTCAGTGAACCCTAAATTCTTTCTTTCCTATATGAGGTTCGTTTATTCCACTATTATGCAAATGATTGCCAGATGGATTAGCATTTGCAGAATAAGTCATCCCTTTTTATCCACCGTATGTTCACGGCTAGAAAAAGGGGTGGCATAATCTTTGTCGGGGATCACATTTAGTTAAAGCCTAGTAGTAAAACCCGTTTATAATGATAAATTGCCTTACGTACCTACTTAAGTTAAGCAGTGAAAAATGACAGTAGCACGAAGCAATTATTGCTATGACATTTCTATCAGGCTTTTGCTAAATGTTGTTTTATGATTTTATCTGCACTAAGACACTTAAGGGAACTACATGACCTAAAGCGCGGTCACTGTCGGACTGCATAGAAAAGAAAGAGGAGCGCGATGACAGAACGCTGGTAATTTACTGCAAAATATGAAGCAATTATCTATTTACAAAAAATCTATTGTTTGGACTAAAAAATTAAAACACTAGTGCTTTAGTATGTTGCTTGTAGAATAATCTGTCAAAAAATCAGTATGTACATTAGTAAGGTTTTTATTGTAAAAAGAAAGTTTTTGGAGGTATCATCATGATTTTTTTCTATCGTATCAAATTAGGTAAATTATGTATTCAACACACATGGTATGGGTTTAGGTATAATATTTTTATCACGACAGGAGTTGATGTCCACTTAGCAATGATTTGTAGTAAGAATATTTTGATTTAAAAGAGTGTCCGTGGAGTTTCTTGCCCGTTATTCTCCATAGGTACCTACGCTTTGGAATGGGCAACTAGCTTCATCTTTCTGACTGACCGACCCCTTGACAATTCAAAAGTGTCTGTTTATCCATACTAATATTATACATGCGAAAGGGTGTCTGTCTGTCTGTTACTTCTTCACGGTTAAACCGCTGGACCGATTTAGATGAAATTTGGTATAGAGATAGTTTGAGTCCCGGGAAAGGACATAGTCTAGTTTTTATCCCGATACTCCCACGGGATCGAAACTTACGTCGAACAATCCGACACGACCAGGGAGAGATCAGGCGCAAGACCAACGGTTTTACGTGCTTTCCGAGGCACGGGGGTATTAATCCGCCAACTTCGAAACTCCAGGCTGTTATTAAGAAATTCGTAATGGAAAACCCAATAACACTTTGTCCGGGACCTGGGAATAGGGAATATGCATGAATTTTTTTCATGGCATTTATTAACAAAAAATGAAAATACCATAGTAGAGATGACAAAAAGTGAAATTAAAATTAAAATCGGCCAAGAAACACGGCCGATATGAGCATTTAAAACTATTGATTACACACCAATTAGACAGAGAGATCCGACATAGACTGTGACGTCACATGTCACTACGGCCATATAAACTCCGTGTTAAATTTCGTTTTGCGAGAAAGAGATAGAAACAAATCTTCGATGGCTCATATCTTTTTTAATTTCATAGTTATCCGAAAAACAGTTTTAGGTACTAAACTGTTTATTACATGAATGAGGATTAATTTTTTAAATAAAAAAAAATCATGCATATTCCCTATTGAGCCCAGGACCCCACGCTCAGCTGTCGCGCGTGTAACCACGAGACCAACGAGGCAGTTAATGGGCATTATCATGTTGTTTTCCTACGGCTACAGGCTAATGCGGTGCTATTCTGCTAAAAATCTCACCGTGAACACTTAGGTGAAGTGAGCGTGGAGTGAGCTGTCAATAGTGTCAATTCCTAGTAAAAACAAACTCACTTTACTTATGTTTTCACGGTGAGATTTTTACAGAAACGACCGGCTGCTACAGGCTCAAAGTTCACGTTGCTGTGGAGTTCAAAAAGTTCTGCGAAACTGGTTTTAAATAAGAAGTAAGGCTCCTACAAACAGGCGCAACACGCGAAATAATCGCGCGCGACACAAAGGTACCGCTCGTTGCGCGACTTGCGGTGCCTTTGTGTCGCGTGTCGTGTCGCGCCTGTTTGAAGGAGCCTTTAATTACATTCGCTGTATTGCTTATCTTTTTGAGTTTGTTGGAAATTATTTTTTTTTTAATCAATGATGTCAAGAATATTGTTATGCCCCTATTTCTACACTACATTCTTGTTTTATTTCATCACAAGCTGCTACAGTACGGATTCGGGGTTAATTTTTTGTATCACATCCTCAAACTCAAAGTATTTATTTCAATGAAACCATTTACAGGCACTTTTGAATTGTCAAGTCGGTCAGTCAGAAAATATGAAGCTAGTTGCCCATTCCAAAGCGTAGGTACCTATGGAGAAGAACGGGAAAGAAACTCCATGGACCCTCTCACAGACACGAGATTGCAGATTTGAACCCGGCAAGTTGAAGTCTGAAGGTTTTGGGGAATTCTCTCAGCGTCAAGCACATAAACACAGCACTTTTTAATTTATTACATAAAACCTAACCGTGTTTGACATAATATCTCGGCACCCTGGGGTTCTGTGCCTTTGAAAGACGTACGAGGGGCTGAAGCCAACTCGCAGAAGCCTTAGACAATTTTAAGAGTTAAGGGTTGAGGCACCAACCGACGATTATCCCTGTATGCACTATGCAAATTCACCCAAGGATAACCCCCGGTTGGTGCAGGACAATTGCAGAAACAAGGACGGGAAATCATGGAAACAAAACATATTGGGGGGTTTGTATGGAAAACCTAACAGTTTTAATAAGAGCATGGAATCACTTTTTTGCAGTTGTTTTAATTGGGGAACATGTAGATTTACAGGCACAGAAAAATCTCATTATACTCATGGTATACCTGGGACCTGCTGGTTGGCAGTGGCATCAGAGTTCATGTGATTTAGATTTTTCATTTTGTTAAATGATAAATGATTTTATTTTTGTAAGTAGGTTTGCACAAACACTTTTACACGTCAATCATAAATTTTTTAAACTAGATAAGGTCGGCGTTTCCTATCTGACTACTCTGAGAAGAAAGGCCGAAACAAACTCAGAGGTCATAGTCTCTTTTAAAGTCCAGAAATAATCTTGGTCAGGTTATATGAAGACCATGTAGGTCGATGTCCGAGATGGTCTTTTGAGGAAAGAACCACACAGATTGAGAGGACCTGTCCAGTCAGTGCACGCATTTGTCAGAAATCATGCAGCTCAACTCAAGACTTAAGGAGCTCAACGATGTTGGTTGGCAAATAAATCGACGACCTGCGTTACGTTACGGTTAGTGCCATGGTCACCGCCACCTATCGAAATCTGCAGGGTAATTGCACTAACAATAGCAATGATTTTCATTTTGACCTAGTTCAACAGCATGCATTGCGTTGTTTACTTTGTTGAGCAGACAAATGTGAACACATGAAACAATGGATTAGCAATAGATATCCTTCAAAATGTTTCAGATTGTAATTGAAATGGTGTTACACGGTTAGGGTGCTGCACTACCAGAGACATCGTAGTTGGGTTATCACACTAGTGAGGAGGCTGAAATGTGTCATTTGTACCAGTAGTTGAATCGGACCTTCAAACCGTAACACAGAAGCTGCTGGGCGGCAGAAATAGGAACCTGCGATCAAAGGCGGATTCAGGATTTATTTCAGGGGTTGGGATTCATTGTTATTCAATGACATTTAAGAATAGCAAAAGAAAAAACATTTGCGGTCGGCAGAACGAGAAGGGAGGTCGAGAGAATTGAGAGAACCAGCCGGTCCATTCTGTAAAAATCTCACCGTGAAAACTCAGGTGAAGTGAGTTTGTTTTTGCTAGGAATTGACACTATTGACAGCTCACTCCACGCTCACTTCATTTAAGTTTTCACGGTAAGATTTACAGAATAGCACCGCTGGACTGCAAGAGCGAGCGAAGCGAGCACAATAAATTTAGCACCCTACCTCGACTTAGTTAGGTTAGTTTTTCTTAGCTAGTTTTTTATGAGTTGAGGAAAGCTGTGCAATGCGTGCCACATAAGAAGAGACTTGACCCCGCCTCCCCCGCTCTTTCCGCCGCCCCTATGACGTCCGGTCCCGTCCCGCACTCAGACCTCATACCGCTAAAGATACCTAAAATCGTGTTCTTCGCATGTCAGACCACGTGGTGTGTCAAGTCTCTTCGTACGTGGCACGCATTGTGTACATACCTATAAAAATTTTGGACGCGCGGTACCTTTTTAGCATTACTTATATTTTTAGCATTACTTATATTTTTAGCATTAGGTACTTATATTTTTAGCATTACTTATATTTTTAGCATTACTTATATTTTACTAGCAGCGCTCCGAGGTTTCACCCGCGTCAGTTTCGATTCCGTAGGAAAATCGGGATAGAAACTATGCTATGTCCTTCCCGTGACTCAAACTATCTATACCAAAATTTTCATCTTAATCGGTTCAGCGGTTTAAGCGTGAAAGAGGTAACATACAAACAAACAGACTGACACACTTTCGCATTTATAATATGTATTAGAATGGATTCTGGAATCCTTTCACCGACTCTAGGTCGGTGCATTGTTGACATAGCAGTCCTCTGTACGAACTGACTGCACCACTTTGAACCGTAGTAGTTACGCCACTGCTGCTGAAGATACAGTAGGTACATACTGTGCATAGCGAGGCTCAGGGGAGGCCCCTTTACAGTCTCCCCAGGGATGTGCCTTACAGGCGTTGCACGGGGGGGTTCCGGAATTGGTCTTTTAAGAGGAACCGGGACCACCCATACAGTGGCGTGCCTAGGGGTCAAAATTAGGGAAAGCCCACAGATTTTCAACGTATAAAAAAACGGCCAACTGAGGGATTGGCTGATTTTCTTATTGTGTACGTGTGTGTTGCGAATGTTTGACTGGTATTTTTTAAAATTATATTTTTTATTGATAGGTTTAAGTACGTTTGTTGTTGTGAATTATGATTTTATTAGGGCAAGCCGGGCTTTTCGGCTTCTATGAAGGTACCGTCACTGCACCCATATGTGCTGATGGTGATCACCGGAGCGGTTTTAGTGAGGTAAAAATCCCACACTCCCCGACCTTCCCTCCCCGGAGGTCGGGTGCCTTTTGAAGGTTTCCCCCCGATAAAAAAAAGGTACATTCTGCTTCCTCATTGAAGCAATGTCTTGTTGGTAAGGCCAGTCCATTCAACGGTGCGATTTTATTTTACTTAAACGGTTTGGGATCCGCCCTAGCCTTCGATGGTAGAAGATACTTCCCTGGACGAGCTCTACCATAACTAAAACGTATCTTTCGTACCTGCCGATCGATTCTGTAAAAATCTCGCCGTGAAAACTTAGGTGAAGTGAGTTTGTTTTTGCTAGGGATTGACACTATTGACAGCTCACTCCACACTCACTTCACCTAAGTTTTCACGGTGAGATTTTTACAGAATAGCACCGCTGCTTCTGGAACTGTTAATGAATTTATTGTAGGTATTAAACATTACAGTAAACTAATATTATCGGCAACGGGCATCGAAAAGAACATGAAAAATGCGGCGGGAAAACGGACTTGACGGACTCCGGTACTAACCGTAGTACCGGAGTCCGTCAAGTCCGTTTTCCCGCCGCATTTTTAGGTACCGACCTACTACTACTGTGATCAGGCTGAGAAAAGCTACATTTTTACTAAAACTTTTTCCTCCGCGACATTATTTTTACGAGTCATTTAAATAAACATCCAAAAATCACGATTAAATTAATGTCCTGCGATAGGTGAATTGGGATGAGAACCCAAGTAACATTTTAAACTGTATAAAAGCTGTATTATGGACTATTTGTTTACTGCAGGCTGTTAAACGTGCTGTATAAAGACTGTATAGCAAGCTATACAGCCCTTGTAACTCTGAAATGGGCCCCAAAATTATACAGCTTTAAGTGTAGATTTAGCTGTATAACAGCTGCATAATAGCTGTACTATTTGGCTGGCTAAGATACTATTTAGATACTTTTATACAGCTTCCATTCTCTAATTTTCTTTTTTATTCTTTTATACAGACTCAGGCTTGTGAAAATCTTAATAAAAGAATAAATATATTATAATTGTGTTCGTGGTTGAATTCATTCTCCATTTTATTTACTATGTGCCATATCTGAAGATAAGTGAAAAAATATTTAATAACCAAGTGGTAAGTAGGTACTCTTTCCTGTTTATCGTTGTTGTTATGCTTGCGACTGATATTTTTATGTGAGTATGTATACTAGTTTTAAGCTCAAAACTCACGCCCCTTCGAAATAAGGAATATACATACATTTTTTCTGTAACAACAAATATGTGATCAAATCTGAAAACAGTTTTGAGAGTAACCCGGACTGTTCTATTGATAGTAAACGTAATTGTGTGTACTATACAGTTAAAATCTTTTGTAATTTTGTACTGAAATTTCAAAAACAAACAAAAAAATATCTCGTAAAATTGCAATGCAATTTATAAATTATTATAAAATGGCGTTCTTAGTTTATACAGCTCTTGCTCTTCTAGTACCCCTTAATACAGCTTTTTGCATAACAGAGTCGTTATTTAAGAACGTATCTCAGCCTAAAGAGTAACATTGTCTGTACATTAGTATTTAAGTACTGTAGAAGCTGCCTTAAATTCTTATTCATATTCATTAATACAGTTAATTAGGGTTCAGTTGAAAATATAGAAAACCTCATTATGATCCAAGGCCCGTAAGGCGGTGAGCAAGGAATCGGATAATAATTTACCAAATAGTAGTTACTGATAGCGAAAAGAAACAATGTATTGTTTTTATTTATAGAGATGTATTGTATCTAATTTAAATACTGAAGCAAACACTACAGAGTGCAACAGTTTAATGTATTTTTATTTTATATATATTTGTATCTTAACTCTTGTTCACTTAACAAATTGGCAACTGATCAAAATTATGACTCCGTGTTGTTATTAGTTGTATCCAATAAATAGACTGATTTTAGGTTATATTAGTTTCAAAATAATCGATAAGCTGGATAATTGTGTATGCCAACACTATAATAATAACTTTAATCTTCTAAAACACGAAAAACTGTAAAAAGGGAAAAATGTACGCCAATCGCATAAGGCTTTAAAAAGGAGTAAATCTAAACTCTTCTACATGAGACAGAATTGAATTAAACTATTATAAAGGGAACTGCTTGCTAAGAGTATCCTAGATTTCCGTTGTACAGCTATTATCAAGCTTAACTTGAAGGCTGAACAATAGAGTAATTTTACACCAATATTCAGGCTATAACAATATTTAATGCTCTTGTGCAGAAGTAGGTTATATAAAAGTATAATTTGAGAGCAGTATACAGTTATTGTCTTATAAAGTTGCTGAACGCAGTTTTTTACGCCGCGGTCTGTATTTTAGCATTTTCCAATGCTATTTAAAAGCTAAAGGTAAAAATTTTGGCTCTATACAGCCGTTAATCAGCTATACTGTATACAGTTGTACAGTTATACTAAAGTACAGTCCTATACATATTTTTACACTCTTGTACATCATTTATTAAGCTTATAGCTGGTAATGCGCTGGTAAATATAATATTTTTCCGCTTAAATGTTACTTGGGAAGCTTACACGGCTTCTGAAAGTTAATCAAGACAAAATTAACTAAAAAAGGTTGCCAAACTTATGTTAAGTAACTGTGGTGATGTCTGAAAGAAGTAATAACAGCTCTTAATCAAATCCTTTGAAACGAGTTTAGCCATTTGTCAGCACCACTGTGACAGTGTTGATTACCCTTTCAGAAGACTGGACTGGATTTTTCCATATTCCCTGGATTTTCTATTTATTCTTTTATTTGGATTTTTCCCTTACTCTTTTAAATGTTTTACAAGGTTTTGTATACATTCGTTATATAATTATATGTGAAGACGATGCACCTAGAACAAAATTAGTCTACCACAAAAGGTAAAAAGAATTAAAATTTAAAAATAAAGCAATGACAGGTAAATCAATTATGTGATAGATACATGGTGCTCATATATTTACAAATATTGTGAAAGTAGATGATTTTTCTAGAATTTTAACAAGTGTGTGAGTTACCTACTGTAGTCACAGAATATAAAAATCAATGCCATAAAAATTTAAAAAACACATTTATTCAGCAAACAGTTTGATTTTGTCTAGACTCTAGATTTGTTCTACGGAGCAGGACCAGCATGTTTCCAAGCATTCTTATCTTGGATATAATCCTCTAATTTGTAACACCTTCCTATAACACCTCCTTGTTTACAAAGTATAGTTTTAATACGAGTTTTAAATTTTCTTTAATTTAATTGCAATATGTCACACCCAAGTAACATTTTAGGTTTTAGAAAGATTTTGAAAAGGTTCTAGAACCTTTGTATGGAAATCTGTTCGTAAGTCTTAATAGACTTAATAACGTTATATTAAGCTTATATTAACCTCCTGAGTGCAAAAAGGGCCCAAGTTTTAGAACCTTTCTGAGAGCTACAGCAAAACCTATAGCTCAAATTCAAAACCTTTCAAACTACTAACACAGAACCCAAATATAACCTTCACAACCTTAATTTAACGTTAATATGACCTAACAAGGCAGCTTTTAAGTTCTAAATTAGTCATGAATGTAACTCAATGACAACTTAAAACCTTTTTGATGGACATGCAGGACTCTCAGGTTTTTAAATGTTTCTGTGTAAGATTTATTTTACACAGAAACACCAATCGTGGATTTAAATACTTATTTATAATGGCGCCATTCCCTGTCATTATACCAAGTTTCAAAATGGCTAGATGTAAGTGTTATTATATTCATAAAAAATAATAAGTTGCTTGCTGAAGTCAGGAAAAATCAAAAAAATAGTGCGACTGGCACTTTATCGTGAAACTTTAGGATAATAGTGCTATATACGAGACGGGCCTTTCGTAAGTAAAAAATTTAGAAGATATTTTAATGAAATAAAAATTATAAAATTAGGTGGTTGGTAGTAAGTTGCATTAGAAATAAAACTTCTATTCATATAAAAATCATATATTTTAAATCACATAGCACACGTTACTTAATTTTGCCATGATGACTTAAAATATTGCTTTTTGTTTAGATTTTTTTTCATTTCAGTAAAAAAATATGGCTGGCGTTAGGAAATTACTAGAAAGCATTAAAATTAACCTTTTCAGAACTGTAACAGCTAAAAGCTCTTAATGTTTGCCAAAATAAGAGCTACAGATCATCTCGCGGAGCTACTTAAAACTACAAGGCTGTTTTCGCAGCTTTAAGGTTATCGCCAGGAGTAGTTCAAGACTTGCGAGTCGCGAAAACAACCTCTGCGCATAATTAGTTGCTTTTAAGTTTTGGTTGTAGGAGGACGTGCGTTCGACGGTTTGACAAGAGTGCTGAACAAACAGCTACAGGCTGCTCTTATTCTATTTTTTTTCAATTATGTGTTAGGTAGGTACTTACTTACCTAATTTATTTATTAGGGGAGGCCGGGGCTGAAAGTTCCGATTTTCAAATAACATGAAAATTTATGATGAAAATGACAAGATTTCAATATTGATATTAGATTTTATTAAAAAGTCTTAATCGGTCTCTGTAATAGTACAGTTATTTCTGCTAGTTTCTCTATACTTTTTTGTACAGGCATATTTTTGCAAAATTTCGGAAGGGAACATTCAACCCCACTTTGGGGCGAGTTGTTCCATGTATGGGGCAAATTGTGCCACTTAGATAAAATTAATAAAGTATAAGGATAATGTATGGTTTCTCTGGTTAAATAAAACAATAAATAATTTCTATAGTTAGGTTCATTTATTTAGTTGTTATGCAATCCTATAAACTTAAAAAAAAACAATGAAAAAACATTACTAGCTACAACTAGATTCAAATTTTGTATTGGTTTACAAAAATTGAGATCTATTAGCTTATAACTTACTACCTACATACTTAAGGATACAAAAAATCGTACCTACTGGAAAGGATACTCAAGATAAACACTTTTTTATAACTAAAAAATATTAGCAATTCCATAACAGAACTTAAAAAAAGACAACAAAATATAACTGGAAATCTTTAGATAAATGTTTCTTTTTTTAATTCAACTATAATAGAGATTTATCAAGTTGAAAACCTTATCACGAACATAACTGCACTTATTTTAACTACATAACACAACAGGTTGCCTTCATGCACACGTTTCATTAATAAATTTAATGATAATTGAGATCAAAACATACAATTATAATTAAATACCAAAATGAAACTGCTAACGTTAATACCTATTATTTATCATAAAAACTTACCGATGTATTAATTATTCGTAAGAAATTTTTACGCACCCTGTGTCGGTTCATCTTGCAATACAACGTAATGCTTTGAAGTCGCGGACACAACTAACATTATTTGAGGATGCCTCTAAAGCTTTAAAATATTCTTGTAGGACTTTAAGCATGCCTTCAGCTCATAAAAATAGCTTATTGGTTTAGGTTTTCACCACGCAGTCCTAATTTGTTTACTTAGACAACTATAACACTGCCTATAAGTTTTAAGTAGGTTTTAGAAATTACTTATAAGCAATTTCAACATTCCATAACTTTATGGTTATATCAAAGTTAAAAATTAAACCTTTAGATCTCACTTTAGCATAATACTAGCCTTTCCAGAACTTAATCAAGAGTCTACGACAACTATAAGTTCCTAGGACTATATGCTCTTGAAACACAAGTCAAAATAACGTTAATTTAAACTCTTGTCAGCGGCTCCAAGGTTGTAATAATAAACAATTAGTTTTAGGACTTATTAATCATTCTCAAGTACTTAATATGACTAGATAGCAAAGCATTGACCTTTTTACGACCCTTAGAAAACCTAAAGGCATTTTCTACAACCTAGGCCCGAATGAAATGTTACTTGGGCAAGGTATTTTGTTGTAGCATTTAACACATCATCCGCTTATTATAACGCTTCCGTACTAATTATAGGCTGGAGGCCTTAGAAAGTAAGTTATGTATGGGAATACAGTTATAGGTGACAGCTCTGTAGTCACACATCCATAGTATATTAGGTACTAGGTACATATACTTACTAGTTTTCGTCCGCGGGTTTGTCCGCAAGGTATGTCGATAAAAACTAGGTATCCTATGTCCTTCCCCGGGATGCAATCTATCTCTCTGCCAAATTTTATCGAAATCCGTTCCAGTGGTTTAGGCGTGAAAAGGTAACATACAGACAGACAGACAGACAGATAGACAGACAGACGGAGTTACTTTCGAATTTATAATATTAGTATGGATATGGATACCTATAGATATAATATATCCATACTAATTTTATAAATACAAAAGTGTATCTGTTTGTCTGTTACCTCTTCACGTTTAAACCGCTGAACCGATTTAGATGAAATTTGGTATAGAGATAGTTTGAGTCCCGGGAAAGGACATAGAATACTTTTGTAGCGGTATCTACAACGCCACATGCAAACAACGCGTCATACTGACGTCACGCAGATCCTGCATCGCGCAAGCAGAGTTTACCGCGCAACTAGCATAGATACAACGGCCCGACATGAATCAATGGGCCGTTGCCCGCCAGACACAACACCCGTCTGGTCGGAGGATCCTCCCTTTTCTATAGAGTATGAGTGAACTTTACACCCTATTCCTCATACCTCTATACTTTATATCCCGATATACCCACAGGATCGACACTTATGCGGGTAATACTGCGAGGCGCTGCTAGTATAGTAGAGAAAAACGACAGAGTTCACATGAGGAAGGAAATGCTTATTAGGGATCACTATTTCCACTTAGCAGTCTTGTCACTGGCACTGGTACGGTCAGCATCAAAAGTCGATTAACACTTCAGTTTTTTTAATCTTAGTTATTGAGCAAAGTATTAACACTACAGTTTTTTTAAATCTCTGTTATTGAGCAAAATATTTGTTGAAAATTGCACCGTACTTCTGCTGCAATTTTGAATAAATATTTTGCTCAATAACTGAGATTAAAAAAACTGAAGTGTTAATCGACTTTTGATGCTGACCGTACCTACATGGACAAAATTAAATGAAAGCGATACGATTCTGAAAAGAAGAAACAATAAAACGTAAGTATACCCCTGTGTTGGTACTTACCTAATTCATTTATTATTATTATTAGACCTATTTTTGTAACACAAAATGTGTGATTTATCGAAAAAAAATGTTGTAAGTAAATGCGTGGGTAACATCACTAACATCACACAATTGCGTAACACACTAAGGTATCTCAATTTGAATCATTTTGAAGGATATCTATTGTTAATCCATTGCTTCAAATGTTTGAAAAATTTGTCTGCTCAACAATGGAAATAACGCAATGAATTTTGTTGAACTGTTGAAATGAAATTCATTGCTACTGTTTCGTGTTTCGCAATTACCGCTGTAGGTATTCTCCAAAGATAAGTAACTAGGCAGAAATTAAAAGAACTCCTTCGTTTCGTACCTACTAGCGCAGGTTAATGGCAAAGAAATAATAACATAACTCCTGAGGGTCTTGAAAAAAAAAAGATAATTCGTCACGGAAAATCGCAAAAGAAAATTACAATACCAATTAAAACATACCTACTACACGAATGAACAAAGATGCGTGCGAAGCCTAATCTCGGAATTAATCCTTAATTGACCTATTACCTAAATCAGTCATAACTCAACACATTGAATGCGCATTTAAATTACTTATACTAATTAAACGAGCCATTGCAGGAGCGCAAGCAAACGGCTTTTCTCGCCTCCCCCCACATTTCCCCTCGCGACTTTCCCGGAGGAGGCGCGCGCTCGTCCAATCAACACGACCGCCATATTGTTAACGGGGCGGAGTCAACGACACAACTCCGTCTATCTCGCTCTATGTTTTAGTTTTCCCGCTCGCACGCAACGCTCGCTCATTGGCGGGGCTGCAATTAAGCGCGGGAACGAATTCTATTTTTGAAGTAAATGTTTTTTCAGCGGCAGTTAAGTCGCCAGTTTTGATGACACCCTGTCGAGGAAGGAGTTCGTATCGATCATAGGGCCATCAAAACTTGGTTGGGTTACATAAAGTAAATCTTGGGAGATTTATGTTTGTGAATTAACACGTGAGGATGTCTGACTTGATTGATTTATTTGATGTTTTGTTACAAATTGATCGATAAATCTGTTGTATTCGAGGTGGGCGGTTTCTCCCCTTGGTTTACGTTAAACCATTTTCATATGTTGATAGCTTGATAGTTATCTAAGATATGCTAATGTTTTAGGGCATTGCGTATTGCTGCGTGCATTTAATGGTACTGAAACAAATTGAAGGGAATGTCGATAAATCATTATTCCTGTTAATTCTTATGCTACCGAATCCACTAAGCAATTACACTGAATTATTCCAAATTATTTTTAACACTATTTGTATGCTACCACAGAGTAACTATACCTACAGAGTACAATGCCTTAGAAAATTTCCATAGGTTTAGAGATAGATTGGTGGTCAACAGTTGACAAAGACAAATAATGTCTACATTATCTACTTGAGTTTTTCTTAGCCTTATACCCAGAGCGATAGAGATGAATTCTGGACTGCCTACTCTGTTTTTCCTTGAAGTCATCATTCTCTAAACCCTCTCTCAATTTATTTGGGTTCAGCATAGAATGTAGGTAGGTACCTATATATTCTTCCTTTATACACCGCGTTCTGGACGATATAGGTACATAAACTTCGACCAGATATTCATACCATGGAAATAGGCATTATTCATTATGGACACATTAATGAATTCGTATTTTTTGTTAATTTTATTTACCTATATGCATGCCTCTTTATCCGAATTGGCAACGACGTATTTTCATTCATAAGTTTTGGCGGGCTGCAACTTGTCAAAAACAACTTAAGACCCTTTCTATACTAAACAAAGAAGAAATATTTATATCTTGAAATTCACAAAGAAATGAATAGATTTTCTTATCTCTGGTTCTTATTATGTTGCAGGTGCAACAAGCCAAATGGTGGAGAACCCTTGATCCAGTAACATCATCAAAGAGTTTGCAATCTTCAGAAAAATAGTTGAATCATTTCATGTGTCTATTATATGATTTCATCTACAATGCTCCCGTGACACATGTCTGATTATGGTAGTTATACCTAAACTTAAACCATTTAGGTATTTCAATTAAACCATTTACATGTACTTTTGAACTGTCAAGGATTCAGTCAGTCAGAAAGATGAAGCTAGTTGTTCCAAAGCGTAGGTACCTATGGAGAAGAACGGGCAAGAAACTGCACGGACACTCTTTTTTAAATAACATTTTTACAAAAATATTAGTTACATCATTAATGTGGAATTTATGATTAAGTACCTATACCTATGTGAGAACGATGTAAAAAAAGTACACGTTAAAAGCGTCCAGAGTACAGCAAATAGTAAGAATTTAGTAGGTATTTTACCAGATGAACTCTCATAAAGAAGGCATTAAAGTAGATATTTTAATTTTGAATTGTTGTTTTCTTATTATTTGCTGTACTCTGGACGCTTTTATCGCGTACGTCTTTTTACATCGTTCACACACACAATTATAAATTCAACATTAATGATGTAACTAACATTTTTGTAAAACTATAATTTAAAAGAGTGTCCATGGAGTTTCTTGACCGTTCTTCTCCATAGGTACCTACGCTTTGGAATGGGCAACTTGCTTCATATTTTCTGACTGACGGACTTCTTGACAATTCAAAAGTGCCTGTAAATGGTTTAATTGAAATAAATGCTTTGAGTTTGAGTTTTGAGTTTCAGATACTTAGCCACCACGAGTGGCAATAAGTGGGTCCCACCTATCTATATAAGTTAATGTAGGAACGTCTGGCACACACTGGGCTGTCAGCCCGTCCCACGTCGCTGGCTACAGCTATCATTTTCATCATGGCATGACCATTTTTGGAACATCGTTCCTTCACCGCATGCCCTGTCACCTGCACACGTGAGGACCTAATAGCTGCGTCAGCGAACGCTATCCGCATTGCTGAATTTTGGGCCAAATAAATTTAAGAAAAAAAAAACACAACTCTATTTTTGCCATCGACACGCTAGGAAGAACTGCGGCTTACGATAGAAGTTTACTGGTAGAAATCGTCACGTAACGAAAAAGAGTTATTTGCTTCCTCCATGCGTCTTTCTCTCTCTCTCTCTCTCTGTGTCTTTCTATTATATGTATATGAGTGTATGTGAGCGAGTGCCGCGTAAGGAACTTTGTTCCTGACAGGGATCGGCCGACCGCACTCTTTCTTTTTCAGTCGTTTCCGTTTAGACTGGAATCCGATCCAAACACAGTAAGGAGAAAGCTAGGCTGCAAATGATGATGAGATATTTTATAAGTTTACTATAAGTACTTACAGTACCCGGCGATAAGTATTGCACATCGACCTTTGGAAAGAGACAATAGGCTAATTTCGGCTTCGTAGAGCGTTATCTCTGTCGCACGAAATACAAACAGTCCGGTATCTATTAGGAGCTGTTAAAACAATTATGATTTGCTTCTTTTGATAATTATTTTTATTCTTTGTAAAAAATACAAAAAAAGGTAAAGGTCGATATGCAATATTTATCGCCGGGTACTGTAGGTACCTACTTGGTGGCGATCAGCGATACGATACGAGAGGCTAAAGTTTAGCGTTAGCCGAGCACCCTAATAGGGATGACGAAAAATTTTGAAATCCTCTTCCGTAATGAACGTAACACACTATCAATCTCAATCTGAATAATTTAGAAGGGTAAGTTTTGCGAATACATTCCATTTTCAAAAAATTGTCTGCTTTTTAACAACGTCAACAACGCAATGAATATTGTTGAACTGAAAATGAAAGCCATGCGACTGATAGTGTGTTACGCAGTTACCCCGCCGGTTACCAAGATTTGTATACTATATTTAAGAGGGTGTAGGTTTGAAATTCAATTAAAAGATACAAATTCCACATCGTCAACACAAGTAATCGTCAACACAAGCATCGTCAACAACAGTAAGCTAGCTTAGGGCATCATTGTTTGCAACACTACATCCAAAGTAGTTAAAAGAGGCAGTTCCCCTGTAGTGTGACAGTTACATTCCAGCACACCAATTGCGTAACACGCTTTCAATGACAATCCAAAGGATTTTGAAGGAAACTCATGTTAGAAACTTTATTAAGTTAGAATTTAATTTTGTTATTTTTTTCCATTGAACATAAAGACACAAAAATTACAATTTACAAGCTAACACTAAAATATACACTATTTTAGTGTTAGCTTGTAAATTGTAATTTTTGTGTCTTTAGGAAACTCATAATTTTTGTTTCATATGTTTGAAAAATTTGTCTGCTCAACAATGTAAGTAACGCAATGAATGCAGTCGTTGAATAATTGTCGTATTGAACGGCATTGCTTTTGTAAGTGTGTTACGCTATACCCCGCAGATTGTGTTTCAAAATAAAGGCGTTGGTTCCATCATCAGCTCCTCGAATCCATCACCAACAAGCAGTCATTATATAGTATGTGGACGTGGTGAGTCGTGATCACAGGAGAAGGCCACCGAAGATACCCAGGACAGAATGACAGATTGTAGGAAGAATAATTACGGTGCGGTGTCAACAATTAAGAAAATAAATGTTTCTTTGTATGGAAAGAGGAAAGGAGGCAGAGTATTGGTGACACAGTAGTATTTGCCAGGACTTATCTACGAGTTATATCGTGAGTCTGAACCCAGCCAGGCACTTTACTCTGCGTAAATAATCTCATCACCACTGCTCTCAAAATGGTGAAGGAAAACATCGTGAGGAAACCGGCATGTCCTAGAACCAAAAATTCGAGGACATGTGACATCTAAAAACCGGCACTGGGCCGGCGCGGTCGATTATGGCCCACTTTCAGAGAGAGGAGGCTTGTGTCCTAGCAGTGGGAACATTGTATGTTGATTGTATGTTGTATAAGGAATGAGATATTATTCTGTCTATTTTTCGTAGAGATAAAAATTGATCATACTCCTAGGGCTGTTAGAAGGTCAGCGGGATTATCCGAAAGGGTTACCGCTGGCTCGGAACATAAAGGGCTAAGGAAGGAACACGGGGGTGGGTTTTAGTCAGTAAGAGTCTGACACTCCCTTCCGCTCCACCCAGAGCGGGTCATTTGATGATTTCCCATCCTCAAAAAAAAAGGACTGTTAGAAAAACTCTGTCCTGCAGTGTAACAGTTACAGGCTAGAATCAATTTATAACTAACCTACAAATTATACCTTTATTGCTGACAAAGTAAATATAGGGTGCCCTTTTTAAATAAAAAAGGCAATCAAATAAATTATAGCGTTGCAAGCACAACTACATGTCATAGAAATAGAATACATGTACAGACATAACCTTACGCCTTTCCGCCATGGGGTAGGCAGAGCTTAAAGAACGCTACCTGCTATGATTCTTACTTAGATATCTACAATGCGTGCCACGAAAGATGAGACTTGACCCCGCCTCCCCCGCTCTTTCCGCCGCCCCTATGACGTCCGGTCCCGTCCCGCACTCAGACCTCATACCGCTAAAGATACCTAAAATCGTGTTCTGCGCAAGTCAAACCACGTGGTGTGTCAAGTCTCATCTTTCGTGGCACGCATTGTACATGTCTCCTTTTGCGTCGTTCACATTCACACATCGAGTAGGTACTACGCAAATGACCTTTATGATGGCCATCACCATAACTCCATTAATTTCGTCGCGTGTCACGACACCTTCCAATCATATTGAGAAAAAAATAGAATTCAATGTTCTAGCTGCGTCCCGCGGTTTTACCCGCCCAAGTGTCAATCCTGTAGGAATATCGGGTTAAAAAGTATCTTATGTGTTAATCCTGGTTATGAACTATCTGTGTGCCAAATTTCATATAAATCCGTTAAGCCGTTTGTGCGTGAAGAAGTAACAAACATACAAACGCGCTCACAAACTTTTGCCTTTATAATATTCGTGCAATTTTTTTTTTCAAATAGGATTTCAGTCAAAGAATTTGTATATTTTCCGGAGTGTCTATGCATTTTATTTGCCAATAGCCAGGGGGCTTACACAAGTGGCAATCGCCTTCAAAGTGTATCGTATTTTTACAACGAATTTCAACAGGATTATGATAAAGAGCTAGGTAAAGTGACATAAGCTTTCAGCAGCTTATGTCAGTCTTATACATTTTTGACATTTTCATCATCATTATCGCTGATAGAATGTCACTTTACCTGGCTCCTCAGCAGGTGACTAAACGTAATCCCATCCAAGAAACTTCTTAACAGGAAATGCGGTCGGAGAGACTTTTGAAAAAGCCTAAGTAAAAAGTCATCATTCAAGGTTTGGCTCTCGCTTAATTCCTCCTCCAATTTTGGACTAATTTAAAAGGTATTTCATAAACTGAATAAGAAGGATATATACTGTGTCCCTATGTTTTTCTTTTTTCATTAATAGTTGTCAAATTTGTACACTAGGCCTCTGTTGACAGCGGTTTAAATCGGCATTTTTTGAGGGTTCTAGTGCTTATAAAAATAATGTATCATCAAAAAGGAAAACATACAAATAGTTAATATTAATTATTCTGTAGAAAATCTTTGATAAGAAAACAGGCCAGAGCGTTTCTTCTATGGAGAAACGACCACTCGCATTTCCTCTTAAGCCCAAAAAGAAGGTAATTTTTTAACATCGTCATTAGTGATTAGCTTTTCCCGTAAATCTCTAATAAAACCTTTATCTCAATTTACTTCTTTCCTCGACCACGTACCGGAAGACGTAGCGTTGGAAGGCCTCCCACAATGTGGACTGACGACCTTGTGAAGGCCGTAGGAACTCGTTGGATGCGAGAAGCACAGAACCGGTCGAATTGCAGGTGCTTGGGGGAGGCCTATGTCCAGCAGTGGACGTGTTTTCGCTGAAATGATGATGTTGATGGACTTCTTTCCTAGACATATCATCTTACACATAATAATTATAATCCATCCATATTTACTTTAGTCCTATTTTTTTAGTTATTCACATAACCATTCCTATTCCGCGCCTCAAAGAGATGTTAGCATCAACCGAAGGGGGGCCCCTTCGGTCAGGGCCGAAGCCTGCCGGGTCAGCGGGATTGTCCGAAAGGGTTACCGCTGGCCCGGAACATAAAGGGCTAAGGAAGGAACACGGGTGGGTTTTAGTCAGTAAGAGTCTGACACTCCCTTCCGCTCCACCCAGAGCGGGCGGGGTCATTTGATGATTTCCCGTACTGAAAAAAAAACAACCATTCCTATTCACCTATCATGTTTCTAGTGACATAGGTGCTCCTCGTTCCTCCGTACCACATGTCTGTCCCACAAAATCCCATAACTCTTCACCTTTTCTGTAACAGGATCTACTTTTAAACTCCCTCTTATTAGTTAATACGCATTCCTTATCTTATTCATTAGTATTAACATCATTAATTTGCAATCGCTTGATCAAATTACTTAAAAATAATCTCTTTTTCTACAAGTTTTTTATTAACTTGCGTCGTTGCTTGTTCGTTTGTGTTAGCAGGAACAAATTAGTCATCCATTTTAATGTCATCGTAATCAAGATGATGGTTTTATATGAACAAAATCTTCTTCTTCTTCATAGCAGATGGCGTTCTGCAGTTTTTGCGTAATCCCATGTGAGGAAGGCGTGAGTTTATGTATGTATGTAAATCTTCTCAATCACAATCTGAATCATTAAGAAGAATATTGTTAATTCATTGCTCCATACGTTCGGAAAATTTGTCTGCTCAACAACGTAAATTACGCAATGAATGTTATTGAACTGTCAAAATGTACAATATATAAACAGTAGCAATGCCTTTCGCATTGCTTGCTACTGTTAAGTGTGTTCTGTAATTACCTCACTGCTGTATTTTTGTGAGTATGGATTTGTAGTTGGTTAAAAGATTGCAATAGACTTCCTCGATTACAGGAAACTTAGAAGTTTATGCATAATCATATACCTTCAAGAAATACAGCCAAATTACTGTATTGTGTTATATTTATACGGTCCACGATAGAGCAATATATTATGTAGAACTCGAGATCTCCCACAGTGAATCGTAAATAATTTTAAAAGCCTTCTTCATAGGTCAACAGACCACCATGATGCATTATCATATCAGTGCTTTTAGCGGCGTGTTGACATCTGTGAGTATACTTTGACACATGTTACGCTGACCAGTGGCACACTTGAACTGGCCTGAGTGCCGGGTGCAGCGGAAACTACGTACAGAGTGATGTTAAAAAAGAAACAATCGTGTTCTTAAAAAGGTTTGAATAATAAAAAAGGATTTAGGACGGATTAATCATGATAATGCAAAAATAAAAAAAAAATGTTGTGGACTATGATTTTGTCTGCAAAATAAAGGTGTTATAAAACACTACCCTCCTTCTGGGGTACTAGTCGGTTACTTACAGTAACTTAATTGAACTTTTTGAATATAGATATATGTTTTAGTATAGAAGCAGTGTCGATTTACTAATTAGACAAGTAAATTATTAATATCATCATTAGATCAAATGAAAAAATACTATCGAATCCTCATATTTATAGTATTACTGTTGATGTTGTGTTGAAAATGCTTATACCTACGTATATAAAAACTGAGCAGCATTAT
This sequence comes from Luperina nickerlii, assembly GCA_963855955.1. NCBI lineage: Eukaryota > Metazoa > Arthropoda > Insecta > Lepidoptera > Noctuidae > Luperina > Luperina nickerlii. The sequence goes on from OY979680.1 coordinate 19,208,927, forward strand.
TACCCTATTTATAATGATTTATTTAGACGATTTGTTTTGATATCTGCCTATTCCACTTCGTGTTTTTATTTGCGTAAAGCATAAATAAAGAACGCAACGGAAGACACTACGAAACCGATATACGATAAATTGTTTTAACGCGGCCACAGAAAAAATATTCAGCCAGTAATGCCTAGTATTAATAACCGGCCAGTTTACCGCATATAAATTATAACGTTAATTTAAAACATTTCTAATGCGTTAAATGGAAAATACGAACTAAAAACGCTAAAATAATTACGTAAATCTTGCAAAAACCTTGCATTTAAACTAGAAACGTATTGCATGCCGACACGCAATGATGCCATTAAGAAAAAAAAACTATACTTATTTATGGTTTTGTAAACCGCACGATTATAATGTTCTGGACGTCCGGGGACGCCATTCGTCTGTCAAAACGTCCCACATTAAGCCATATTGTCAACATAATTGTTTCATTCTCGTTATTAATCTCGTTTAAAATTTAATCGGACGCGCGTGAAATACCTGGGCGATGGAGCCGAACGCGGTGGTAAGTTTGCGCGCGAAACTAAACGTCACATTGACATATTAACGCGCGAAAACTTTAACGGCCGCGCACTTTCACAGATAATTTCACTCATTTCCCTATCACCCGTTAACTAAATCACAGGCTTCGTTTCTTATTTCGTGTAATAAAACGTAATTTACATAGCTATACGTACGTTTTCGTTTAAGGCTAATACCAGTTTCTCGCTGTCGTTTACGCGCGCTGTGACGTGTGATTGACAGGAGAAAGGGCGCGAAATTAGCCGGCTGGACGGAGACCGAATGATTCCTTAAGACGCTCCCATTGTTCGTTCATTACATTCACGGTTCATTGATACAGATTAATAATATTTTCGTAACAAAAAAAGCACACGCTGTGCGTTAGTGTTTTAACGTTTGCATAAACGATTTGGATTTTAGGGAAATGTTTGAATTATAATAACTCCATTAGGCGTTTAGTGAACATATGTTGTAGAGTGGGCACGATAAGATAGAGCCGTATGTCAGGTAACAGCTACCGTTTGGCATCCGCCAACAAAGCGAGGATGTGAGGATTAGTTGGCAAACAATGTGACGCTGTTATTAAAACGAAAACTCTTTAGATAAAGACATGAAACAACAGGCCTGAGGAGATTTGAGATAGCGGGCTGAGCAAGCGTCGGGTCGTCGGGAGACATTATCTCGTGCGCCGGCGCAGCGTGCCGCGCGCGCCGACCTCGCACACTCAAACAAACATGCACATTTTGGTATCAACTTATTGTTTTAAAACGTTTTCATTTCGTTGCTGTCAAATTAAAAGATGCATATTCTATAATTATTTTAAAGTGTAGTTTACACAAGAAGCCTGTATTTTAAGGATTATTTTAATGATAATAATATTCATACCTACAGATTCTTGTATTGCTGAGTAGGTGCTGCTAAGTATTTTTGTTAGTAATACCTACTTGTTGTAACGAATAACCGATCGTCGGTTTGTTATTTGCAATTCAGTAATTTCGCTAAGTTTAACACGTGTTATAATTAAAATGTGACTAATTATAACTAATAATTATTTCAGTATCTTCTTAATACTTACATGTTTCGTTTTAGTAACTGAATTTGAAACCCTAATGTTTTATTAACGTCCAGCGGGGTAATTGTATAACACAAAATGACAATTGATCGCAAAGGGTTTCATTTTGACAGTACGTCCATGTACGGACGCCAGCACATCAACCTACCACAATCTGTCAGATTTCTTTAATAGATTTTCAACTTTATCGCTAAAGCATAAGGTTCAAAGTTGATTGGGAAAATCTGACAGCTTGTGGTAGGTTGATGTGCTGGCGTCTGTACCTACATTGCGTCATTTACGTTATTGAGCAGACGATTTTTTCAAACCCATGAAGCAATGGATTAGCAGTATCCTTCAAAACTCTTGGATTGTGATGGAAACTGTGTTACACAATAATATTTAGGGTGCTGGGAAAGTTGATACTTGCAAACGCACGAAGTTTCTATAAGATTGTTACTACGTCGAGGTCAAATTGAAATATGTAGTAAATTACTAGTAGGTACCTAATTGAAATAGTTAATTACCAAACGAATAAGGAAGGATAACGAATCGAATACAAAATATCTGAGTAACTGTTTTAGAGAAGTAATGGTTGACAATCGTACAATATGCGTGCGACACAAACAATAAGAGGGCATAAGAATTACTACTATGACTATCCATAATAACTATAAAGATTCAAATCAATAAATTAGTGCCACTAGTCGATATTTTCTCCATACGAATTTTGGGAGAGTATTACTCCACTGTTTGACATTGTGCATCCAAAGTTAAACATGATATCGTTTTATCTTATTATTAATTTTGTCTGTACGGAAACTGTAGTAAAATAAAAAGCCATTAAAAAGTTATAATGATCAAACAAAGATTCGTTTTTCTTGCTATTTTTAACGTAATTTGAGTGTATATAAGTAATAAAAGAACTTCGTTGGAGTAACAAGAAATTTCACGCGACTTACGTCCGCGTGAAATTTCTTGTTATAGAGGCCTCCTATGAGGGCCGTAATCCACCACGCGGGCCCAGTGCGGATTGGTAGATGTCACATCACATGTCTTCGAATTTTTGCTTCTAGAACATGCTTCCTCACGATGTTTTCCTTCACCGTTTTGAGAGCAGGTACACAATTACGTACAATTTCCATGACATTCGTGTAAAAGGCAATGTCATTGAATGAATGAATGAATGAATTAATGAATTTAAAATCAACAATATCATTCACTTTATCATAATGAAGACATGTTCACTTTTAAATTATTCACTGAATGCTATGTTAAGCGTAGTATCGATTATTAAAAAAATAATTAATATCTGTGTTTTGCGGAAATAAATTATTTCCCTTCTTTCTTTCCGCGTTCACCTTTTTGTTGTGTGTTAAGTATTTTCACACCGTGTCTGTTAGAAGACGGACGAACTGATAAAAAGGGTTTGTATCAGCTAATGAATATTTTTTTCTGATATTAATTAACTCATTCATGCATGGCCAGTTTGTTGGCATAACAAGGTAACTTTAATGAGATTGCATGACTGATTTAATGGCAAGATGTCAAATAGTGAGCCAAATGAGGTTCCAGAGAAAAAATTTATAGTGGCAAAATAAATAGGTACAACCGTCATTTCTTACACTTTGTATTGACAATTCTTCACTGTGTATTCAAAAAGGAAAACATCGTGAGGAAACCCGGCATGTCCTAGAACCAAAAATTCGAAGACATGTGACATCTGCCAACCCGCACTGGGCCCGCGTGGTGGATTACGGCCCACTCCTCACCGAGAGGAGGCCTGTGTCCCAGCAGTGGGAAAATTATAGGTTAATTATACTACTTCTGCACTGTGTATTGACAATTTTTAAGAATGACCATCTTCAAATCTCGGCCTCAATCTGTCAAAAACCTTGTAATTTGCCTAACATTTTTCACAAGTAGGTATTTGACATTCTTTGTCGCTGGTATGAGATGGCGGTTCGAATTTTAACGATTATTAAATACGAGAATTGGCTTTCTCATAATCTCCAAACATCACTACGAAAGGAGATCACCCTTTTTGTTCAGCGACTGGGGATAAAAAAAACACTGGCACTCCGGGAGTGCCGACAGAAGTGAAAACTTGAACAATTACGTGTGTATTTTGTGAATCGTCTTATAAAAAAAACACGCGCGGTACCGGCTACGGCCATCCGTCTTACGAATTTTCGATCAGGTCACGTGTCCTGACGCGATTTTAACATATTTTACCCATCACAAAAAAGTGTAAAACGCCGCGCTTTGAAGTTTTCACTTCAAAAATAAAAAGTCGGCGGCCAGGAATGAATTACATTTTATTTGAATGGTCGCAGTTGTAGAAACATTTATTTTGTATGGCGACAACACTGTAATGAATTTGAGAACACAGATATACAACGATCTTATCTTTCGATCCGCCTCCAAAACAATCTGCCTAGCCTCTTTCCAACTTTATAGGGGTCAGCTTCCAGTCTAACCGGATGCAGCTTAGTACCAGTATTTTACATGGAGCGACTGCCTATCTGACCTCCACAACCCAATTACTGGGTAATACGTAAATATATATCCGAATCTAAACTGTTCTCGACTTTGACGCCTTAGTAATAAATAATGAGTTTTATGTGAACTTTAAAAATAGGTAATTACTAGTAGCGTCCCGCGGCTTCACCCGCATAAGTGTCGATTCTGTGGGAATATCGGGATAAAAACTACACTATGTCCTTCCTCGGGATACAATCTATCTCACTGCCAAATTTTATTGAAATCCGTTCAGTGGTTTGGGCGTGAAAAGGTAACATACAGACAGACAGAGTTACTTTCGAATTTATAATATTAGTAAGGAATATTGATGATCGCCAAAAAAAAAAATACCCCAGAATGGGTGATGTCCTTTGGTGACGAAAATATAGGCTGACAAGATCTGATACCCTGTTGTGCCAACGACACAACAAAGAAAAAAGAATGGTTTCGACATGTGTATCTGCTAGAATTTAGGTACTTTAAAAATCATTCAGAAGGCCATTTCCCGCAATTAAAAACCTTCAAAATCTTGTCGCATACTCATCTTAACGACAATCAATGTCAGAAACTTTTTTTCTTATTTTTTTTTTTAATTTAGAAGTATTTTTTACAGATTGAGACTGAAATCAGACTGTTAACGTTCTTAAAATTACGAGAATTGCCCCTCGTATCGCTTTCAAATTGCAGTCACTTAACTGAGGTTCGAATTCGAAGTAACCTTTACAGAATAGAACTGTACCTACAATAAACAAGCAAAATATATTATGTTTCTTGCGCAGATATATCTAAGTACTAATTTCCTTTAAGAACACAATTAGTAATAACAATAACCCAGACTTAAAGATCCATTGTGTCAAATAAAGACGTCTGACTGCCATTTTGCGATGCGCACAAAATGGCCGCTTTTCGTTTGGCGGGAATGGTTATTGTGTTTACCTAGTTTTTGAGTTTTGCCGTCAAGATAGGGAGACATGGTTTAATCTTTTGACTTCAGAGATTTGCAGAGATCCTATCGGCATAATTAGACACAGTGAAAATAATGGATTTATGATATTGTCTTTGACATATCTCGAGACTCTAGGGTTCTGGACCTTTGGAAGGTGTACCAGGGGCATAAGCCAACTTGCAGAGGCCCCTTAGACAATTTTAAACGACGAGGAGGCACCAATCGACGGTTATCCCTGTACCTATGCACTATGTAAGTGCTCCCAAGGACATCCCCCGGTTAGTGCAGGACTATTGCAGAACATGAAAAAAAAAATATTGAAGTAGGTAGTGGCTATAGTGGATCGGATACCTTGAACTATGGAGGGACTATATCACCTGCCTGACCAATAATAATATAATATTCACAGATAAAATGGCAGGGGGTGACTTGCACACTTAATAATGGGCCCCCGGAAACCGTCGCTAGCACATAGTGACGTAGCGATAAGGGGGCAACATTTCCTGTGGTACTTATGAGGAGAGGAGAGGTATTCCACGGCTATGAGGACAATCCCGGTAGTACGGTCAAGATCCCTACCAGCATCTTACTGGAATATGTCCTTCCTCCGAGCACGTTTGCTCTTGCGAATCTCAACTCAAGCCGGCCAATAACGGCAAGAGAGAGGTGGGAGCTCTGTTCCTCGTCATTCTTCTGTGTTATTAGGTTTTTCCAGACAGGATACTCGGAAACCACACTAAGCCGTTGGTCCTGCGTTTGATTTCTCGCCGGTCATGTCGGATTGCCATCCCATTAGGACTATGAGAGTGAAGGAAGAGGGTGTGCAGATGCACCTGTGTCTGCGTACACACTTGTGCACTATATCTCCCGCGTAGCTGGCTAGTCTCCGTTGAGATTGGCTGCCATGCCTTAAATCGGTGTACAGGATTATTGTAGTTAGGTGATGGGCCGACTATGGATTTCGCCTATCTTTGACTAGCTATGGTGACTAAACTATTGTATTGTATTTGGTTGATTTTTTTATGCGACTGCGCCATTTTATGTATTCTCGAATTGTCGTCTCCACCTTGTATAGGATGTTGTTGAAGATTAAAGGACAATTTCCACCAAACGGCTCGCACCGCATCGGATCGGAAAGGATTTTACAATCTTTAAACTATATTAAACTGTGTACACAGTATTTTTAAGTCTGTAAGTGTCACCAAGCCGCGCACAGCAGCTTGACCGCGGGCGTCTTCCGCGACAAGCGATCGTAGCTGAAAATATGCTGTTCGCTTGTCGTCGTATCCGATCGAATCCTTTTGGTTGTCGTCCAAATTTTTCTTTTCCTCTTCTGTGTTTTATGATTATTACCTTCTTCTTCTAATGCAATAGCCAAAAATACTACGTCAACTTCAACTATTTTCCAAAATTTTAATACGTCAACACGGTAGGAATGAAACTATTTGACTAGGCGCAGAAACGGATACGTTTGCAAGCGACGTACGGAGCCGATCTCGTATGCGTCGACATCCTGACGAACGCGATTGGCTGTCGCCGCATCCGTTCGTATCCTCTCCGATCCTATGCGATACGAGGCGTTTGGTGGAATTCATCCTTTAGGGGTTTATTTATAAGCGATGATTAAAGTTAAGAGAAGCTTAAACGTCAAAAATGTATGGATAAACAGTCGCTAATCATTAGGTAGGTACTTAACTTTTAGCAACGTTTATGAATAAAGTGTTAAGGTTGAATGGATAGTGGTAGACCGCGAAATTCAAATTTTCATTCAAATTCAAAGTTAGATTTCTACCAGTAGAAATCTAACTTAGAAATATATATTAATGATTCTAATGATTATAATTCCCTAAATATGTACCTACCTGTTATTGTCGCGAATCATATTTTGATCAAGATACAATCTGACACTGACCTGCAAATTGCAAAAAACGTAAGAAAATTTGAATTTCGCGGTCTACCACTATCCATTCACCTTAAGTATAAATCGTCATCTGGACACAGAAACTAATTAATATTTAAAATTCATCTTCATTACCTAATTCAGTCACCATTACCATCATATTATCTGCTAATTATTGACGCAATTAAACGCCAAGAAAACTATGCCATGCGATCACATAAATCATTACCAAGGTATGATTATTGAGTGTGAATACACAATAATTATTATAATTTGTAATCGTTTAGATTACTCAAACTCAAAGCATTTATTTCAATTAAACCTTGTACAGGCACTTTTGAATTGTCAAAATTTAAATAGTCTGTCAGTTTAGTTAGAAAGTTGAAGCTAGTTGTCCATTCCAAAACGTATATCTCTATGGAGAAGAACGGGCAAGAAACTCCATGGACACGCTTTTAAATCAAGATTGAAGATAATTATGTGTTACAAAATCCTGGGTACATTATTATTGTTGCTTCTGTATGTGAGAACAATGTAAAAAAAAGACACAAATGTAGAAACATTTCAAAATATAAGATTAAAAATAAGTTTAGATTAAAATTACTTATCGAATGGTTTAGGATTCGATCAAAATCCATAGACACAATCTTATAGCCACGGAAGTTGTATCATAAAAATAAACTAGCTTCCGCCAGTGACTTCGTCTGCGTGAAATATCTTGTTCCTCCACCGCATCGCATCGCATCCCCACGCTAAGAATAACTTCGTTTTCGCTTAGCGCACTTTAGAATAGTCATCATCACCTGCCTAGCCTTTTCCCAACTATGTTGGGGTCGGCTTCCAGTCTAACTGGATGCAGCTGAATACCAGTATTTTACATGGAGCGACTGCCTCTCTGACCTCCACAACACAGTTACTGGATAATAAGATACCCCTTGGTAAGACTGTTTGTCAGACTTTCGGGCTTCTGACTACCCGTAACGACTGTCAAAGATCTACGGCTTTCTTCAAGAATTGAGCCATCAAATACAAAAATAATTTTTCAAATCCGACTAACAGTTCCAGAAATTAGTGCGTTCAAACAAACTGTTCAGCTTTAATATATTAGTATTCATAAGATACTCTTCATAGTAATTCTACTTATTGCTGGTTCATAATACATACGTAAAAAGGTGTCATATAAGACATAACTCCTACAGGTGGAATACTGGCCACCTGGATTATTTTATGGGCCATAAAAAAAGCTTATAAAGGCTATCTCTGATCCGCTATGGTCGTTTATTATAAAACTATTTATTCATGACAACCAACGATGTGTGTGTTTGAGTGCGAGTAACTCGAAAACGACTGAACGAATTCTGATGGGGATTGACGAGTCGTTTATACTATTAGTTACTGTAGAAATTATGTGACTAGAGTTTACTTTGGATACCTATTTCAAGGGCTGATTCAAAAGTGAAATAGTCAGGACATTTTAGTTATGAGAAAACTTAATTTGTAGCAATTATTTGTAATCAATGGGCAACCTTTTGCTTAATCATTAATTTCTAACAGCTATGCACATTCAGGATCTACGATAAAACACGAAAAAACTACACAATTATGTAAAAGTAAATTCGTTGACAAAACAAAATGCTAATTCAGTCAAAAAGGTGTCTGTTACGGCCGCAATATGTCCAAAAACGAGATCGAATACTTAGATAAAAGTCAACAAAATTAATGTGAATTCGTTATTTTGACGGTAACATTTCGTCAAATTGACGCGAGGAAATAAATGAAAAAATCGACGGACCCGCCATCTTTGAATTTCAAATTTGACATTGGAATGTGCATGGTAGCATTTATTGGCTCGTTACAAACGATCAAATCGCTTGCTTTCATTGATTTTTATTCCATTGCCTTCTTTAACCGTTCATCTTGCAAGGATATAGAAGAAACAACGCATTGTATCTCCCTTATTTAATTTATGCTCAATCGCCCAAGTTCAGAGCATTATCCTTATTCTAAAAAAGAAAACTTAAATGATGCTTTATAATTTTTATTTGTACAGCAAACAAAAGGCAGTTAGTGTCTTTCGATTAGTTTTCGACGTCTGAAAGAGCAATTTAAATATTAATTTACGCGGTAATATTTTAACAAAATGGCGGCAGGTTAAAATGGCCGACTGTTTAGTTAATTAGCATGGCGTTGTTATTGCGTTATTGTTGTATTAACCAAGGTAGATTGGTTGCTTTGTTTCCGATACGTAAAATTAAGTTTACGTCACAATCTAGAAAGTTTTCTTTCAAGTAATATTCCGTTTATGTACGCTTGTTCGCTGGAGTTATTATGGCCTTTCTAAATGAAGGAGGTTAGACGAGACATCCGCTTTTTCGAAGGTTAAAATTGATGTTTGTATTGTCTATGGCAGAGAGAATACGAGCTTATCTTTGTGTATGGTCTGTATCCTGTGTTACTAATTGCGAGGAACCGACGAAGAGTAATAATTAAGTTAAAGTGTTCATCGACTAAAAATCTATATGGTATTGTTTTTAATACTGCGGACAGTTGATGCTAATTTTCGATATTTATCTTTCGTTTTCGTGCGAAAAGGAAACAATATATCTTGATCAATATTGCGGTACCTAACTTATGAGTTTTCGGAATCAAATCCCGTAATTTTCCATTGACGATCGGGGCCTTCCCTTGACCACTATAAGTAATGAAAAGTCTCAGCAGTGGCGAAGGTTCAGTATTTTACCTATAGACAAATAATAAAATCATATTAAAGATATCTACTCCGGCTTACCTCTTAGAAAAATTGACCCTTCGCTACCGAGTCTCAGCCATAGGTATTGTTGTAATTATCACGCTTGCGTCAGCCAATTGTAATCCCTATTAGTATCTCTGATTAATTATTATTATCACACACAGTTAGGAGGAAGTCACAGCCATGCCACACGCAACAGAGGGGTAATTTTTGTACCTAATTATAAAAACGTTCACAGTATGATCAGTCTCAATCTGTCAAAAATACCTCTAATTTCCCTACATTTTGACAAGTTTTTGACATTTGTTTGTCGCCGAGATGAGACCGCGACTAAATTTTGAACGTTTCAAATTAAGAATTGGCCTTCTTGTGGCCGTTTTGTGTCTGACTGACAGATAACGATAACCAATCAATCTACAGTACCCGGCGATAAATATTGCACATCGACCTTTGGAAAGAGACAATCGGCTAATTTCGGCTTCGTAGAGCGTTATCTCTGTCGCACGAAATACAAACAGTCCGGTATCTATTAGGAGCTGTTAAAACAATTATGATTTGCTTCTTTTGATAATTATTTTTATTCTTTGTATAAAATACCAAAAAAGGGAAAGGTCGATGTGCAATATTTATCGCCGGGTACCTACTGTACCTAGCCTTTTCCCAACTATGTTGGAGTCGGCTATTTGATGGGTATTTTACATGGAGCGACTGCCTCTGTGACCTCCACAGCCCAGTTACCGGATAATACGATACCTTTTAGTAAGACTGGTTGTCAGACTTTCGGATTTCTGACGACCTGTAACGACTTCCAAAAGTCCACGAATGACAGCCAGAACCAGTGGCTTAACATACTTTAGGTACATACTTTCCGTTCAGACCAAATAAAAAGTCAAGACATATTGCTGCGAACAATACAGTGAAGCATGCAAAAACTACACCTCCGCTCTGTGCATACACGCTCACACGCACACATTTACAACCATTTACAATCAAACTACACCTCACTATGTGCACACATGTTTACGAAACCGGCTTCACTTTACTGTTGACAGTCCTCTGTTTTGGTTTTTTATTTGGTCTGAGACTTTCCGAGGCACGGAGGGGTCTTGATATGTAAAGATGACCCATCCGCGGCCCAGCCGCGGCAAGCGTAGCTTAACCTGATCGATGGACCCGTGCGGCTGATATTACTTATCCCCAAGCCAGTAGGTAAGTCTAAGTACCTAATAAAATTCAACTCGTCGCATACTTATTTACTAACACTACGAGGGACTTTACGAAAGCGAACATCGTTAGACAATGAGGCAAAAACTACATAAAATGTTTAGTCTATCTCTTGATAAATGGCTAAGGAAAGAAAAGTAATAGTACCGAAGAAAGATAATTACTACATTCATATGGAAACAAAGGAAAATATAGCTTGTTCAATCTGAAACTTTCCAGATTGGCAACACTATGGCATGAACTGTAAATAGGGTTTAATGATTACGACTGAAGGACATACGTATCCATGGTCATGAATAAATTTAAAAAAAAAAATAGTGCTTTAGCTAATGTGTGGCATTTATTCAAATTAGGCGGAGAGTCAGCACTTTTTCGAAAGTCAAAATTACATATGACAGTCACCACTTCCTAGTGCTTTCGCTGGGGAGAAGTGGCGCAACAAACTCCCCAGCAGCACAGCTGTCTGTTCAGTTTGACAAACAGCTAAATATTAGGAACCCCGTTGGTGATGTTCTTCAAAAAGGTCAAGTACTCGCAAGTATGGCGTACGTTTATGATCAGCGGGGTAGTTACGAAGCACACTTCAAACTTAAACTCAAACCATTTATTTCAATTAAACCATTTACAGGCACTTTTGAATTGTCAAGAAGTCGGTCAGTCAGAAAATATGATGCTAGTTGCCCATTCCAAAGCGTAGGTAGGTTAGGTACCTATGGAGAAGAACGGAAAAAAACTCCATGGACACTCTTTTAAATTATATTTTTACAAAAATATTAGTTACATCATTAATGTTGAATTTAAGTGAGAACGATGTAAAAAAAGACGTACGCGTTTAAAGGCTCCTACAAACAGGCGCGATACGCGATATAATCGAGTGCGACACAAAGGCACCGCTCGTTGCGCGACTTGCGGTGCCTTTGTGTCGCGCGCGATTTTATCGCATGTCGCGCCTGTTTGAAGGAGCCTTAAAGCGTCACTAACACTAGCAATGGTGCGATTCCAGCCTCTCAACCCTCAGAGTCCAGTTGGTCTTCACCTTCAAATAGGGGAGAGGTGTGTCAATAGTAACAAAAAAAAATCAATCCTTAATAATATTTTAATTAACAATCACAGCGCAATCATTTTTGGTCACAATATAGTTGAGTTATCTAATTATAAAATCAAATATAGTAAACAACAAAAACGTCGATTAAATACTAGGAAATGGCACTTAATGAGACCAACTAATAGTGTTACAATTGCTGCACTAAGAGGGTCAATAGTAACAGCAATGAGAGTCAATTGTAACATATAGAAATGGTCAACAATAAAAAAAAATATTTAACAAAATTTTGACAGCAGTTCACTCTAAACATCAAAAAATAACTTAAAACACTTAAAAAAATATAAAAAAATTTAAGTCATTCTGACAAACAGTTTAAACACACAAAAACGAGATCATTTTTGCACAGCTGGAGTGTGCCCATTTATGTCAGTCTCTGCATTGCACCCAATCTTCTCTACTGGTTTTATAATGTTCAAAACAGACTATATCTACAATAATTATCATCTTCGTCTGCACCATCTGTGTCTTCATTAATATCTTCTTCTGCCTCATTATTTGCAGTTCTTGCAGTATTTTTAGTCAATTTTTTCCTTGCTTGTTTAGGTTCTAAATTTCTTAATTTTGGTATCTTTTTGTCATTTATCTTTCTTTGCTTTGCCTCCAACTCTTCCTTCTCTGGCGTATCAGTGTATATCGTACTTTTCCCTTTAGATCTCCCAGTCTTAGATTTGACTCGAGGTGGTGCTTTTGGAAGCGGGATCAAATCTACTAGTGAAGACCTATGTGGCGATGTATGATTAGAGAGGTCTGGTGTTAGTTGAGTTTTAGTGTCTGAGGCAAAATCTGATATGATGTCGAAGGTGCTGGCGCAATTGTAACGGATTAACAATGTATCCCCTACATTGTTAATCCGTTACAATTGCGCCTCCTTGTTTTGTTACTTTTGCACCACTACCGCCATTTTGCATTGAAGACTTATTTTACAAAAATCTATGGTAAATTTAAACAAATTACATACCTGCACTTCTAGATTGGATGGTAGATTATCCTAAAATAACCACTGAACTATTGTAAAACTGTTTTATTTAATTAAGATAACAAAAACTGTGAAGAACAATAATTTTACACAACTTGCTATAATACAAACTATCTTCAACTGACAGCACACGCGCGAACTGTTTTACCTATAAGTTCGGGCGGTAAAACAGCACCAAATAAAGCTTCGATTGCCACGTAAAGCTACCGCTACTGAACAATAGATTTCGTTGAAACAACATTGTTACAATTGCCTCCCTGTAACAATTGACACACCTCTCCCCTACTGCTCGTCTTCCTCTGTCCTTCAATATCTACGCGGTCAAAATGCATAGAATAGCATTTTTTTGAAGTGAAAACTTCTTTAGCGGCGCTGTGTACTTTTTTTGGAATGGGTAAAAACTTCTAAATTCGCGTCAGGTCACGTGACCCTGATCGAAAATTCGTAAGACGTAAAACGTCAGACGTAAAACGTAAGACGCGCGTTGTTGAGGACAGCGCCATCTATGCACATCGGGAAGAACTACGAGGGCCTCGCGTACTAACGTCAGACGTAAAACTTAAGACGCGCGTTGTTGAGGACAGCGCCATCTATGCACATCGGGAAGAACTACGAGGGCCTCGCGTACTAACTACGTAGGCCTCGCGTACTAACTACGTAGTTCATCCAACAACGACGAGATGGCGCTGAACCACGGATATATAACTGACGACGAGCAAATCTGAATAAATTCCTTTCACGAGAAGAATAAACCAGTCACTTTGGTCATCATACCTGATTTGCAAAAAAACCTATAAAATAAGGAACACACCTTAACACGCGTGTTTTGTTTATAAGACGATTCACAAAATACACTCGTAATTGTTCAAGTTTTCACTTCTGTCGGCACTACCGGAGTGCCAGTGTTTTTTTTTTGTTTGTTCTGATTTCATGCTTTTAGTTTGCGCGTTGATGTCCTTGCCACTTTGTATTTATATGTGAAGATGATGTAGGTACCTAGAATTTTTGTTTTTAATCTTTTCTTTAGTCCATTAAAAATAACAAAATTAAATTATAATTTAACTAAAATCATACAGAAACTAAAAAATAGCGTCGGAAAACTCATCTGCATCGCTGTCGACTGGTAATGTACCCAAGAGACTGGCGGCATTACCACGTTGTATGGCGATGCTTAGCCCTTGGGTCGCGGGAAGTGTCAACCAGCCGTTTAGAAATTTCTTTAAAAAGACTATGAGCACTCGGACCCCACACGGCCCGAGAGTTTCAACCCCAAACGGCTCGAAAATATAATTTCCGATAAGGTTAAAATAAAAAAAATAAAAAAATCTTTTTACCACAAGGTAACGTCATCCACGCACAACCTTATTGCTTAAACTAATACGGAACTAGAAATTCCTATCTCCGATACTAAGCAGATGAAAAGTGGCATTCCAAAACAAATTCAAGGAAAGCTAGGTAATTAAATATAGGAAAAGTAAATAACGAATCAAAACGGGTGTTAAAACAAGCAATACACCTTTAAATAGGCCATGGATTGCGAACGTGCCTAAAATAAAGTATTCATGAATGAACGAGGTATGTAAGAATCTGGCTAGTTTTAGAATTTTTATTTATTTAAGGGGCTTACAGGACCTAAATACAAAAAATTGCAAGTTTTAGAAACAATAAAAGTATATGATCGACTACAGTAAACAAAATCAGAAAAATATATGATATTCTTGAGGATATATGCTAGGTAGATAGTGTATTGAAAACAAAATAAAACCAATTTGATACGATAGAAAAAAATCATGAAGATACCTCTAAAAACTTTATTTTTACAATAAAAACCATATTAATATACATTCAATCATTCTGATTTCTTGTCAGATTATTTACGAGCGACATACTAAAATACTAGTGTTTTAATTTTTTAGTTCCAACAATATATTTTTTGTAATTAAATAAATGCTTCATATTTTGCAATAAATTACCAGCGTTGTGTCATCGCGCTTCTTTTTCTTTTCTATGCAGTTGAACATTGACCGCGCTTTAGGTCATGTAAGCCCCTTAATGGGAATCAATTTATTACAAATAGAGATAAAAAGTATTTTTATTAGCTAAAGAGTGGGTAGGCAAACATGTTTATTAAATCTTTGATAAAAATGCTTTGAGATAATAAATCTTAAAGCATTTATTTAGAACAATTTATTAAAGAAGAAGCGCCAAAGAAGCCCGTGAAATTCAAATTTTCTTAAGTTTTTTGCAATTAACAAGTCAGTGTCAAGTTGTATGTTGAGCAAAATATTATTCGCGACCGTAACAAGTACTTATGTATTTACATAATTATAATCATTAAAATCATCAATACAACCCTCTAAGTTCATAATATAACCCTATTGTTTAATATTTCAAATAGTCATTTAATAGAGGTAAATGAACCTAGACGGTTGTATTGATGATTTTAATGATTATAATTCTGTAAATACATATATTGTTACGGTTGCGAATTATAACGTTTTGTGTTTGCATTCATGTCAGCTATCGATTTACAATGCGTGCCACGAAAGATGAGACTTGACCCCGCCTCCCCCGCTCTTTCCGCCGCCCCTATGACGTCCGGTCCCGTCCCGCACTCAGACCTCATACCGCTAAAGATACCTAAAATCGTGTACTGCGCATGTCAAACCACGTGGTGTGTCAAGTCTCATCTTTCGTGGCACGCATTGTAAATAGGTCTCATGCGTGGCCGCCATTTCCAAAATGGCGTGACAGCAAGTATACGGAACTTTAACCCCTTTGTCAGCTTTAAGATCGTAAATAACGCAATGAATGTTGTTGAACTGTCCAAAAGGGGTATTCCTCGAAACGCACCAAAACTATTCCTCGAAAAAAAAAATATTAATAAAAATAAAAAGATTATAATTTTATTCCTCGAAATGTATCAACGATGGAACATAGAGAAGAGCATGATGGATTCGTAATAAATGATATCGATAGGTGTATCCTGTGACTCATAATCTGCCTAGCCTGTTCACAACTATGTTGGGGTCGGCTTCCAGTCTAACCGGATGCAGCTGAATTCCAGTGTTTTACAAGGAGCGACCTCCACAACTCAGTTACTGGGTAATACGATACTTCTTGGTAAGACTGGTTGTCAGACTTTCGGGCTTCTGACCACCCGTAATAACTGTCAAAGATCCACGAATGACAGCCGGGACCAACGGCTTAACGTGCTTTCTAAGGCACGGAGGGGTCTTGGTATGTAAAGATGGTCACCCATCGACAAGCAAGTGGCAAGCGTAGCTTAAACTGTTCGATAGACCGATGTGGCTGTTATTACCTACTTAGCCACAAGCCCCCCAAGTACTGTAAACTATCACTGTACTGACTGTTATTCGAAATACCAACCAAAAATATGATTCATAATATAGTACGAAATTGATTTTTTTTTGTTATTTCGGTAGATCTTTTAAAGGGCGGAACACCAGTTATTGGCTAGGTGTCATATTTTATTGCATTATACGATTTAAGTTTAGAAACAAGCAGGTCTATTCTGTTTTTTTTTCTTCTTTTCTGTTCTGTACTTTGTCCTGTATATTGTTCTTTTTTTAGACGTTTCGTCTCCGCGTGGGTGCTTAACGAAGCATTGAAAGGTCTACTAAGGAAACAAGTCTAAAATGTTCTGAGTTACATCGATTCGGGCATAAAAACATCTTAGCCATCACGAATTATACGGTTTAAGCTCTTATCCTAATCTTAAGGGTGGCAATAATAGCCCTCAACATAATTATACACCATTTTGATCTAAATAATAATAACGTCTTGACACTTGACGAGGTACCGCCCGCTGGCCCATATGTCCGACAATTTCAAATGAAATCGAAAAAACCGATCCGCATATGACGCCTTCTAAATCCAAAATTCCCTCCAAAACCGATCTCACGCTGAGAGCGCATTGAAAAAAATATTCTCTCTGACTCGTTCTTTTTTCGAATACAGATTTTTTTCTAACCATTGTCACGGCTGGATGCCACGTATTGCCAGCGTTTGGCGTCGATTTAAAGAATTTAAATATTATTTGGTGTATCAATCTGCGAATTTAATGCAGACGGAAAAAGTTTATGAAAAATATAGCACGGACAGATCTTGTCGTGTTATGACTAATATAAAAACACATTTTTTAACTTGCGGAAGTGGGGTCTGTGAATCATGAAGCTTTGAAGTATTAACCTCGGTGTGGTCTTGATAAACTATGAAATATATCAGTCTACATTAAAATAATCTACACTACGTCTAATAAATGCAAAGTAAAAAAAGTATTGAAATTAGGATGGTAGACAGTTTTTCTATAGTTAGCCATTTTGTACTTCACGCACTTTGACGCACTTGAATGTCAGGTAAATACTATACGTAAGTAAAAACACACAATACCATCTTTTCACCTGTGAGCGACACTCCCAACCCACTAGAGAGACTTTATTAACAAGATTTTGAATACCCTATTGTCGCTAACACTTTCTATGTTCGAAATTCGAAAATCTTCTTTTTTTACAATACAGTTTGGACATTTCGCTTGAGTTATCGCCGGCCAGTTCTGTTAAAAGGTTTAACGTTTTTTTTTTCTTTCATAAACGTCAGTGCGCGGGTCGTTTTTGACGTGGGTGAGCGTGGTTATAATTGCTGTTCGGATTGGGACGCATAATTTTTATAATTGTCTGGATATGTCCTATTTTTAACTTTAACAAGATTAAAGTTGTAAATTGAATGAGCTTAATCTTACTTTCTATTAATTGTTAGCCTGACTGCATTCTGTACTAGCTAACATTCTGACTAATTGTTTCTATGTGTGTTAAGTTCCCAAAATAACTGTCGTCATAGACAACCTGTATCACACAATGGCAGCATCCAAAAAAACACAATTAAAAAACTCAAAACCACTTGACAAACAACAAATTGTGTTTTAATTGTCATGTCGTTTAGGGCTTAAGGCGACTACATGACCTAAAGCGTGGTCTTTGTCGGACTGCATAGAAAAGAAAGAGAAGCGCGATGATACAACGCTGGTATTGCAAAATATGAAGTAATTATCTATTCACAAAATCTATTGTTTGGACTAAAAAATTAAAACACTAGTGTTTTAGTATGTTGCTTGTACAATAATCTGACAAAAATCAGAATGATTGTGTGTATTTTAGTATGGTTTTATTGTAAAAAGAAAGTTTTTAGAGGTATCTTCATAATTTTTTCTATCGTATTAAACTAGTCGTATTATGTTTTCAACACACTATCTACCAGCAATACCAGCATATATCCTGAAGAATATCATATATTTTTCTGATTTTGTTTACTGTAGTCGATCATATACTTTTATTGTTTCTAAAACTTGTGTTTTTTGTGTTTAGGTCCTGTAAGCCCCTTAAAAGTGTTTAAAATTTAAATATCTCCGAGTCTTGTATCCCGCGTCACACAAAAACATGGCGATCCTACAGCCAGGTAGTTTTAAACTGGGATTTGGAAATATATGGATAATTATAAGACGGCTTAACGTGGAATTTTTGTCAAAGTTTATCGTCATTTTGATTGAGGTTACGACTCTTGTATCGGTGAAGATATTGTGTCGGTAGCTTTATTATACGAGGGGCTATAGCAACGGTTGTTGGCTTATGATATGGGAATCGGATATTACATGTATGAGGACTAATCAGAATTGTCCAAAATGTTTATTTTCAGAACTTCTGTCATGTTTAATGACGTAAGAGGAGCTTAGATTACAAAAGGGTTTGAAGGTCCGTGGCGTACGTTTCTGAACTTGCGTACATCTCAAGTAGGCGAGAAGGTATGCAAAATACCGCCAGTCCATTAATTAACTTTGTCTATAGTTACAAGGTTGCAGGGACATCGACGCGCAATCCGTTACAATGGATGAATTCAGTACATGATTTTGAACCCTCCTGCGTAGAAAGGGATTTGAAAATCCATGGCATACCTACCAGTCCGCTACTTTGGCTGACTTTGACTTTCAAAATGACTGACGACTGACGCCGCTTTGACTTTGAAAATGGCGCGACAGTAGGCATGATGCGAGGTTCCATATAAAAATCTTTAATCTCCTTTGCCTGGATTTCACGAGTGTCTTTCTCAGTAAATAATGTTAGTTATTTTGTGAAGAAAAGGTCAAACGCGACAACATTTCATTGTAGAAGAGTGATAAAATGATTAGTTTTAAACAAAGAATTTCCATGTTTAGAGTATAAGTAATCCTGACCAGAAATGTATGAACGGACAATCGGAACATCCCCGTTGAGAACAAATAACAGGTTAGAAGGTAAGTATAGAAGGTATGCTAAAACAGCTTATATTACCGGGAAATATAGAAGAAATAAACAAAGAAAATACGTTTATTAAACATGAGCCAGAGAGCGAACAAAAAACATAAAATCGATTTTAGCAAAGCACATCGATTAAACGGAACCAATTCCTAAATGCAATACCTAAACACTTAACTCACAAAAAAAATCCATCATGGTCACGGACGATAATTGGTCCACCCACCCGACATAAGCTCGTAGACCAATCGCGACGCGATTTGTCTTGCTAGATTATTTAAAACATGTCATTAATGTGAATCGATCGTAAAGTTTGTATAGAAACTCCTTTGATTGGTGATTATTTTTAATGGCTAATATTTTATTGCATTTTTATAGTTAATCGGCTATATTTGATGCGGTTCAACGATTTAACATTGGCATAACTGCTTAATAAGTAATCGAATGTCTAGTAATCTTTTCTTCTACACCTGTAAAACTAATTAAAAACGTTTGTAAAATGGATTTCTCCATTTTTATTTAATTTCTTCCTTTTTAAAAATCGATCGCTAGTACGCTTTTAGTGCATGACAGGTTTAAAATACGCGCCATAAAAATAGGTGTTCGATTTTAAAAAACGTTTTGTTTCTTTGTTTATGGCTTATTATCTGTTGACAATTAAAGAGCTGTAGAAATTGATTTCTATTTTTGAATGGCGACGTATCATTTCATCGTTTTTGGATGATACGCTGGTTTTAAAGTCTAGTAAGTAATGATTTCCGGTAGGTAGGTAAATTATTATTATAACTACGATTACTTTTGTGAGTTATATACAAGGTCCCATTAAAATAGATGGACAAATTTTAACAGTAGGTACGTCAGTACGACTACTAAAGATATCCAAGCAAAAAAAAAAACACTGATTGAAGTGATTTTATATTGACCTAAAATAATAAATTACCAGCTGCAGCGGCACATTAGTATATTTTCGTTAGCTGATTATTTTTCTTGTAAGTATCTATGCGTTTTTCTTATATACTTTTTTACCATCTTCCTTATTTTGGTGGTCTGAATGATTTCTGAAAGTTTGTCAATATATTTTAATGGGACCTTATAATACTTGTGCAAATAACTAACTAGACTATGCAAATGCAAAGCGTAGAAATATCTCCAATTATCCATACTTGCCGATTAACAGCTATTTTCTCACGAATACCACGCGACAACCTTAATTTTACATTCAGCCAAATCGATATTTCTGTAGTAGATTTTTTTTCCAGTATGGGAAGTCATCAAATGACCCCTCCCGCTCTGGGTGGAGCGAAGGGAGTGTCAGACTCTTACTGACTAAAACCCACCCGTGTTCCTTCCTTAGCCCTTTATGTTCCGGGCCAGCGGTAACCCTTTCGGACAATCCCGCTGATCTGTAGTAGGATTGTGTTACAGCCAATCATCATCATCATCATACAGCAGTCCACTGCTGGACATAAGCCTCTCCTATTGCACGCGATTCAACTCGATTTTCGGCAATTCTCATCCAGCTGGTAAAATTTTAGCCAATGACTGCTACAATTAAATGGGAACTGCCATAGTCATCCCGCTTAAGAAACAGAATGGTGATTCTAGTAAGTTGCTGGCATAAATCCAGACACCGGCTGCTGTGGAGAATTTTCTGATAAAAATACTTTACCCTAGCTAGGAATGGTGCACTCTCTCTTCTCTCACTTTCATAGCCTGATGGGACCGCAATCCGACGCGACCGGAGAGAGATCAGGCGCAGGACCAACGGCTTAAGGGTCCTTCAAACAGGCGCGACACGACACGCGACACAAAGGCATCGCAGGTCGCGCAACGAGCGGTGTCGCGCGCGATTATATCGCGTGTCGCGCCTGTTTGTAGGAGCCTTTAACGTGCTTTCCTAGGCACGGGGGTATCACACCGCCAACTCCCACACTCCAGGCTGTTACTGAGAAATAAACCTTATCACAAAACCCAATAACACAATAAATTAGAATGCAAATCAGTGGTTCCTGAGAGAAACTTGGAGAGTTTTTACTAAAGTCTATAATTTTATTGAAAGATAACACAGATATTCGCCCGTATTACTCTCAAGCCCGCATCACAACTCTCTCAACTCTGAATATTACGTACGCTGACACAGGACACTTGAACATCTAACAAATAACATGTAACATTTAACAAAGCAGGTTTTGACAACCTGTCCTGGGCAAGCAGGTTTCTGAACCCCCAGACTTGGACACAGCTAACTTGTAGCCGGCTAATTCCAAGGCTAGAAATATTACTAGGTAATAAATAGAAAACACACACGATATTCAGCAGTAATACCGCTCAGGTTACCTTGTTAGGTCGTTATCAACAATCTAAAGGCTGGACAGGGCTCAATTTAATAAACTTGGCTTGAATAACTTGTCACGAATTTCTTATCTCCCCTGGCGATGCCTGTTAAGTAAGAAAAATGAAATTAATTTGTAAACCTAGCCCACTGGCCCTATAAGTACTTAGATGCAGTGGTAGTCAGAAAGTTAATCAAACTGAATCTACGTAGATAGATAGATAAACCATTTATTTGGCACACACAAAAAGACAGCACAACACACAAAAGTACAATAACCAGTATAATAGTTGCCGTATTATAGCCATTTTAAGGCTCCTTCAAACAGGCGCGACACAACACGCGACACAAAGGCACCGCAAGTCGCAAAACGAGCGGTGCCTTTGTGTCACGCGCGATTATATCGCGTGTCGCGCCTGTTTGTAGGAGCCTTTATAGAACTGTCAAAATAATAATTGTTCTGATTTGAATATACGGGCAATTTAAGTTGATATCATCAATTTGATGAATAATTAATTTCCCTAATTGTACAATACTAAAGACAAGGTTTGTGAAGATGAGCTGTAAAATTTTGCACACGGCAAACTATGTCCGTAACTCCGTATAGTTTTTTTCTCAATATTCTCTCCAGCAGTCTGTAGCTTTTTAAGTCGTCTTTTCATCTTTAAAATGGTTTTTCTCTATTCCTTCTCTGTGATTCAATTCTGTTACGTCTCTTGCCACTCTTTCTTCTTTAATTCTAGTCTTATTGACATCTAAATATTTAGGAAATATATTGCATTACGGGGCTTACTCGCAGATAGGTATCTACATCTTATAAGGTGGGAGTACCATGGAAGGCCACTCTAACAAATAAACAGTTATTATTCGTTTATTTACTGGATAAATAAAACTAACAAATATTTAAGTAATACTTTGTTTTATTACGTAACATATAAACCACTTTTTTGAATTGCAGATAGTGCAGTTATGTGGGACTCTAACCCACTAAAACTCCACGGTGTCCTCCTCCGCCGCTTACGGCGCGGCGGGAACACGGGCACGCGTTAGCACTCATCCGTGAACCCGCCACGACTGTCCGTCACCGGACCCTCCTCTGGGGAGTACTCCCCATCACCGGCGCACCAGAACACATAGCACGCCGTGATCACCCCAGGGACAATCTCATCCAGCCTGTCCCAACTTGCTGCCCTCTCCCCAGCGACGCCCTAAGCCGAGGTTCGTACCCCACAGGGGGTGCCCTTACCGTGTAGTCGCTTAGTATGCTAGATAATTGCCCCTGGCTGGAGGCTTTGAGTTTACTTAAGGCAACCACAGGATGCCGAGAGCCTCGAGGAGGCCTGTGTCCTAGCAGTGGGAAAATTATAGACTAATTATGATGATGTGAACCACAGGATAGTCCAGTTAAGTAGTCACGACCTCTCAAGGGCAACTACAACATGCCATAGACAAAAAAAAAATAGTGAAAGATCATTATGTAACAGGATGAGTTATTACAGATTTCTGCGACTTTTGCTACTCCATCTGAGGCCCTTGACAGGTGGCCATAGGTTTTAAAGCTTTTCTTATATCTACAACTACTTTAAATAAGATAAATATAAGCTTTTCGGTAGCTTAATAATAATAATATGTTTATTTCAGATTAAAAAAACAATAATAACAAAAATAATATAATATGATGTTAGTAAAAAATCTTAACCTAATATTAGTAAAACACAAAATTTAAGCGACTGACACCTACGTGTGCAGCCGAATCCAGTGAGCCAGCATGGGACTGTCCCACCTATCACACAACACACTCATGCAGAATGCTGTGGGAGCTAGCTCGCATTCTACCGAGAGTAGAAGCGCACCGTTTCCGTATAATGGCATGAAAACCATCAACCCTGGTCTCGGTGAACATTCCGGAAGCGCTACAAAATCGTGGTAGACCCAACAGCATCCTGAATAGCATCCTTAATAGCTTAGGTCAATCAATGTAAATATGTGAGCACCATGTATCTATCAGATAATTAATTTATGTCATGGTTTCATTTTTAATTCTTTTACCTATTATGGTATAGTAATTTTATTTTAGGTGCATCGTCTTCACATATTATTATTATTATATAAAGAATGTATGCAAAATATTGTAAAACATTTTAAAAGAGTAACGGTGGAGTTTCTTGCACATTCTCCTCCATACGAAAACTACCTTTTGGAATGGGCGACTAGAATCAATTCTATTTTGCTGTAATTTTTGACGTTCAAAAGTACCTTTTACATGTGCCTATTTGAAATAAATGCTTTGACTTTGTCTTTGAATCCAACACTTACATTGTTGACTAACGGCTGATTCATATAACTTATGGACCGTTATTAGTTAAAAATAAAACTCTTGTATCTTTAGCAATAATGAAGCAAAGACTTCATAGTTTTGCGTAGTAGGCCCTCCCATATAACTATCACAGGTAAAATTACCTTACGAATCTATTTATATGCCCAGTGTGGTAATAAAAACATGCTACCATTGGTAAGCAAAACGATTCGTTTTTGTTTATAGGAATCGAGCATTACCCTCAATTGTTATCCATAATAGAATTTAGTTCATTTTGCTCCAGAAGATAGTCGCAGAACTTGTCCTAAAGTTTTTATTTATTAAATGGAAAAACTTCTAATACTAAACTATTAAAATCTAATAAAGGCTGATAAATCTATTATAACTAATAAAGGCGACAGTTTGTGAGTTTATACGGTTTGTTACTTCTTCACGCTCAAACGGCTGGACCAATTTTGATAAAATTTTGCATGGAGGTAGCTGACACCCTGGAATAGCATATAGGCTATTATTTTTATCTCTATATTCCTACGGTATCGACATTAACGCGGGTGAAAGAACGGGTCGCAGCTAGTAAAAATATAATATCCTGACCCAACTAAAACTAAAATATGGCGTCGAAATATTCTTCCGCATCGCTTGGATTTTCCTAATCAATTTCTCAGTGCCGTGGACCCATATATGTATATTTATATAGAAAGCAGTTAAACTAAAAAGTACTAGAAATTTTGCGAATTTCGTCCTAGAGTCTGTTTAGTGGTAGCGTGTTGTCTTCTGCTAATAGCACCATCATTGGCGTAGCTAGGGATTTTGTCTGGGGGGGGGGGGGGGGGGCAGACGTCCAGCTGAACTAACCACAATCATCTAATGAGAGATCATAAATGACACCTCGTAATAAATAATCCCACAATAAACATTTCATGTAAGTTGCCGATACCTAAATAACGCTTTCACTGTAAAAAGCTTGGCTCACTGTAAGCAGCTTGGCTCATCGCCGGAAGGTTGCCTGCTTGTCGGTCTTCTACAGATTGTACTTCAGTGAGTGTGCCCAAGAACTCCGCGACCTCATTCCACCGGCCCCCTTCTACCTTCGGACATCCAGACGCACTGCAAGTTACCATACCTGCCTAGTTGCTACTCCACCAATTCGCACTAAGCGTTTTCAAATGTCCTTTATAATGCGCACAGCAAAAGAGTGGAACTCTCTACCTGCGTTCGTGTTTCCGAGTGCATACAACCCGAATCTCTTCAAAGTAAGAGTGAACAGGCTTCTTCTGGGTAAGCTCACTCCATCGTAGACTTTGTCTTTGTCATCTCTGACCTAGATTAGAGTCAAGAGCAAACCAATTTCGAATAATAAAAAAAAAAGTTAAGATCCAATGTAGAGCCAAACCTTAACTCTACAAACCTGACGACATCTTGGTCAAAATGTACGGCTCTATTAAAAACCCTAATAAAGAGCGATTAAACTGTAATTAATTCTTCAATACTGTCGATTTTCCTAGGGTGGGCAAAGAAGTTTCTAGGGTAGGCATTGTCCACCTTGCCCCCCAGCACCAAGTCCCCACATTATATGGCACACTCAATTACAAAATACTTCCTTAAATACTTCACAGAGGTTTTTATTATCTTTTATCTTCAGGTTATCTACCCTAAGTCTTCAATCATTTACATTGACCTCAGCGTCACCTTACTAAAAAAAAAACAATAAGAACCCATACGATGGCATAAAAAACTTTTAATTCAAAAGATAGAACACATTTTGTGCCGGCGGCGGCGCTCGCGCATCGCACGTATCGTCGATCAGATGGTGACCTATGATCTTTGCCCAACGGTGGTTATGAACGTGATTTAGAGTAGGTACATACCTAACTATGAATAAATAAATATAATATTCTTTTGATGTGCCGGAAAAATAGTACATATAGATGTTCTTTAAAAACAAACCGTGCGACAAAATGTTGAACTTAAATCCCTTATCTAACTTCTCTAAGAGATGAATTATCAAAAATTCTTCCTAAGTTTCTCTTCACCTTCGTTAAAAAAGGAATTTTTGAGTAAAATTTCATGTTTCTAAACGCAGCGGTTTAGGCTGTGCGTTGTCTGTCAGTGAATTTAAGATTTTCAACAAGCAAATGACTGCAAAATAACATCAAATTCTTAAATGAAAGAAACGTGGCAAAAACTCCAAAAAAAGATTATTAAAACCAAGTGTGAAAACTAAACGAATCTGACAGTTTAACATCTAACAGCCCGCCATTTCACTCCGGAGCATAGACAAAAAACACAAAATGGCTGACTCATGGCAATCAATCACCTTTCGGACGACGATTATATTAATTTTGTTATACTATTATTTGCCTAAGCTAGACACAATGGTGCTTGAGTTGGGAAAGGGCTTCAAGATGACATGTCAATTAAAGAACTATCTATTATTGTTAGTCGAGACAGAGAAATGAGGATGGTTAAATGTTTATGGTTAAAATTTAGTCTGTGGTAAGTGCTAGTTTAATTTTGTAGTTCGACTGTTTTTTTTTAGTTGATGGTCGGTCTGATGTCAAACTAGTTCAAACTACCTGTCTGTCTTTTCTTTCTACCCTTTTAGCAGCACGAATGATGTGTGAGAAAAGCCTGTAACTCATTCCGTGGTTACCTATATTTATACTAGCTTCTGCCCGCGAATTCGTCCGCATCTTCTTTTCTTGTTCCTCCGACCCATCCCGTCGGATCACATCGCCTGCTCGCGCTATCACTTCGTTTTCGCTTAGCGTTCTTTCTGACTTTTGCTCGGCTCCTAAGGCTCCTAGCATATGTTAAATAGCCTACAGCCTTCCTCAAGAATTGGGCTATCAAATGCAAAAAGATTTTTTCAAATCCGACCATTAGTTCCAGAGATTAGCTCGTTCAAACAAGTTCTTCAGCATTATTATTGGTATAGATGTTATATTAGCCAGTCACGAAAATTATATAGTGGCACTGACAGCATGGTTGCAACGGTCGTGTATTGCTACTCCTGGAGACTATTGAATACTTCACTCTTGTCTCTCTCTGCGAATTGGGATATCAATCATCATCATCAGCTTATAGCAGTCCACTGCTGGACCTTTTTATTTCCTCTGTCCCTACGTCATATGACTACGCTCGATCCAGCCTCAAATTCAGTCTGAATGACAATCTCATTCACAATAAATTCGGCTTTCATTATCTGTGCGAGATTCCATGTACATAAGTACCTTACGCTATTTAAACAAAATATAAACCTTTTTTTTTTTGTTTTTGGGGGGAAACCTTCAAAAGGCATCGACCGAGGGAGGTCGGGGAGTTTGGGATTTTTACCTCACTAAAACCACCCCGGTGATCACCATTAGCACATAAGTAGATGTTAGTATATTTACCCTATTATATTACCTGGTACTGCCTGCCTAGCCTTTTCCCAAGTATGTTGGGGTCGGCTTCCAGTCTAACCGGATGCAGCTGAATACCAGTATTTTACATGTAGCGACTGCCTATCTGACCTCCACAACCCAGTTACTGGGTAATACGATACCCCTTGGTAAGATTGGTTGTTACACTTTCGGGCTTCTGACTACCCGTAACGACTGTCAAAGATCCACGAATGACAGCCGGGACCAACGGCTTAACGTGCTTTCCGAGGTACGGCGGGGTCATGGTATATAAAGATGGTCACACATCCACAGACCAACCGCATGCAAGGGTAGCTTAACCTGATCGAACGACCTGTGCGGCTGTTATTATTTATCCACGGGCCCCTCTGGGTACATAAACCAATTATAAGTATTATATGTTTAAGTTTAAACAGAGACGCACACAAACATGGTATGTTTAACATAATTAGTAGAAAAAGCGAAAACGGCCGAAAGGCGAGGCATGCAAATTGAAGGGGGAGGAGCCATCCTCTCCTTACTTTATGTTACGTATCATTACCAAGCCACCAGAGGCCATGCATATTTACATTTTAAAGAGAACATAGTTTTTGCGAAATGAATTTGTGGTGTATATTGCTTGTGTATTTGTAAAAAGAGGTAAAAGGTAGAGTCGAAAGTGGAGTTTCGCTTTTTTCCGCTTAACAAAATGATTTGGTCATGTAGGTCCATTTTTATGTTATATGCACTGAAAGAAATACCTAAGCAGTACAAAAAAAATGAAAAAACATTAATCTGAACTGCTTTAAACAGTTCTATATGAACCTAACGTTCAAAACAGTATTTTTTTCTGATCCGAAAACAGTTAAAGCTTGAGGAAAAAGTTACCGTCATGACAGTAAACTTTAAAGTAGCTAAAAGGTCACTAAATTAACTGTTTTATTCATTGGTGATATCGTTCAAACCATTGAAATTTAGATACATAACAATAATGGTGGTTTAACTTTTTTTTGTAATATTTTTTCAGTAAATACTTAGTAGGTATGTTCAATCATTAAATGTTACTGTTTTACAAACATTTCTTCTTACTGTATAAAGTCGGTAAGTCTTAATGAAATCGCTTAAAAACTTTTATGATCAATCTTGATTCACATCCCTTAACCTCTCAAAAGACTTCTCCGAAAAAAAAAAGTAAACCAATTTCAAAAAACTAATTCCTAATTTAAATCCATGATATTTAAAAGTCCAAAATGGAGCCATATGTTTGTGTTACAAACTTACAAGAGAGCAAAAGAAACGCTCAGTCAATCGTCGGCGACGACTTTCGCAGTCCATAAATGTTCTACTTTCAAAATATTGCCATAGACACCAAGGGTCGTAGGGCAGAATCGCAAAAAAAGATGCGCAAAAACTTTTCAACTTCTCCGAAAAAATGTTCAAGAGGTATATGAAACTTGTCTATGGCCACTATGGCTGTCAAAGTTTTGATGAAAGTTTTTTAGCTACAATAGTTCAAACTGGAGATGTAACAGACTCCTTGTTTGCTAAGGGTGACCTTCCTGTGGTTTTGTTAAGTACGTAGGTGTGACCGTACGCAAATGGTTTAAAACATGATACTAAGATCCCGCAAGAGGGGCTTGTGGCCAAGTATAAATAACAGCCGCACGGTTCGATCGATCAGATTAAGCTACGCTTGCCACGGTTGGTCCATGGATGGGTGACCATCATTACATACCAATACCCCTCCGTACCTCGCAAAGCACGTTAAGCCGTTGTTCCCGGCTGTCATTCGTGGATCTTCGACAGTCGTTACGTGTCCTCAGAAGTCCAAAGTCTGACAACCAGTCTTACCAAGGGGTATCGTATTACTCAATAAATGGGTTGCAAAGGTCAGATAGACAGTCGCTCCATGTAAAATACTGGTACTATCTGGTACAAACACTCCAAACCAAATCCTGGCTAAAAGTCGCGGAAGCATGCCCATAAGATTCAAATTCTTACAATGGACCTCTTCGCCCGATGCTTTGACGTTTTAGCTCAAATTACTGCCGGTGCTGTTACAAATATCACCGTGAAACCTTAGGTCAGGTGAGTTTAAAGTGAGTTGTCAATCTATAGAATCAGGTCAAATGAGAGCTCACTTTGACTAAGTTTCCACGGTGACATAAATTACAGAATATACCCGCTGATGTCTAAGTTCAGTAGAGTTTTGTAAAAGAAGATCTGTCCAAAATTTGCTGACTCATAAAGGAGTGCCTGCGATGAGTCGCGAAACCTCTTTTGGGTCTTGAACTAATGTGAACATAGTAAAGGATCTGTGTGTGAATAAAACCCAGTTGAATATTAATATTATTCTTCTTTAAGATGACCTACAAGTCTCAATATCTCAGCTTACAGGTATAAGGATTCAAGTCTTGTACATTATGTTATGAGACAATAATGTTGGTATTTTGAGTCGAGGGTCAGTCACAATCATGAAAGACGGCCACAGGTAATTAATTATAGACGTTTTTGTCGTTATGTACCTGAATATAGGTACATAATATATAGATAATACCCAGTGCAGGTTGTAGAAAGATACTATGAATATAAAAAAAGTGACAGAGGACAATTCTCGTAATTAAAATACCTCTAATTTCCCTACATTTTTGACATTGATTGTAGCTGAGATGAGTTTGCCACTAGATTTTGAACTGGCCTAGTTTTTCTAAAGATGGGATGTAATTTGTTTGAATTCAGCATTTTGAAATCACAATTAAGTCGATTGAGATTTTTTTAAATTATGTCTTAACGCACTCTCAGACCTAAGCAACATTAGTCTCTCATGTTTCAAGGATTTAGCTTGTGTGTTCCCTTTAGTAATTCAGGTTTACAAATCCTAAAGAGTATTTAATTACTAATTCGGCCACGATGAAGTATTTGCAGCTGAAAAATTACAAAGATATTTTCGTGAACTTGTAAACATTGTAGTAATCATCTAAAATTAATAATTCGAAGATCTGTGACATCCGCCATCCCGCACTGGGTCAGCGTGGTGGATTACGGCCAACTCCCTCTCACGGAGAGGAGGCCTGTGTCCCCGCAGGGGGAACATTATAGACTGATTATGTTATTCGTGGACTCCTATTAATTTAGGATTCTTTTTGTTAGAACTCTCCTAAACTTTGGGAGCCCCAGTATTTGCAAAGTTTTCAAGTGGATTCGTCTCGAAAGCGAAGAGTTCTTACAATGTTTTGGTACAAGACTCTTCAGCGCGAACTGTGCAGTGCCAACCGCTCAGTAGTCACTAACATTTAAAACTTACGGCTTCTTTGACCAAAGAACGTTGTTTTCTGTGTTTAAAACACAATTATATTTAGTTCGGAGCTTTTTAAACGTTTTTACCAAAGTTTTTTAAGTGGCTGTGATAAAAACCATTGTTTCATTAAATTCAGTGTCGCAGATTTATTGTCTACAAAAAAATTACCTCCATTTCTGTGTCTAAAATTAGCAGATTACCTAATATTTTTTGCTTACGCTTTAACTTAATTACCTAAGTGTTTAATTACCTAGTTAAATATAAATATTTTGAATGATAACATTTTGATTTCACCTGTTTTTACGGATCATAAAACTTGACGCTTCTAGGTATGTATCATTTTAGACGCCATAATGGATTTATCTATTTATTTAATAATTACGATTAGTTGTTTGATTTATTACAGTTTAGTGCTGTATGTTGTTAAAAGTAACTACCTACACAGATTAGTTTTGTTTTTATTTGAATATTAAGGGGCCTACAGGATTTAAACGCAAAAATCGTAAGTTTTAGAAACAATAAAAGTATATGATCGACTACAGTAAACTAAATCAGAAAAATATATGATATTCTTCAGAATATATGCTAGGTAGATAGTGTGTTGAAAACATAATACATACAACTAATTTGTTACGATAGAAAAAAATCATGAAGATACCTATAAAAATTTTCATTTTACAATAAAAATTATACTAAAATTATACAATCATTCTGATTTTTTGTCAGATTATTCGACAAGCATCATACTAAAATACTAGTGTATTAATTTTAAGTCCAAACAATAGATTTTTTGCAATTAAATAATTGCTTCATATTTTGCAATAAATTATCAGCGTTGTATCATCGCGCTTCTCTTTCTTCTGTTCTCCCGAATTATTCCGTTCCGTTTTTCCGTTCTTTCTTTAGTTTATTTTTTTCTTTTCTTTCTCTTATATGCAGTCCGACAAAGACCGCGCTTAAGGTCATGTAGTCGCCTTAAATACAAAGTATTTTTTTCCATGCGGGCACTGTCACTAATTCTAGCGAAGGCTACAGCGTTCATAATTTTGTTATCAACACGAGTAGGTAATAGAGTTCGAACAGCTTTTGATTTTCAGTTTTATATACTGCTTGGATGTTCTTGCCCTTTAAGTACCTATGTTCAGTGTTACAGGGTAAACACATGACCGGGCTCCAATTTACTTCCTAGGTCATTCTTTTCTGTCGCCTCCGCCAGCTTAAATTTTCTTATTTCGAATCGTACAGTCTTCAATTAAAAAACAAAAAACTTGGTTAATAAAAGCCATGATTCAGGTTATTTTGACACCCAGGATGAGATGGCCAGTCCTAAGCACAAATATAAATTATATTCCTGTTAATAGTAAAAAAGTTTTTATTACAAAAATGACAAGTTGCTTCACCGCATTATCTAACGCACTGGCCGGTAGTAAAACTCAAAGTTGACTTTTACGATAGCTGTCAAAAAGATACATAAGATTCTTTTTTCGAATTTAAAAACTATTCAACAATGAACTACTCTATATTCTATTTCAGAACACATTTTATAGCCAAATAACATTAAAAAAGTAACTAATTACAACAAAACTATTATTAAAAAAGCTATTATTTCTCCAAAATCATAACTATTAAAGCGATGTGAACGTAAAATTACGACATTATTATAATAATTATGATTTTATGACGTAAATAATGGTCGAGTTACGAGCATGAAAGAGTCACAATATTTTATGACGCAATTAAACGTCTGAAGATAAATTAATGGCACTAGATATTTATCAATCAAGTTATGACATATTATTGATTCATGCATCGTTAGACGCGATTTAAGATTAGCTGACCAATTTTTGAAGCAAGAAATGTTTAAGGCAGACTGCGCTTTTTCGGGACATTGAACAAAACTGAACCATCACGCTCGGGTCGGTGCCGCTGAAATGGATGGATCCTGAGATGGAAAACGCTAAGAAAGGATGTTTCAAAACGGAATCACTGAGCTGTTTTTGCTGTTTGAAGCATTGCGGGAAATACCTAGTCTGGGCATACTACTAGTTAATTAAACACGGGAATTCAGGCCCTGTTCGACATTATTTAAAACAATACAGATAGGTACAGACGCCAGCACATCAAGCTACTACAACCTGTCAAATTTCTTTAATAGATTATCAATTTTACAGCTAAACCATAAATAAGGTTCTAAATTGATTGGGAAAATTTAACAGTTTCGGGTAGCTTGATGTGCTGGCGTTTGTACATAGACGGGGCTTGCGGCTAAGTAATAATATAACGGGTTGATCGATCAAGTTAAGCTACGCTTGCTGCGGTTCGTCTATGGATGGGTGACCATCTTTAAATACCACGACCCTTCCGTGCCTCAGAAAGCATGGTAGGTCCAGGCTGTGATTCGTGGGTCTTTGACAGTCGTTACGGGTCGTCAGAAGCCCGACAATCTGACAGCCAGTCTTACTAAAGTATTAAATACTTACCCAGTAACTGGGTTGTGGAGGTCAGATAAGAAGTCACTCCATGTAAAATACTGATATTGAGCTGCATCCGGTTAGACTGGAAGCTGACCCCAACATAGTTGGGAAAAGACTAGACAGATTGATTGAATACGGGTAAGTACAGAAGCCAGCATATCAAGCTACCCGAAACTGTCAAATTTTCTCAATCAACTTTGAACCTTATGCTTAAGTGATAAAGTTGACAATCTATTAAAGAAATTTGACAGATTGATGTGCTGGCTACCTAGTAGTTTAATAGGTATTTGAGAACTCATATTATGCTTAGTATCGTTATAATATTATTTGTACTGATGTCATATTTAACACTAGCCCACCCCTGACTTCGTTATTAAAAATTAACATTCTGTCTTCAGCGGTTTAAGGCTCCTTCAAACAGGCGCGACACGACACGTGACACAATGGCACCGCAAATCGCGCCACGAGCGGCGCGCGCGATTCGCGTTGCACGTCGCACCTGTTTGCAGGAGCCTTTAGGTTGTGTTTTGCCTGTCATGGAATCTGCATATGTGTGAAATAAGAGGTAGGAAGGAACGCGGCGACTACGTTCTCATGACATTTGCCCAGTAACCGGGTTTTTAGTACCTATATCAATGCAATAACCGCAGAAAACCCTGTCACTGAAAATGTAATAATATCTTTTTAACCGACTTCTTTTGTTATTAAATTGTCACTGTTTGTGTGTTTAGGTGGCAAGCACTGCCGTTTGAAATAATAATTATTGTGTAGCTGTTATAATTTATCGATACGTCACTTCACAATGTGGCATTCATTGATATATTGTGTGTATTGATAGAATAGTTAAAACTTGTTTTGTAGATGAGTTGCCTCGACTGCTTATGTAGTCATTAATAAAAGCAATTGCGTTTTGCCTACTTAATTTTGAAATTTTACTACGACTTTTTACGATACTTACACAGTATTAAAGGAAATGATGTTCACAATTACTGATACATTTTTCAGCTAATGATATCGTGAATTTTTTGGTAAAATCTTTATTATAACAAACTATTTTGTACCTAACGAAATAATTTTTATTTTGACAATCGTTATAGTCTGAAGTCTGAAGGTCTGACAACCAGTCTTCCAAAGGTTCCTAACAACTGGGTTCTAGAGGTCAGGTCGGCAGTAGCTTCATGTAAAATACATAATTATCACACTAATATTATAAAGGCGAAAGTTTATGAGTGTGTGTGTGTGTTTATATGTTTGTTACTTCTTCACGCTCAAACGGTTCGACCAATTTTGATAACATTTTGTATGGAGGTAGCTGACACCCTGGATTAACATAAGGCTACTTTTTATCCCGATATTCCTACGGGTCGGACGGGTCCGGTCCATTCCTACGGACGGGACACTTATGCGGGTGAAGCCGCGGGGCACAGCTAGTAGGTAATTATATAATTATATTGTCATCTGCCTAGCCTTTTCCCAACTATGTTGGGGTCGGCTTCCAGTCTAACCGGATGCAGCTGAATACCAGTATTATATTATTATATAATTTAGCTCCATCCGGTTGTACTGGAAGCCGACCCCAACATACTTGGGAAAATACTAGGCGGAAGATGATGTGTTAGATACCTATTGAGATAAGTTTTGAATCATAGTGTGAAGGGCATTTATTTTTTGTTCATAGTTTAGTCCAGACCCGTAGTCTTAGTTATAACTAAGATTTTATTTTAATATTAACAATGTTTTGTTAAGTATATGCAATGACTCCGAATGTGGCTTACACTTACTACTAATTTCCAACCCAGACCGTTTACAATAAGTAAGTACAGAATCTTATAAAAATATTACCTACTAGTAGCGAACTGCGGTGTCACCCGCGTAAGTTTCGATCGAAATGGTCTATGTGCCAATTTTCATCCAAATCTGTTCAACGGTTTACGCATGAAGGCTCCTTCAAACAGGTGCGACACGCGATAAAATAGCGCGCGACAAAAAGGCACCGCAAGTCGCGCAACGAGCGGTGCCTTTGTATCGCGCGCGATTATAAAGGCTCCATCAAACAGGCGCGACACGACACGCGACACAAAGGCACCGCAAGTCGCGCAACGAGCGGTGCCTTTGTGTCGCGCGTCGCGCCTGTTTGCAGGAGCCTTAACGCGTGTCGCGGCTGTTTGTGAGAGCCTTGATTGAGTAACAAACATCCAAATATCTTATAACTAAGTCCACCTATCTAAGTAGGATTATATCTAAGTAATTCACCATTTAAAGCCAAAACGACCGCCGGACCAATATATCTGCTCATAACCCTCTAAAAATCGTTTATTACAAACTAAAACGAATCAAAGAGGTTAAGCGAGGAGTTTTTAATTAAAAACGGACTAAATCCTGGTCATTAATAATATGAGCAGCCTCGTTTTGTGTGGAATCGGATAAAAAACTATAATGGGATCAACTTACACGGCTTTCCACGTACAGATTTGTCTGTGTAGATTTTTAATAAGTCGGAGAATTGCTGTCTTGAATTTCATAGGAAAAATATTGCGTGACGATGATGACTTGTTTATGGTATGCTGTGAGTCGTCTTTTTGATGTGTCATTCATATCTTTGGTCATCTCACCGTTCAATCCAGCGTTGTTCTCATAGATTATCCTCTTTCGTTTATGGTACTTACTAATTTATTCTATTCGTCATCATTATTATCGCATAGAAAAAGTTAACCAGTTTCTCACGAGGAATTGTCTCAATTTTCAACGGATTTTTAAGCAGGTTCAGGAAAGGAAATGAAAATCCATACTCACCTCACATGTTACAGTAATTTAATTAAAAGTAAGGTGTTTTACTGTAATTTATTCTGTGGAACTAAGTTTACAAGCATTGTAAATAGAGAAGGAAAACTTATGTACAACATTCACAGTAAAATTGCCACAAACATTTAACGAGACCGTCGAATCATGAAATAAAATTTTGGTGGACGGAAAACCACGGAATTGGCTCAAATCAATATGTATTTAATAAAACATACACGGGTTTGTTCTAAAAGCAACACACATCATTGCGATATAACTCTAGCCAAAATATTTCCTAATGAAAATACTAAAATGTACTAAAATATTTTCTAATGAAAATGTTTTCCTGCAGTTTTTCTTATTTTATATCAAAAGCACAGCCCATACATCTTCCAGTCTCGAAAATAAGTATTTTAAATAATGGATATTACCTACCTAAATACAATCCAGCGTTACAATATATTTCTCCGTCGCTCTTGTTAAACAAACTCCACAAATACAGGTTGTGATCTAATATACCGATCAGAATGTCTACAAAGTTTCTAATAAAAAATATAAGCCTAGCGGATTTAATAAAAATAAACCATAAATACTTTTTGTCGATGGTATTTCAAATATCATGTATTTCGTGCCTGAAATGTTGTTATATAAAACCTACTTACGTTTTTGAAGAAAACCCTGTTTTATCAGCTTGCTTTTATGCTGGAGATCAGCCTGTTATTGCACTGCTGTAGACCAAAGGGTTCTGGCCCACTGCAGAGAAATTGCGTCTTCTCAAACAGAGAAGGGATGAGAACTTATCACTACGCATGCTCAGTACATATTGTAACCAGCGATTTCAGATTTGGAAAAAAAAATACCTCACGATGTTTTCCTTCACAGTAAACATAGAATGTACGTTAGTAAATATACTAGATCCACACGTAGCTTGTGTGACATGGGCGCCGGGAGCGGAGTGCAAGAGGGTGCAGTTGCACCTCCCTGGCTTCAAAATAAAATATAGGTGTAAAAACTAAAAACATTCAGAACTAAAAATATCCGAAAACGCCTAATAGAGTAATAGAGAACTCAAGCCATTTGAGGCGAGATCCTAAAATTTTCGATTGTAGTCTGCAATCTCTCGATTTTAAACCTTTATTGCATTAGTCAACAAAGCACCGAACTCCTACTTCCTAAAATCTAATCGACTTAAGTCGACAAAGTGACTCCTTGGGGCAAACAATAACCTAAACATATCCACTACATCAAAGGTGAAGTTCAAAAATAATCGATGCTTCGTTGAGCTGAAGATGCGCTCCTCTGAAAATAAATTTCCCGACGGTCAACAGGGCCAGCAGCGATTTACTGCAATGTTTCAAACAATCCTGATTAGAAAGCTAGGTAATATCTACTGATTTTCCTAGTTTTTCTGATACTTAATCACTACTTTTAAAAATATTGAGTATTAAATTTTATTCCTATAGGAAGAAGGTAGGTAGCAGGTCTTTGCATCAAGATGTACAATTCCAGGCTACCTAAAGTTCGTTTTTTAATCCCAGGGACTAATCTGACAGGTGTAATGTCAAACTTCTATACTAAAACAAAAATGAAAAAAAAATGAAATGTCAGGTTAGCCTCTGGGATAAAAAAAAAAACTAACTACATATATAGAATATTCAGAAAAAGGTTTGCACAACACATGGTCCCAAAAGCTTTCAGTGAACCAAATATTTTATTTCGCTTTGGTGCACTGAAAGCTTTTGGCAAATAATTGATTTTCTAAATATTCAATTATCTATTTTATCACGCGAAATTTGAATATTAGTAAATCAATTGTTTACTACCTAAAGCCGACTTAGTGCCGTCGATACTAATTTAAGTATGTAAACGTACAAATTTAGTTAATTGCGGAGTAAATCGAAATGACAATAAATACATTTAGCGCTAAACGAATATAAAACATCGTTTCCATCAACCGTTTGAAGTTGACGAAAGAGCGAGATGTTTTCCGAATCTTTTGTAATGTGCTAAAGTGGTGGCTCAGTGGAAACGGCCGTGACTTACGAGTTGTAAGTCGAAGGTTTGAACCCAGACATCGCTTTACTTTGTGTAAATTATTTCATCACCACTGCTCTCAAAACGGCGAAGGAAAACTTCGTGAGGAAAAGGCATGTCCTAGAACGAAAAAAATCGAAGACGTGACATCTACCAACCCGCACTGAAGCCGTGTGGTATACCTATTACAGTTGTGGGAACATTATAGGCTAATTAAATTATAATTTGCTAAATATATTTAATGATTTGTAGTGCATACAACCTTATGTGAATAACGATAATTTTAGAGGTGTCAGACAAACCATAATAAAATATTAAAAGTATTATGAAGAGTCGTCTAATGTCAACGACCGCTACAATACCTGGTCATTCAGTGATCTAACAGCAGGTCGGGTAGACTGGAAAAGGTTAGTGCAGAAATCCTAATGATAAAATTCCTTTTTCGACGCTAATGGGAAATAAACAATGCACCTACCAAAAACAGTTACTTTCGTATTTTAATTTTCATTCTAGTACAATAATAATATAGTCTCTTAATTTTTTGTTTAATTAATCTAAATGAAAACACAAGAAAGAACAGCTCACGAAAAGAGACCAAATAAAGTTGAAAGCTCCTGTGAAAAGCTCTCGCTTAGTTCCGCTACTCCATACGAGATGGCGCTAGGAGTACATTTGTGCGGCAGCTTGAAATTATTATCGTTTGGAATTCGGCGACGGTAACTTCACATGAACCAGTTTTTATCTTTATATTCTTTTTAACGCT
Source organism: Luperina nickerlii (assembly GCA_963855955.1). NCBI lineage: Eukaryota > Metazoa > Arthropoda > Insecta > Lepidoptera > Noctuidae > Luperina > Luperina nickerlii. The sequence continues at coordinate 19,247,637 of OY979680.1, forward strand.
ATCATCTCATTATAATAATAAAGTAGATAATCAACCATTTTGTTATTAATTAGTTAGATTCTCACTAGATGTTGGCAATTAGGTATTATTTTAATCTTGATTTTCAAGTAGGTATGTAGCTATATATTTTACGATTATCTACTTCTATGCCCAGTTATTTGTTTTGTAGGATTATTACTTACTTATTTAAGTCTATCTCTATCTATTTGATCTAAATAACCTTCAAAATCTATAATTAGATCATGGATGGTTCATCAACAAAAAATATTAAATTAGAAATAAAACTTAATTTATAGCATTAGGTAGGTATTGTTTCGAAATAATTACCTATTATTTTGATGATGTCAACATGAGTAGGAGTAGCGTCCTTATGTCTGTTACCGTGTCTGATACGGTTTAAAGAACTTTTTTAAATATCTATTATCCTCATGTATTACCCACAAATTTCTCTGCCCGCGACTTTCTTGTTTTACCAAAAAACATATTATCCTTTGATACTCGGAAATACTGTTAGCTTCCCATTTGTGAACGAATTTTCGAAATCTGAACAGTAGTTTCGAAAATTACATATCCCCTACATCTTAGAAACTTACAAATTTTACCAGTTTGTAATATTAAATAGTAGGTAATATATTATGTATAGATATTCAAGCAAGTAAAAGATATGATTTGATGTGATCACCAATGTTCGCCAAGCATGATGAATATGATGATTAGTCAGCAGGTAGTGAATGAAAAGCTTAGGATATATGTTTTATTTTGGAAGATTCTGCTGCCAAATGTATTTCGCCAGTTCTCAATATCAAAAACTGTTTTTCTAATCAATTATTTTACTTATCAGTAAACTTACGGATCGTTATTTCTACCAGTCGTTACAGGTAATTCTTACGAATAGTTTTTAATAATATCGTTCTTAGTGATATTAGAGTATTCTGTATTAGGTAGGTAGGTACTAACGGATTGTTAAGGTACCAATCGTTTTTTAACGAAAATTACGGATCTTTATATAAATTATCAATCGTTATTATATTAATGCTTGTATATAGCGATTGACAAAAATAAAGACACAAAGGTTTTCTAACCTTAAGGATCATTTTCGTTACCCAATAGAATAGTATATTTTTATAGTCTCATTGGAATCATATGTAAGTTACCACTAAGTAAAGATACAGACGCCAGCACATCAAGCTACCCGAGACTGTAAAATTTTCCCAATCAACTTCGGACCTTATCCTTTAGCGATAAAGTTGAAAATCTGTTAAAGAAATTTGACAGATATATAATTTATACCATCCCAATATACTTATACCAATTTATTTGTAGTCGCCGCAACATGTCTATTTATTCCATACTTCCTCTATTAGTCGTCATCTTGGTGTCACCCCCTTTCTAACCATATCATCATTCACACAGGCCATCCATCGTTTCTAAGGCTAATTAAATACAATCTATAAATAACTAACCACTTATTGACACAAAATAAACCTAAGATTATGCCAATTAAATTAATCGTTTAATTTTATAATATTTAAATGAAGAGATACATAAAAATTATGTTCAAACATGTTTTTAAATGCTTATAAACAAGAGATTTATGTTATTCTTTTTTAACGGATTTTTAATTCAAATAGTTCGATTTGATTATTTTTGGCCCCACTCACCTACGTTGAGCGAAAAAGATCGTGAGAAAATTTTGTATTATTATAGTCTGAAATACTGGAGACCTGTAACACGTTTTTTCTCAAAAACCTACGCCTGGCACAAGTTTCTTACAATGGTGGAATAAAGTCTAAGTTAATACTTAGATTTTAATTAATACTAAGGCAACCAACTGTGAAGAGATAGGTTATAAATTACATTTGGTCACATATTTATTTGATCGTTTGAAACATGGTGAAAAAAAAAAATCTATCTAGATTTTGATTTGATTCGATTTTAAATTTCACCCGACGTGTACCTAGATAGAAGTGATTTTTTTATCAAAATCACTGAAAAGTTGAAAGAGTTGACGTGGTTGTCGGAGTGACAATCTTAATAATTTAGTTTCTCCTCATACAGAAAACTGTATGAGAAGTTGTTATTTAAAGCAGCAATAGCCCAATGGTTATAAGACGAGCTGACGAGAGGGAACTCTATTCACAACAACTGTCTTTTTTTTTCAAGATGGGAAATCAGGTCTCCTGCTCTGGGTGGAGCGGAAGGAAGTGTCAGACTCTTACTGACTAAAACTCACCCGTGTTCCTTCCTTAGTCCTTTATGTTCCGGGCCAGCGGTAACCCTTTCGGACAATCCCGCTGACCCGGCAACAATTAGGTACAGTTGTCTTGTCTTCAACGAGTAAAATAAAAATCTTGCAGAAGCAACAATCGCGGAACTATACCAATCCAATATTTTATTTTTATTATCTAATTATTATAAAGACAAAAAGAGGGTTCTTGGGAGGAGATGTATGTGAATAAACCATATGTTTGTCTCCATATAATAGGGAGGGAGTACTTAACTATAATACTTACCTATTATAGTAGGTAATGCGCTGAACTGATATGACTTTTTCAGAAATGGTCCAAATGATATGCAAGCCTTGGTTGGCCAGGCTTTTGTCAAAATATTATAAAAGCGAAAGTTACTCTGTATATGTTCTGTATATGTCTATGCTCTGTGTATGTGTGTACTTCTACACGCCTAAACCACTGAATCGATCATCAAGAATGACAGATAGGTAGCTTGTGGGACCTGGGGGAGGACGTAGGTTACTTGTCGTCCTGGATATTTGACAACACAGAAAAAACCGCGGGCAAAAGCTAGTGTTTTAATAAACAGGGAAAACGTTGATCGATTTACCTAACAAACATATCTACAACTTGCAAGTTGCAACTTACACCATTAGGACCCAGGTAGGTACCCAACAAACACCATTTTAATAACTCAAAAGCAAAAAAAAAACGATGTATGAAAAACATCAGGTGCTACTTTCAACCCTGTAATTTCAAATACACCCCATAGTGTAGCCAATAAGACTGAAACTCCTATTTCTTACCACACCCTGTGCTGGCTACAAGCCGATTGTGCTGAAGGCGGGGCGCGCTGAAACATGCAACTCGGTAATAATTAACATTGCAAATATTATCGACTACTTTAATCAGTTTAAAAAGTTAATTTGTGTTTTAAAACGTTGGTCTAGAGATTTATTCATTACAAAATTTTAATATTTATTAAATAATAATAATAATATGTAAATTCTACAAGTATATAGAAAGGGAGGGGAAAGTAAGTAGGGCATCAAAAAATTCATCCGCATCGCTGTCAACAGGAAAAGTGCCCAAAATACTGGCAACATTTTACGCCAAAAAATAGGCCCGCCCTCTGGTCTCGTAAAGAGTCGACCAACCGCTTGGCAATGTCTTGGAAAAACTAAGTGGGCGATGTTTTAACCCGCAGTTAATATCGTTGCTCTTGTTAACTTTTCAATTATTTGGGTAGGCTCACGTTTGGCCGTTATCTCACCAGCCGGTCGATTCTGTAAAAATCTCACCGTGAAAACATAGGTGAAGTGAGCGTGGAGTGAGCTGTCAATAGGGTCAATTCCTAGCAAAACCAAACTCACTTCACCTAAGTTTTCACGGCGAGATTTTTACAGAATCGACCGGCTGATGGCTAAGCTTTGGCTTCCTAAGAAAGCAGTGAACGGTCGCACAATAACGAGTGTCCAAATACACAGCGATCTTTGACACATTAATGTCAAATACTGTAGTGCTATTCTGTAAAACGTCTCACCGTGAAAACTTAGGTGAAGTGAGCTGCCAATCCCTAGCATCATCGGATGGGATGACAGTTCACTAGAAGCTCACTTCACCTAAGTTTTCACGGTGAGAATTTTTCAGAATACATCGGCTGGTGACAATGACAGATTTTCATGACGTCCGTTATAAATATAGAAAGAAAGAAAGAAAAAGTATTTATTGCGACTCGTACAGGAAGATCACAAACTAAACTAAATTTAGTAAGTAAAAAAAGTTAGTAAGTAAGTTAGTAGTCTAGTTAGTTAATATGACGGAAACGTTCTTCGAGAAAACCGAAGCATAAGCTATGATGCAGTCGAAGATAGTGAACGTTTGCCAAAAGTACCTAACCAATTCACTCTAAACTCGATGAGTTTCAGAATATAGTCATAGTTATAGTAAAAAGGATACTTCATCATCTGCCTAGCCCTTTCCCAACTATGTTGGGGTCGGCTTCCAGTCTAACCGGATGCAGCTAAATACCAGTATTTTACATGGAGCGACTGCTTATCTGACCTCCACAACCCAGTTACTGGGTAATACAATACCCCTTGGTAAGACTGGTTGTCACACTTTCGGGCTTCTGACTACCCATAACGACTGTCAAAGATTCACGAATGACAGCCAGGATCAACGGCTTAACGTGCTTTCCGAGGCACGGAGTGGTCACGGTATGTAAAGATGGTCACCTATCCACAGACCAACCGCGGCAAGCGTAGCTTAACCTGATCGATCGACCTGTGCGGCTGTTATTATTTAACCACGGACCCCTCAGTAAAAAGGATACTTATAGTCATTTAAATTCATCTTTTTCTCATGTATCTCCAATCATTTGGTGGCCATCAGCTCCGAATATTTCTCCTGATTACGTTATTTTCTTAGCAATGTTAATGTTTTTAGCTAATTGTATAAGAAGTACGTTTGCTGCATGTCGAACGATTCATGTAACAAATCTATCATCAAATATGTCATCTCTGAACACGTCTGGAGACATCGAGGCTGACCCAGAAGAAGATCGCCGGATGAGCTTGACGCCTACAGGATTGCTCCACACTGACTCAAGACAACGAGAAGTGGAAAGGAAAAAGGGAGGCTTTAGCCTGCAGTGGACAACATAGGCTAAAAATAAAATCACACTAATTATTATAAAGGCGAAAGTGTGTGAATGTATGTATGTGTGTGTGTTTATATGTTTGTTGATTCTTCACGCTCAAACGGCTGGACCAATTTTGATAAAATTTTGTATGGAGGTAGCTGACACTGGAAAACCGCGGGGCGCAGCTAGTAAGAAATAAATAAAAAGAAGTAGTCAAACATTTATTTTTAACATCACGATGTTCAGCTGTAATCTCTTAGTATAAAAAAAAAACAAGACAAGGAAACAATGCTACATAGTCTTATCTATATCTAGTCGGATGACGGTTATGAAAAATTAAACCAAAAATAATGGTAAAACACAGCACAGGTATAAATCTTTAAAATAATATAATATCTAGTTATTAAAAAGTATGATGCCTGTATCAGGATAAACCTGTATCACAGGTAACATGAGTTCTTACAATTTATTACTATTAGGACAACGGATTTCTAAACACTATATAACGTAGGTTTTAAGAATAGTGACATAGTTTTTTAGTTAATATTTTATGTCATAATTTACTTACAGTTAATTGAGGTCTTATACATATAGTTTCTATGTTATTAATTACGGAAAGTCATTGTTAGTATTTACCAACGTACACGATTGTGACTGCATCAGCAGTACTCTTAACCAGGGGCGCAATTCCAAAGCCAATTCCCGTAACTAAAAGCGTTTAAAATCTAGAGTTGCAATTTTATCTCAGCGGAAATCAATGTCAAAAACTTGTCAAAAATGTAGGGAAGTAAGATATATTTTTGACAGATTGTGACTGAGATCAGACAGTTACGAAAATTACGAGAATTGCCCAGCTCTGGGCTTACTCTCCAAACTAATTTTAATTCCAATGAGATGCCAATATGATTCCAATGTTAATTTTACAGTCACGTGATTCGGTACTCTTGAAAACAATATTGTCAACAATTACCCAACGCCAAGCCCGAACCCAATTCCACTTAGTTCTCCAAAATGGACACCCAATCTAAAAATCATTTGGCGCTAGCATCGAACTCAAGAGTACCTACGAAACGTCACAAATCCAATGTCGATCTATTGGAATTACATTGAAGAGTAAGCACCCTGATCAGTCTCAATCTGTCAAAAATACCTCAAGTTCTTTAGATTTTTGACACTGATTGTCGCTGAGGTGAGATTGCGACTATATTTTAAACGTTTTTAATTACAGGAGTTGGCCTTTTGGTCAAAATAAATCCATGCTATATCATACTTTATACCATACCTAATATTATAAATTCGAAAGTAACTCTGTCTGTCTGTATGTTACCTTTTCACGCCTAAACCACTGAACGGATTTCGATAAAATTTGGCAGAGTGATAGATTGCATCCCGGAGAAGTAATAGAGAAGAGAAGGATAGTTTTTCGACGTACCTCGCGGGCGAAGCCGCGGGCGGAAGCTAGTATTGCATAAATCAGTTAAATCACCTTCAAGTCTACATTTTATACTTTTCCGAACAGGTCCTTTATCAAGAGGAGTTTTACTTATTAATGGTTATTTATGTTTAGACAGGACATAAGTACCTATACTTAGGTACAGGATAGCTTTCCGACCGAATGAAAAAATCTCATCTTCCTAAGTCACTATAATTTCACTACGTAGAGAGTTATCTTGAATGGTAGAGAATTTGAGAATAGTTTTTTTTTTTCATTGCTGGTTGGGTTGAGAAAGTATATTGGTGGTCATTGTAAGAAAGGCGATGGACGTAAGAAAGTACCTACATCTTTGCTACACGAGGTTCAAGCTCCCTTTGATGGTCATACCCGTGACGATAACCATTATTGTGAGTAACAGGTACTTCTAACCGATGCAGTTACAGCCATAAAGAAAACATCGGTACGTTTTTGTAACAAAAATTCAATCGATTCTGATAAAAACCTCTTTTCGATTAAACCTAACAAGATACCAAAAAATTGCAAAAATTTGGAATAAGTAAGTTCTTTGAAGGTTTTTACTAGTTTCCTATTAAAGAGTAAAATAGACACTCTAACTGGTTTTCCACAATTTTTATTAGATTTATCAACAAAAAGAGTGTTTTCAGATTCGTCTAAAGTTGCGCTGTTTCTTTTTCAATTTTCGTTCCATTTTGACGACGATAAACCGTGTCGCACAATTATTATAAAATTTACTGAAAAAAATTGTTTTAAATCACTTTGGTGTTTTTCTTCCGTTTCTTCCAGAGTACCTACGTGAGGTTTATAAACGAAAAAGGTAGATCACTCATTGGTGCGACCATCTTGAAAACGGCCATTGATACTGTCAGCCATTTTATAAATCAAGTTCACTAAAGGTATCGACCCGATGCTTTGTAGACTGTCGCATTTCAACATGGAAAGGAATGTTTCCATTACACATAGACCTACCAAATATAACATCGTTTTGTCCAACTATAGTGCTCCTGCTATCAAAATAGCCTCCTAAATTGTAGTAGGTAGGTAAAGTAATTAGTATCTAATTAAACTTAGGAAGAACCTCTGTGACGATTCAGTAGGTACGTTAAGCGCACCCTCGACACTATCACTGTTAACGTTATACTTACTGACTGGAAAATATTTTCACGATAATACCTCATCATCATTCTGGTCACCTTAAGCCAATTTATTTGGGGTCGGAGAGGCATATCTTTTGCTTCCATACTCTATATCTCGGTATTACCCACCCGCTATTTAGCTAAAGACCTAGGAGCAACATATTGGTCAGATACCTAACTAAAAATCAATAAGGCATAAGGTGTAGGCATTACGTCCGCCTTTGCACCTTTTTTGTGTGCGAAAATAAAAAAAAAATGTGTCCAATACTCCTAGATTTTGAATCCGTAAATACTAATTCATTACTTTGAGCTGATCAACGCCTTACCTAAGTGCGATTATTTAGTTAAAACACAAATAAAATAGTGAAATTATTCTGACGGTTTCAACAATCCCAGAATTATTTTATTGTAGCGTTTCAGTCCCTGCTAAGAATATTTTTTCTTTCTCCAAACTCCACTAAAAGGTAACTAAATAATTCATAACAGTAACAGTAGCGTCATTCTGTCTGTTAATAACTGCGACCACCAATCCGTCTGCCAAAACGTGTCTGGCTTGACCATTTATTAAACTGAAGTCATAGGCACGACCTGATTTCATCACCTCCGACTGATATATTGTGTCTAATTATTCACTTAATAAACAAAGCTAAGAGAATTTTCCAAAATTTGATACTGTAAAGAATTCAATATTTAATCGTTTCAAAGTCAATAAGTTTTAAAATAATCAGACAAGCCTAAATGAGTTTCTTCTTAAGCTAAGTTCATCTTCAGTTTATGTGTAGACATCTTCACAGCATCTTTATAATATCTTGAGGCGTTAACTACACATACCTTCGTCGTTGGAAGTACCGTAAGGAATGCTTATAACACCTTAGAAATAGCCAAGTCGTATACGAGATACATGTCTTGCAATTTATACTGTTATTTCTTATTTGGAACTACAATATCGTTTATAGAATCAACTTCTAAAGTTATTTTTATTTAGATGGAGAGTTTAAAATAAAACGCGACATAAAATTCGAGAAATACTAAATTAATTTCGTAGAAATATGTCCGTCAGATGTGTCAGTAATTTTTGAAATAGAATATCATGTATGTAAACTAATTAAATGCTTAACTTAATCCGTATGAGTACATTTATGGGAGGAATGGTTCTCTTCTCTGATTTAAGAGTCCGAAAAGCATATAACATGTTGTAGCTCAATATTGGTTTGAACTTAAAATCATTGCAAGATTTAAAGTATAGTTGTAAATCTATCTGGCAAAAACCCGACTGTAAATCTATTCATATTAATTGTTTTTTCTGCTTTAATAGTTAGTGTATTAACTTTTAAACTTTTACTTAATACTCTGGATATTTTAACTACGGGTTGTTTGTATGTTTTAACCGATCCCAGCGCAGTATAACCGGAAATATACCTATACAAATGATGAAGAGTTCCAATGATTTCCAAAAGCAAATACATGTAAACTTGAAAAATTGGGGTGACAGATTAGTTTAAGAGGTGTGAGAAATTATTTTATCTAAAAACATAAGATAAGATACTAATCTATTAAATATATAGCTATATTTCAAAGTCTGCCGCTTGTTAATAAATCAAAAACTTTAGTAAGTGGGATAGCGGATGAAAAGTGTTGTATTTAAATAAAAGTGGCAATAAGACTAATAGGAGAAGGATAAATGATTGTTGGTGCCTGCTTGATCATAGACATTTACTAATTAGGAGAAATAAAACAATCTTAAAGGCAAAGTTTGTCGAAAAAATACATACAAGCAAGTGTGCGTCATGCACACGTGACCCTTTATGAATTTGATCAGATCTTCGTATAAATTAAAACCTTTTGTTTTATTCTACTATCCGCTTCGCTAATGAATAATATAAATGTTAAGTAGTCTTAAAAAAATAATAAGGAAGCGGCTCTACCTAAGTATAGGTACTCCATTTTTTATTTTTGAGATTTGATTTGTATTTGTTCACTCCTTACAGTATAGTTTAAAGAAGTATCAAAATACAAAGATTGAATCTAAACGATGAATGGAAGCGGGTGAGTGTAGCCATCACAAAGTTTTCACATTAAACACTTTTACCTACGGCCGTCCTACGTCGGAGGTGACGGCGCATGCGCGCACACCAACCAACGACACACTTGTTATTATTAGAAAGGATTCTGTAAAATGTTCAGCTGATTGCAGAGAAAAATCTTGAATAAAATTTAACATCTTTAAGATGTTTAAAATAAATAAAGATCCAAAGTCATCCCATTGGCGCGCTCCAAACATACACAAGCGAGCATAAACCGTCGAACGCCGATACCTAACTCACAACGCGTTCCGTGCGAGAGGAACTCAGCAATTTTGATTAGGTACAGAACAGAAAATCCGAACAGAGGAAAACTCTCATGTAATTGCCGCAAAAACCGTTGAAAAAACGCGCACGACCGTCTGTGTCGACGCGCGCGCGCGGTGTGGCGGGCGGGAGAGCGGCACACACGCGCAGCGCCGGGCGGCCCGCACGGCCCGCGCCCGCCGCCGATTGGCGCGGCGCGCGGTGGGCCGTACGCCACGCCCCGGCGTCTGCCCTGCTCGCGCGGCCCGCGGCAGTGTCCGCCAGACTGCCGAGCGCGCCGGGCCTCCCGCTTCCCCGCGCCTCGCTCGGCCACGCCGCGTCCCGTGATCGAACCATACAAAACCTCTAGTTAACATCCGTCGCGAGTGCATTATGACACTAGTGAGCTAGCGGGCCGCTGTGACGGTGTCAAATAATTGATGTGTATGTGTTCACGTGCTAGTGTGTTGTGTTAGGTTGGGCCCGTGACGAAAAACGTTCGTGGTGGCCAGCGGAGCCTTGCACCCGGGCTCGGGCCGAGCTTTCATGGCTCAGCCTAGGGTATGTACACTGATGACAAGTACACAAACAACAATACACACTCACCCATCAAGTATGATAGCTGCGGTAGTAGTACAGTTGATAGCCTACAGGCGACAAATCCCAAATCCATTGATAATGACATTATGATAGTTGATAATGATAGTAACAACAGTGACAAATGTTCAAAACAAAATAAACTTAGGGAATCACTTGTTGGTTGCGTACCGAGAGACGGTCAAGTCGTTGAAGATAAACAGCTGAAGCAAATCAGAATTGAGACATGTTTCAAAAATGGTCAGACATTCGTAAAGACACATTAGGCGTGTTCAACAGCAGGGAAGTTGTTATAACAAGTAAGACGCGTTTGGAATACATAATGACAGTTCAGAGCGCTCTCTAACATCACCGACGCATTACCGGTGATAATGAAAACGAAATGAATGCATTATGAACGTAAAACACTTTGTGATAATGTAATCACGACGGTATATCTCACTCAATAAAAACTTTTAACTGTGATATGAATGAGCGATTCCATTACGGTTCAGTAGGAGCATTAGTGGGCAGTGACGTCTTCGCGAGATGTGGAAGCGGTCATGAGAATAAATCGGATTGATGCATAAATGAATAAGTCTCCATATTTTGGACACCTGACGGAATAGCAACTCCGGTTTATGAATCCGGACAATAAATGGTATAAAATGGCGTGCAGCGGGGAGTCTATTGTTGAATGCTCTCTTAAGGGCGATGGGGACGGGACACACGGTGAAATCTGTGGAGTTACAAGCGGCTTTAAACGCACAGTTTGACACAAAAGAGTATCTGAGAAACCGACAATAAAATTCAATTGACAATGAAAAGAAAAAGTTTTTTTGGTGCACGCCACAAAGATGCTAACGGAACTCTTGGGGACACAACTTTCTAAAGATTTAGGGTTGTATTGTTTTTGGAATAGGAAACATAAAAGCATTAATCCTTCTTTGTTTAAAAATAGTATTATTAAATTGTACAAATAAATAAATGGCAACACATTAAAGTGTCAAATAAAATATTCTTGTAGATTTTGGAGATCTGCTAACAAACAGATGACCATTATGTATATTAAATTTTATGCATAGATCGGATAGCGAAAAGTGATAGGTATTTATTTACATATTTAAGTGGATATGCAAAATGCTCAGTTATCCATTTTGGCCTTTGGAAATAAGAATCATTCCATTGACAATTTATAACATTAAACCCCAAATGGAACTTAAAATGATTTTATATTGAATTATTCTCAATAAACCTAAGATAAATTAGCATCACATAAATTGCAAATTAAATATACGAATCAGCAATGAAACACAAATTAGCTAGGTTATTAAAAACTACTTCAATTAATAATATCTGTCAAACGATACCCAATAGGAAGTGATTCGCAGTTCATAAATTAGAAGAATACATCTAAAACAAATTGTGTTCGTTTCATTCACTCCTCCGACGGTCGTAAAACTTCTCCAAGTACCTGTATGAAATACATTCATACACAACTTGGGTAAAATGGTTTAATTCACAAAAAGGGTTACCCTTAAATTGAATTCACGTAAGTGGTCCCGCTGTATTGATGAACACTGGAATTATGGTCAAATAATTGATCAATTTAATTTTGGTATAATTTCTTAATTTTCCATGTGTTTGGAGTTTTCGGACTGAGAAAAGGTGGTTCTTTTGCTGTCATAAACGTACAAAATGATAAAATTTGACATCAAGGGAATACTTAAGCCTTTTCACAAGTTTTGGTAATTCCGGAATTCCGCCAACTTTCATGCTGGAATACATTTCTAATTGTAAAGGAATAAAACTATTTGCCTTGAGTATTAAGAATGATTTTATTTGACAATACTAATTGTTTCAAGGAATAGCTTGACTATGTGCCTAAATCAAAAAGTTATAAATATAGGTAGAACTCTTAATATTAGGAAACTCTGCTTTGACTGTGATTTGTGTAGCAAAATCTGATGTGATAGGCAAAAATACCTAACTATAAACAGTCTTTATGTGACAGTAAACCTATATATAAATGATATTATTTCTGCATGTTTGTACAAGCACTTTTACACGTCAATATAAAACATTTACTAAAATAATCATTTGGTAGGTATAGCTAAAATCTAATTCCACCGTAATGACTTCTTAACACACGTCAGACTTTGGATTAAAGCACATTTAATTGGACACATTTTACATGCAGTAGACGCCATATTGGTACACATATAATTTATATAATAATTATATCATATAATGGCATAACGTTTGGCATTAGCCTAGTTATGATGGTATGCGATTACTATATTCATTTTGAGGTCGAGATAGTTTAGTATCGGATTCATTTAAATAAAATTGATATAAAAAGACACTGACAGTAGAAGTTTCGATTTAAGAAGAAAATAATAGAAACGATGATTTTTTATAGGAATAACAGACCACTTAATGATTATATAAGATTTAACTTAAATTTTGCAGAATGTATTACATGATGATATTGTGATTTACCAAAAGTAATTGAATGCAATTATATTTACAGTTTTTACTTTAGTATTGTTCTGTATATAATAAACCACGAGACACAACGTTTTAAGCACTGTTAAACCACACATTAAACTTAAATGTTTTTTGATAAAAATAAGTATGTTGGTGTAATAGTTTCTTGTACATTCGAACATATATGCATAATGATTTACTTAGAGTTAATATTAATTAATAAGAAATCATGTTAAAGCTACTGAAGATATTTTTACCATGATTACCTCAACATAAAATGTGTTTAAACGAAACTTTATAATTTTACAATATTGTAAAATTATAAAGTTTCGTTTAATAAGTTCAGAAACACATTAAAGCACAATATACGAAACTGTTCTATTGTACCTACAATGTATTAGCTCCATAATATAAAATAATTTAAAACCGTATTACAAGAGTACACTGAACGTAACTAACAAATACGCATTCCCGTATAATATTAAACTTAAATATTAATTGCATAACCTCCTACGATAAATAAAGATGAAACAAATTTACATAAATTATAATTTAAATTGCTATAGTAGCAAACAAGATAAAACATTAATAGGTAGAGGAAAATAATAACGCGTTTGTTAATTCGATAACTACGTTCATACTGCACTAGGGGCTTAAAAAACTTATTTCGCAAAAAAAGTTCAAGACAAACCATGAAATAGATAAATAGTATAATAAACATGTTATTAAAATACATTATCCAACAACATAGTTGAGTTTAAATTATTTTGTGTTTATTTTAAAATTATTCATTTCTGTTTTTCTTGTGATCATAAAATTATGGACACCGACGGTGAATGTAACTTGAGTCTTAACATTTTTACAGGAATTATAATTCTTTATTTATTTATTTTTTGTGATGATGACCTGTTTATTGTATTTTGTAAGTCGGATAATGACACCTAAATGTCTGAAATGTAGTTTTTAAGAATATACTTTAAAATAAATGTAGTAAGATTGCAAATCTGTCAGTTTTGTTTGAGAACGGAGAAGATACGGGCAGAACATGAGCAAACATTCAGTGCAGTTAATTTAGTTTCGACTAAAAATTCTATTATCACTACCAACAATATAAGTCAATACTCACAATGGTTTCATACATTTAATATTAGGTCTCGTAAACTACAAAAATCACTTATTATACAATATTTTTTTTTATTAAATACATACAAATCCCACAATAATTTTCACAGCCGCAAATTATCTTAACATTTCAACAGTATGCCAGAAAGTGGTAAACAATATACGATAACAAAAAGGCGCAATTTCTCGCAATTATCGATCATTCATTGCGCAACAAAGTTAACAAAAATTAATTCACACGTAACTGAACCAAATTATATTTGCACAAGACTTGTCCGTTCATTGTAAACGGTGGTATAATCGTAAATTTTATGATATACCCGATAAGGATACCAATTTGTCTACTAATAGTTAGTCATAATCGGCGATACTGCTGGTTTTCGGCAGTGGCCCACTAAATAACGTGATAACATGTGTACTGGATACGGTGTGTTGACTTGTTCCTGTTATAAATACGTATATCTGTGGTATCTGTGTGATATGCTTCAATATTACTAAAATTTTGTCATTTTTTTTCCAATTTTATCCATACCGAACCGGCTAACATAAATTAAGAATGGGGTTCCGCTATGTTAATGCACCTATGAACAATTTATTTGGTATATTCACGAAAAAAAAAACATTTTAAATATTTTCTCCTTGATTAATAAAGTTTTTATTTATTATAATTTATATATGAAAAATATAGTAATAACAAATAAATCAGCTGTTTCTTACAGATCAGTTCTTGCTTGAATATCAGGAATTCAGGCCTAAAAGACAATTAATTTTATGCTAAACAATACTCTTTACACATATTTAGTATTAATCCTCGGTGAACCCATAGTAATATTATGAATTCGAAAGTAACCCTGTCTGTCTGTCTGTATGTTACCTTTTCACGCCTAAACCACTGAACGAATTTCTATAAAATTTGGCAGAGAGATAGATTACATCCCGGGGAAGGACATAGGATAGTTTTTATCGACACACCTCGCGGGCGAAGCCGCGGGCGGAGGCTAGTGTAAAATAAAACATGGCCAAAATGTTGAAAGTCAAAAATACTCAAACGGCCATTATAAGCGTAATAAAAGTGGTTAAATAAAAAATATTTTATGTTATCTTCTGACCAATCTTGCCAACGCATGAGGGATGTAAAAACAATTTATGATCCATAAAATTTTCGGCAAAATCATTAAACTTTTGCAATTAAATGTCTAAAGTATTTATATTTCCGATGCACTATAGAAGAAAAAACGTGCTTAGATTCTAATCAAATAATTATGTGAACAATTAAACAAAAACAATTTGGAAAACATTTTTCTTTGACTAAAAAATATTTTTTATTATTTTACGCGCAAAATGCCGTAGTTGTTGGGGTAAACTGCACAAAAACTTGACAAACCTACACAACTGTTGTCTGTGAATAATTATATTAAATAATTAAATAGGACCCACATTTTCTTAAAAGTATACTTACTTTAAAATTAAAATAATTACCGCAGATTATACATAATAAAAACAAACAATAATAAAAAAGATAATACTTAACTATGTTAGATTCTCTACTTAGGACAGTATTTTTTTGTATAACAGCAGTAAAACAGAACTGGCTGGCCCACTATAGTATTTAAAACTCATGAAAGTTAAGTATTGTATTGATACATAAAAAAATTTGAACAAGAACCCTACGGAACACCTAAGACGGATTAGAAAAAAAATAACTACTTGGTACTACTATGCCTAAACTAGAGTAAATGCTAAAGTGCATTATAGGATAAAGTCTGGCACCAATAAAGTTCTAAGTGAAAAAAAAAAAACAATATTACTCTATAGGACTAGTTGGCGGTCCGTCGCATGTCCACTTACTTATAAGTAAACAGCTATTCATCCTCCAAGGACCCTTTTACAACTACGAAACCTTAAAAACAGCTGATGCTCATTGTGCCCTGCACCTGTTTCCAGGATGACAGATAAGGGCATTTCAGTGCACTCTTTCTGGTCAAAAATTGTAAAGTATTCGTTCAATGAAAAGAGGAAGGCCAAGTTTTCACCAATTAAAAAATAAATTGAACTCCCTCCAAAAATCATGTCTTTGCCGACCGCCATCTTATAGTGTATCCTTTTCTCTAAGTCGTCGGCGCCAATCTGCGGGCGTTTCGGCCATTCCTAAAACATTAAAACTTATTATTGGCACTTATTTCAACAGTAAAGATAACACCAGTATTGTATAAGCAGTTCTGTTCACATTACGCGATAAAAAACGCTCGATTTTATGTTTTAAGTGTTGAAAAATGTCCCGCCATTGCTTGAGGTATAAGATAACGTGGCAACATTACTGTTGTCTTTTTTTCCGACTTTTTCTACTCTGGCAACATTGCGAAACCCGCGGCTAAGTTACGACGTTGTATGGGAAGTGAAATAGATAATAAAATATAATTGAGTGTTGCCACTTACGATTATTTTTATCGGCTCAAATGGTTCTATTATATTTTCATTAATAATGTGCAGCGATTAGGTAGTTTTTGTGTGTAGAAAATTATTTTTTCATTACGACTTTCTTACTTACTGCTGGCAATGTTGTTGTTCATAGACGTAAAAACTAGAACTACAAAAATATGAAATATTGCCGCTGGGCGCCATTAGGCCTTTTTGTAGAACATCAATATATCAAGATTCAATATATCATCCAAATAGTCAAAATGCTAAAATTGCGATGGAAATATTTTTGTATTCTTCATCATATTCTGCACCTGACTCATTTAAACTTCTCATGTAGGTAAGTATCTTTTAAGCCACAAAATCATCAGTGTAATCTCAAGGAGTGCCTTCAAAATGTTGTAGGAATTGATAGAACCCGCTTGCTAAGTCCAAGCAAAAAAAAAAAAATACAATGACTAAACTTTTAAGAATTGTTTCTAATGAAAAATGAGTCCTATTACCTACCTAGTTTTATAGAGAATGCATTGCAATGCCGACGCATTTTAAAATAACGTGGTATTGAACAAGCTAATAGTAGCTATGAATCTCAAGCTGGCAGCTCCGTAGGGCTGGCGCGCACGATCGGGATCGCGATCGGGAAAAATCTTCCAATTGTTGCTTCTCACTAAATTCAGAGTTTTCGAGTAGGACATATTGGAGAGATCATCTGTGATTATTTTCATAATTTTCTGAGTCTTTTTTCCATAGTCTAGATGTCCCGAACTGTGGAAAGTAAGCCTTTTCTTGCTTTCTTTTGTTTATAAAAAATCTTCCAATTGTTGCTTCTCAGTAAATTTAGAGTTTTCATGTAGAACATATTGGAGAGATCATCTGTAATTTTTTTCATAATTTTTTGAGTCTTTTTTCCATAGTCTAGATGTCGAGAACTGTGGAAAGTAAGCCTTTTCTTGCTTTCTTTTGTTTATAAAAAATCTACCAATTGTTGCTTCTCAGTAAATTTAGAGTTTTTATGTAGAACATATTGGGTCTTGCTTAAAATCTCTATTTCTAGTAAAGCGCCCGGGGCCATCGATTCGGCCCTGGCCCGATCGTGCGCGCCAGCCCTACGGAGCTGCCAGCTTGAGATTCATATAGTAGCTGATCTAAAATATTGGATAGTATTCTATTTCTACTCACACATATGGCCCTTTCTTAGGACTACAATACAAGCTCCTTACTTCAAATCTTCTTAATAATACATATCTCT
This sequence comes from Luperina nickerlii, assembly GCA_963855955.1. Lineage (NCBI taxonomy): Eukaryota > Metazoa > Arthropoda > Insecta > Lepidoptera > Noctuidae > Luperina > Luperina nickerlii. The sequence continues at coordinate 19,265,283 of OY979680.1, forward strand.
TTGATTCAGTTTGGAAAGCAAGTACCTAGGTACGGATGAAACACTGAGTACAAACCGCAATTCTTCAACAAAACACAAACCATCCCATTTTTCAATTTTTAATTTGAATATAAAACGGTCAAGCGCCCCAAGTTCACTATATAAATAATATAATCTTTGATGAATTATATAACTTGTGTACGACAATATGATATATTAATATAATAAAGTAAAAAAACCGGAGGGACCAGTTCGGGGACATTACTTTTTAATGGCCAGAAATATAGCTATTTACTGGAGCCTGTCGGTGAGCCGTAGGGCCTAAGACCAGCCACCAATATGGTGGTGGGCGTAGATAATACACATATGTCGGTATTGTTTAATGGATCTAAGGAAACGAACGGAGACATTCGAGATTACACTAATGTGACGTAATGTACGTTTTTATTCCTCTCCGTGTTTTATTTCTTGGGTCTGATAAAGATTGTTCGACTTGAAACTGTTTTGAAACAGTGAAGCTTTTGATATAATTAACAATATTGATGGCACACACGATTTTCTCTTGACAGACGTACACACTGCCAGTTTAATGAACGGCGACGCACTCTTGATATTTTATAATAGTTAGATTTATGTTTGCATCCGCAAATGTAGGTATGCAATAAATTGGTTGCTTATACAAACTGGCGAACATGTGTTAGCTATAATAATATGTAGGAAACATATTCAAGTGATTTTATATGCTTTTAAAGAGCTGATCCTGTTATTTATTATGTCCTATGCGCACACTATCAGACGCGCATTCACATAATCCCGACATCAAAATCAATTGGAATCAGTCTGATGCTCGACGCGCTTTATAAACGCACCCACTAATTTGTTATTTAAATTTCGCTGTTCGATTCCATTTTTGAATTGGGATTCGCGGCGGGCCGAGCGCGGCCGAGCGCTCTAGATGCTCGGCTCGCATACCGAGCACCCGAGGGCAGGTACCCGCTTCTCATTGTTTTATTCGCTGCGCGTTCCATTTTCAATTTGAATATCGCTGTTCATTTTCGAATTGGCTCTTTGTAGACGCGCGTTAATTGCGCACTTTAGATTCAACGGTAATTCGCGCGATCGCTAATTTGAGGGTTTATTGTTGGCCGAACGACTGACATCCTTTTTACGCGCACACCCCGTGAATTACTGATTGATACGCGCCCGTTCTAGTCAAAATACTATACGCCATCAAACGCCGTGTCGTAAATCAACGCGATCCCGTCTGGCGACAGTTATTTGGACGCTCATATCGAAATATGTTTCCTACTCGCATATTCATGTCACGCTATTTCTTTTGCTGATCAAACACTACTAGTTTATCGCGCGATCGACAAATCCTACCGCGGTGACTCCCGAAACGATATAATTCCTCTAACACGCCGACGGGATCTAGATACAGATTAAATAATATTAATTGAAGTTACATGACTCGGCGGTTCCGTGCGAAGGGCTGGAACAATGCGCCGTCGAGTGCTGGCCGGCCGGCGCAGCACAGCGTTCCATGTGTACGAATCGAACGTTCCATTTTTAAAAACTTGTTGTTCGAATTTTTTCCGAATCCTTTTTTGATATCTCGTTCAGCCTCGTCTTTTTTCGGGCAGCGATAACGAGGTTTGAAATTGGAATCACGACGATCCGTTACTAGGCTATTTAGCGCGCGCTTTTCTTCGTTGACACTTTTTAGAAATATGGCCACCGCGAGATGAATAGTCGGCCGTTACTGGTAATTAGTGAGGCTTATCTTTTAGATTAGTGTTGCTCGGCACTGTATATTGTATCTATTGATTTATTTAGTTAACCGTGCGTCGGTTGTTTTCGTCGGCGGCGTGTTCGGTCACTTCGGCCGGGGCGATGACCAAATTATTGCCAAGAACGAGTCCCGCCGGTGGCTGGTCACCGACGCGCGCCCAATTCACATGATCCCGCGGCGTCTGTAAATCTTGATAAAACATTTTAGACGATATTAAAAATTCTCTTCGGCCAACTATTTGTCGGCGTTAACGACGTTGACGCGTCGGTGTTAGAGTATCGCGGGTGATTAAAAATAAAAACAGTTTTTCACTTACAAATGTTATCTAACGAAACAATTTTATTTATTTATAAGACAGACGTAACACACTTAACATAAATCTGAACGCGGCCGTAGCACTTATACAGATTATACAAAACTAAAATACCTAAAAGCGAACGCGTCCGACCCGCGATCGTACAAAAGACAAGAAACTCGGCTCGGTTCAGAAATGCGTCACTCACAGAATTCGAAGTTTAAATAGTCAATCACGAGTGTCGGTGTGGCTAATCTCGCATTCACAGCCACAATAGAGGTAACGAACGGACAAACGGACAGACGCGGTAATAAGACGCGCGTGGGCGGCTTTATGTCAACCTTATTTATGATGATACACATTTTTCGGACTTTTTGCCCGGCGCGGCGGTCCCTATCGGGCACTCGAAATTGGAATTTTCTTAGAATAGGTAAGTGAGCATTTTAACGAGCCGTAGCAAGCGCGTTCATTTTATTATTAACACGGAGATCCTTTAAGTAGTTAAGTATGTCCTTATTTTAATACTTTGAATAAAAGCAAAAAGATACTGCGGCCGTCGCGTCGAAAGGAAATCGTTATCTTAACGACCGCGTATTTACGTGAAATCTGACTGGGAGAGAGTCTCGAACTGTCCCTTAGAGTGCAGCAGACGATAAGAGGGCACGGCTATCGTCCGCGGTTCATGTGCCAGCTATTGACCCCACTGTTTACATTACAGACGTAAGATATTCATATTAGGTACGCAGAAATTACGATAACCAACCCATATAATTAGTTTCAATTTGTAAACCTAATCGCGGGTCTACGGGGTTAATGGTCGCTTAAAATTAATTTTAATATAATAAAAACGTTTACTTAATTGCGCGTCTCTGATAAGCTGTAAAAATACTTGATCAAGAAGTCAGCTGATGCAGATTTACAGCGTGCGAGATGGACATTACCGCGGCTGTTTTTTAAAGAGTTCAAATTAAAAATGGAATGGGAAGTAAAACTTTCATCCGCGGCCTTAAAACAAGTGTTAACGTTCCCCCCGCGGTACTTTCTGAACGATAAATCTGCTCGCGAATCGACCGAATTCGAGCGCCCGGCATCGCTCACAGTTCTATTATTAAAAAAAAGCAAGAAGAAAAACATTCTAGGCGTAGAATGGGTATCGAAGCGATTCAGCTCGAGAGCGGCGCAACCTTACTCGAATTTAGAACGGGACCTACGAGATTCGAATTCAAATATAGAACAGTGAAGTGTTGCCAGTAATTAAGGTAGGTGCGCAGCGTTCGGATACGGCGCGCGATTGGTTTATTGACACGTGTTAGTGCTGTCGCGTCGGTGTCGTGCCGCCGTGTCCCCATGCGGATGGGCAAATGGAATAATGGACGTCTGGGCCCGCATCCGGCGCGGGAGTCGGATACAACTCTTGCAACGCTCTGGATACAATTTTTCAATTAAATCGAGCAGACAGAAGATCCCTAATAGGTGTCGTTAAGAAGTCGTGTGCCCGATTTTCGAACTGTCCCCGTAACGAGGCCGTTTTATTAGTATTTATGGTCGTGAAACAAACGCATGGAGCATTCTTTGGTCTCTTACGCTGTGTGTATCACATGAATGAAGCGGAATTTATGACTAGCGCCCGCTATAATGTTGTGTCGCTAGTAAATTGAAGAGGTCGCCGTTGCGGCGTTAATTCCTGGCTTGGCTAGCACATCTCAATCCGGCTGGCTTATATTTTAATATACAAAGATTTTTCTAAGTTTTACGGTCGTATTACGTTCGAGTCGAACGGGACGCAGTAAAATTCGATACGAGCATCTCGCAGCGTCTAACGACGCTTGATTTACCACTATCAATTTAAAGAATACATAAAAACACACCTGAATGATAGCTACCTACTTCGCTTTAATGTATCATTTTTATAGTGCCAATTTATGCCTGTAACAAGTATTGTTTGGGAATTCAACAATGTTTTTTTGATATGGCAATTGTATATTATTATTATTAGATGTATGCTACTCATATGCATTATTCACTGTTACGAATCGGTTCTGGTAGCCCCTCAGCAGGGTGAATAGGTTGCCAGATGACAGGGCATGGCGACGGCGATACGCTCCGAGAGGCGAGTGAGAGAGGGACAGGCGACGCTAAGGGTGGCGTTCATCATGTCCCACCCCGCGTCGGGCACAAGTGACGGTTCTGTCTTCCCCAACTGGCTGCGTTCGAAAACCTCGTCTACTTTTTATATAAAAGCGCTTGCAGAGGTAACGCAAGACGCTCACCGCAAAGTTTGAACATATCACTCATATCTGTTGCCGCAAAAGAGTTAATTTTTTACTTCTCGGAATCGACCTACGCTAATCTCGTAACCACAAGTCGTAAAAAACGATAACCCCACGGGCGTTTCAAGCAAAAATTTAAATAACTGAAGCGATTAATAACGGCGAGCTTAATTAGCGCAACAGGGTTCTGAACTCATCAGCGTTTGACGGCATGACTTATACGCTGGGCCCACGACAATGCGCGAACGTCGAAAATTTTAATCATATTTTGATATAAAGGAACAAATCGAAGAAACAGTATGGTGAGCAAAAACCGGCCGCTCCGTAAACTTATTACACTGTAAGATTCCCAGCGAGAAAAAACCACAAGAATGTCATTTAAAAAAATTAAAACGCTAAGATGCTTATTTTTTCTTTATGGCAACCCAAATGGACTAAAGGTTATCTCGATGGAAAAAAGGCGGGACAGAGCGATTCCATTTTTAAAACGTATCATTTAATTTTGGAACCGGCTCTCGAGCCGTCAAAAGGTAGTCATTACGCGTTTTGTGGCAGACGATTCTTAGCGCCCGCAGATTACACAACTATTTATGAATTATGGGCTTTATTGACAAAAATGTTGTTTATGGGCTGTGAGTGCTGGCCTGACCGTTTGGAGTGAAGCAATTGGGCCAGGCACTGGTGATTGATTGTTATGCCTCTTGTTTGAGATTGTAGAGTGGCTGATAAGTCTGAACGAGACCGATCTTATTAAGACAATATCAAAGTAACCGTTGATAGTTCATACGAAGTACTGATGGAATCAGCTGGGTAGTCAGACAGTTTTTTATTAAAAGAAAAACACTGGCAGACAATCAGCCAAGCTTGAATTATGGCTCGTTGCGTTGGAATTTATGATGCGCCCTGTGCAAGAAGTTCACGGACTTCACAAGCATTTCAAACGTCAACAAAACCTTGAAGCTTCACACGGAAATCCACCTCAGGTGTCTCTGCAGCCACAAAAACATTTTCAGAGCCACCGCGCCAAACGGACATCCCTTCGATTTTTTGCTGCTGGCAATTCCAGAGTTATTTCATTTATTAATTGCCAACGTTGTAATTGTGGCGAGGTGTGAATATGATCAGGACAGAATTTTAATTACTCCCTATCCTTACGTGATGTAATGTGACCTAAAATGTTATGGGAAAATAATTTATGGATCTTTGTGTGTTGGACTTTGGCGTTGGTGTGAGTGAACAGATGAGAATGTCCGCCATGTGTGTGTCAACCGCCCACGAGTGACCTGACGTCATCGGGCGTCCGTCACTATTTAGATTGATTGTGGCAGAGAAATAACAAGGGTTTTAGGGCCTCGCTGGAGGTCGGCAATGAGCAACAATTTTGTAAAAAAAAATTACTTTTCTGTGAATTACCAAGATGTCTGGCCCGTTAGAGGTACATTTAATAGTCGCAAGAGATCCTATTGTCAATATTTCTAGTTTGGGTTTGGAACTGACTGACTATGGATATAATACTGTATAATCCAAGGATACATTGTAACAATATAAACTATACCTAGAAAAAAGTGGAAAACACAAAACAAACCTTCTCTCTACACATAAACAATAAAAATAGCTAAAAAACTTAATTTTCTATACTTACCTGCCGGAGAGTTGGAAGTTGCACATGGTTCCGTCAACAAGGACAGGAACATGCTGAACCAATAGCTCTCTGACCTTATAACGGAACACATGAATAGACCGCTTTAGAAAAATAATACTGGCTGTATATAATAGCACTGTAGAGAGAGGAATATAAAATTAAAAAAGAAAAAAAAAACCTGTCATTGTGAATTTGATTCGATCCACCAAATGATGGAATTGTATTATTAAAAGGCTGAATAGATTTTGGTTTTTGCCATTTATGCCTTTGAGGAAAACAAATGTTTGAGAGTACCAAGAAAAACTATCAATAGATATTATTTCTTCTTGGTAAAATATAACAGGAAAAGGTAATTAAATGAGATCTTTATTATTAAATACGAAGGAAAACCTAGAACAAATCTATACATACTCATTTATTCAGAATCTAATCAAACTTTGATAAAGTAACCTAAAAATACAAACATAATCACTGAAATGAATTCGAAAATTAGACATGGCGGCCTCGGTTGCCTTACGGCCTACGGCTAATTTGTTTCATGGCTACCAAACGTTATGCCGATTAAATAAACGCTAATTTCACCCCCGTATCACCCCCAAACGTAGGCGTAGTTTTGTTATCGAACTAAGATCAGTGCGTGTTGTCGAATTATAATGAATGGAACGCGCCTTGTCCATGGTAGCCATTTTGGAAAAAAGGGCGGCAAAATTTTCACGGTGCCATGACAGAATTTGAAGGTGTTTGTTTGTGAATCTTAATATTTTTGGATTTTATTGTGGAAAGTCAGTAATATTTGTGACCTATTTTGAATAACATAAAATAAGCTCTTCTGAAACGAAATGACCCTTATTATTTAATAAGAACAATCGTTGAACATAAAATTGCACAGTTTTATACCCAATCAGTTAGTATAATCTTAAAGTTTCACGACCCGTTTATCAAATTCACAAAAGTCCAAAATGAGCTTCGACGTACACAAAATAATTTTAGGCGTTCACAAACATCCATTGTTTCAAACATGCTCCAATAAAAATACCTAACTTGGCCGCCATTTTCATAACGCGCCAACACAAATATAACCTCAAAACTGAAAACTTACCTCTTCTTCAACAAAATAGAGTCGGAAATCGCTTGACACAATTTTTTATGACGATTTGTTTAATAAAGGACATTTTTATAATCCTTATCACGTGGTAATAGAGTTCAAAATGCGTGTCATATGTGTGCACGATTCAGTTTATAAGTAATTATGATTTAAGGCGACTTTTACGACGCCGATTATTGTTGAGCGCTTGTAAATAGTTACTGCTGCGATTTTGTACGGTTATATACGTTTGGTTAAGCTCTGTTGCTTAATTATAACCATTTAAATCGAGTTGATTGTCAATTCAGCGAAAACGCGTCATGGTTCTGCTAAATAGTCTTGCGACGACGTCGCCTTGCTCTAGTTGTGTTGTTGTCTCTTTTATTAAACGTTTGTTAGACGTTGTTACACTTTGGTGTTCAATGTCCATCACTCCATTCATATAGAAGTTGAACCAGCAATAAATTAACTCATCTTCTCGTGGTTCACAGCTCGACGATTTGGACATGAGATGTCCTTTTCTCAGACAAGTACCTAAACGATTTGATTATGATCCCCGTCACTTGTTGGCAAAGTTGAAAAGTGTCATATAAGCCTGGAACTTTACCAAAGGCCCTTCAAACTAGTATAGAACTCTCTAGATCCATTCACAATAAAATGTTCCGGTTATCCGGTGCTACTCTTCAATGGACATTGAAAAATTATTTACCTTGACCCACTTTAGCCTTTACTCATTTGTACATTTCATCCACTGAAGTAAATTATTATTTAATCGATCAAATATGATCTTCTCTTAAATTGTATTGTTCAGGAGCATATATACAACAACTGCTACTCCTCCTTAATTTTACCCTTATACTCTTGGTCAAATCGTTCAGTGCTCCTTTTGGCACCTCAGTTTTACCCTACATGGTATCTTGATTTCTTTCATTATGACTCAGATCGGCTACTCCTCCTTAATCTTACCCATAATCGTCTAAAGGCTCCTACAAAAAGGCGCGACACGCGATATAATCGCGCGCGACACAAAGGCACCCCTCGTTGCGCAACTTGGTGCCTTTCTTGGTGGTCGCGTGTCGTATCGCGCCTGTTTGAAGGGGCCTTAATGCCGCTTCTGCCTCTTACAGTGTTACCATATCATTCACTGTAATATGGGATATCATCATCCTCCAATTCTTGTTCCAAACATTCTTTTGTGCAGGTATCCAACGCCATAAGCCAGGGATAGCGATCCTCTATGCATTTACGTGTCATTTTTTCCAAATAAATATTAAATGCGGCCATGACGTGCCAACAAACAATCTTGGCTTAGTGACTGCTGTGAGAAAACTATATACTTTTGCATTATTATTATTTCTAATCTCTCTTGGCATTTCTCGGGAACCTGTGGTTGCAAAGGGCTTTGGAAGGTGTACGAGGGGCCGAAACCAAATTGCAGAAGCCCGTTAGACGTTTTTAGACACCAACCGACGATTATCTCTGTTCGCACTATGCAACAAACCCTGGTTGGTGTAGGACTAATGTGAATATTAACAATTTTATATTTATTTTAATGAAATGACAAAATAGTGCGACTTCTACTGTTGAAAACTTTATGACTTGTGTACTTACAGCAAAGTTTCTGAAATTATGCAGTGCCCAAATTATTTTGTTACATGCCACAAATGGCACGCATGCCATTGGTTCGCCATCTCGTTTGCGTTTTTCCATGTGGAATTTTATCAGTAGCAGTGCGGTTGATGGCCGTAGGCTCGTCTCCGATTAAATGGGACTTAAAAATAACTGACGAAATGTAGGTGTATAATATGTATCTATAGGTACACATAACCCTACGGCTACAGGGTATATAGACCGAATGATATTAGTAAAACAAAAATTGACACTATAATTGACAGGTGTCACACAAATTCTTTAAGCCATACAGATTATATAACGATTAGGATTTAATCGCAGATATTAGCGGCAGATAAAACTCATTGAATGTTGTAAAAACTATTTACGTAAATTATCGATAATAAATCATTACTTACTGTTATCTTGGGTTTTTTTTTAATAAATAATCACATGACGCTACCTGTTTTGAAATTATGAATTAGATAATAAGATTTCAATTTAGGTGTGTAGACAGTGCAATTGTAACATCATCATTGTTGTCGTAGTATTCCAACATAGTTTGGAAAAGGCAAGGCAGGTTGATTCAGATTCTCCATATGAATCAGATAAATCTTACTCAGAACTGACTTTATAAAGGTTAAGGGCTCCTTCAAACAGGCGCGACACGCGACAAAATAGCGCGCGACACAAAGGCACCGCAAGTCGCGCAACGAGCGGTGCCTTTGTGTCGCGCGCGATTAACTATATCGCGTGTCGCGCCTGTTTGTAGGAGCCTTAACAGAACACACATCATCATCTGCTTAGCCTTTTATCAACTATGTTGGGGTCAGCTTCCAGTCTAACCGGATGCAGCTGAATACCAGTATTTTACATGAAGCGACTGCCTATCTGACCTCCACAACCCAGTTACTGGGTAATACGATACCCCTTGGTAAGACTGGTTGTCAGACTTTCGGGCTTCTGACGACCCGTAACGACTGTCAAAGATCCACGAATGACAGTCGGGACCAACGGCTTACCGTGCTTTTCCAAGGCACGGAGGGGTCTCGGTATGTAAAGATGTATATGTCATAAGCATAATAGTACATTTATTTATAATAATGTTATTATAAATATCACAAAACAATAGGAAAATTATTTAGTCAATAATAATATTCTTGTTTCTTAGAATTAATTTATTCTATCATTGGTTGGTCTACGTATGTTCATTATTTGATGAAGGTTGTTGTTGTTGTAATGATTCGTTTGTCCACTATAATCATTAATATTGTCACCTTCGAGGAGGTAGGCATTATCAAGATAACTGCTATAAAGGGTAAACAGAGGCTATGGTATGTTGAATGTATTTGTATGACATATTTGATTTGAGTTAAAATCGCGAATTTGGAAATAGTTTTAACTATAAAATAACATAATTTATAATCACGCCTCTAATTCCCGAAAGGTTAAACAGATGTGTACAGTCACGAGCACTAATAATGTCAACACTTGGCAACTTTCAATTACGATTTTTTCGTGAAATAACGAATGAAACGTTGAAATACGACACTTTACATAAACCTATGGGTTGGAAATTACATACTATGTTCGTATTAACATAAAATTTCATTAAAAAAATACTTAAAGGAGCAAATTGCCTTTGAATAAAGTCACGTGTATATGTCCTAAGTACTTATGCTCGTGACTGTACCTATGTACAGACGCCAGCAAATCAAGCTACCCGAAACTGTCAAACTTTCCCAATCAACTTTGAACCTTATGCTTTAGCGATAAAGTTGAAAATCTGTTAAAGAAATTTGACAGATTGTAGTAGCTTGACGTACACCCCATATTTCGCCAATTATGTTAAGTCCTATGACTCCAGGCTGGTCCTGAGAAATTCCAGATGAAAAAACACAATAATACCTTACCCGAACCGGGAATTGAACTCAGGACCTCATGCACAGCAGTAGCGTTTGCGACCAATATTGCGGTAAAATCATAGTCTCTGTGATCAAAGATCACGAAGATGTGTGTGAAAATTATGTATTTCAAAATGAACGGAGACTAAATGATAGAAATCAAAGTTCTACACTTGTAGACTATGTAACTTTTGTCCAAACATTAATATCTTTCACTCTGATGTTGAAAAATCACAGTGATCCTTCTACAGACTTCTACAGCCCTGGTCATTTTCCTTTAAAAACTTGCTAGACTTAAAATAAAATCGACCCCTCACATAATTTTCCATTTAAACCTCTTCATATATTAATAGACTCACGTACAAACCATCTTTAAAAAGTATACATTTAGGAACAAACGTTTACCCATAATGACAGTGGAATCAGTCCCCTGGCGTTCCTCGTGCAATTTGTCTAATACCTAAGTTAGGGTGACGACGGCGCCTACAATGTGCTTTCCAGACTAGATACCAGAAAAAAAAGCCGGTCGATTCTGTAAAAATCTCACCGTGAAAACTTAGGTGATGTGAGTTTGTTTTTGCTAGGAATTGACACTATTGACAGCTCACTCCACGCTCACTTCACCTAAGTTTTCACGGTGAGATGGTTACAGAATCGCACTGCTGAGGGGCAATTCCTGTAATTTAAAGAACGTTCAGTCTGATCTCAGCCTCAATCTGTCAAAAATACCTGTAGGTAATTTCCCTACATTTTTGACAGATTTTTAACATTTGTTTGTCACTGAGATGAGATTGCGGCTAGATTTTTAACGTTTTTAATTACTTACGGGATTTTTCTTTCAGTACAGAATATTACAGATTCATTATGAATGTCTTAATGTAGGTACCCCAGTTACTAATTAAGGCTTGCAATGACTCCCCTGCCGACCAATTACGACCAAGCACTGAAGTTAATCGACTCCCCTGGAGAGAGGCATGTTTTAATTGTCTGGGCTAAGTCTTGAAGATTCCACGGCCCAGGTTTCTGATTATATCAAGGTAATCGCACTCAGATAAACTCTATTTTATTTAATAAGACGATAGAGAAGTTTAGTGTCTTCATCGACGCAGGCCTAAGAAACGCTGGCATGACGATTATGATTCGTTCCTGACCGATTGACCGGAGAAGGCACAACTTACAAAAAAACAAACAGTGGCACTCCGGGAGTGCCGACAGAAGTGAAAACAAAACACGAACAGAATACTTTGTCAACACTCACTGACATATCGGATTTAAAACCGAGTACATACCGAGGACAGCCGAACACATCCGAATGTAGTGCGGTGTCGATAACAGTGGCACGAGTTCAATAGTTTTTTCCCGTCTCAAAAAATGCCCTAAAGAAGTTTTCACTTCAAAAACTCGAATATTAAGGGGTAGACTTCCAGCTGTAAGACACATACATAATCAGCCTATAATGTTCCCACTGCTGGGACACAGACCTCCTGTCAGTGAGAGGGAGTGGGCTATAATCCACCACGCGGGTCCAGTACGGGTAGGTAGATGTCACAAGCTTTCGAATTTTCGGTTCTAGGACATGTCGGTTTCCACACGTTTTCCTTTAGTGAGACACCATAGGTTAAATAACATACAAATAAACATTTTGTAATAGGATATAACGCGACAAAAAAATCTATTACACTAAGTCAGTAAAATTTGCTGCCACAAAAAAGAAACACGTTGTATATTTAAAAAAAAACGACAAAGATTAGTGACATAGTTATGTCCTGATAATTCCGAAGCCACTGAAATCACTACTTAATCTAAATAAGTCTAATACATAATGCATTCGCCCGTATATTATGTGCTAGCGAAAATCTCAAATATTCTCATACGCAGGGAAAAACACTGCGCTCCAATTTTTCTGGACATTGTGAATTATGGGATTAATTGGTTACTTTAAGTATTGTTTTAATGATCAAAAGATCTTTCCAAGCTGATAGCAAGTGCACATATAGTACTAGATTTTTGTTACTAAATTCCACATAAACTAAGTAAGTAGGTAGGTACTGAAATGATTATTATGACATTTTTAGATTTTTACGACATTTTTATCTCAGACTTTGCAGTTTTATTGGAAAAACATTAACAACCTCTTAAGAGGTCATTGTACTCATCATTATGAACAACTTTTATTAAGAGACCAAACCTGAAATCGCCAAAAATGTCAGCTGTTCCCCAGTCTCTACATTTATGTTCGTATAAATCGTCAAAATGTAGGGAACAGCTGATTTTTTTTTCCGCGATTTCATGGTTGGTCCCATAGTAAAAGTTGTTCATAATGACGAGTACAACGACCTCTTAAGAGGTTGTTAATGTTTTACCAATAACCTTGGATATAACCTCTGCCTAACTGAAGACAGGCGTGATGATATGTCAAGCTTATGTTATGTTTATAGATTTTAATCGTCTATAGTGCTTTTTCCACCTAAGTCCGTTGAGTAGAATCTTTGCTCCGCCGGCCATGTTGATTTTGTGCTTCTGTTGATTGTCTAAATCAGCATCCTAATTGCGTAAAGGCTCGTACACACAGGCGCGACGCGACACGCGACACAAAGGCACCGCAAGTCGCGCAACGAGCGGTGCCTTTGTGTCGCGTGTCGCGTCGCACCTGTGTGTACGAGCCTTAAAACATTATCAATCTCAATCTGAATCATTTTGAAGGATATTGCCAATCCATTGCTCCATATGTTCCAAAAATGTGTCTGCTCAACTACGTAAATAACGCAATGAATGTTGAACAACTGTCATAATGAAACCCATTGCTACTGAGAGTTTGTTACGCAATTACCCCGCCGGTAAAGTACAGACCCCAGCACATCAAGCTACTACAATCTGTAAAATTTCTTTAATAGATTTTCAACTTTGTCGCTAAAGCATAAGGTTCAAAGTTGATTGGGAATTTTTAACAGTTTCGGGTAGCTTGATGTGCTGGCGTCTGTACATGTAAAGTTTCATAAAGAAGAGAGTAAAACCACGCGCAGTGCCTAGTTTTAAGCAAATAGTTTTGCGCTGTGCACTATGCAGTTATTTAGAGGAATATCTAAATTAAAGATATATAAGGTTGTCAGTTCGGTGGCCAGTCCCGTTCACTTGGTATAATTTAGTCGTTAAAGTGCGAAAATTCAAATTTTCTCAGATACACTTTGATTGGGCTGGATATTGGTCAATTTTGGTAGGTTTAAATTGAAATTGTTAACGACTCGTTTTATTTATATTAAACTATCAGCGCCCGGCGGTTTCACCCGCATAAGTGACGGCCCCGTAGGAATATCGCGATAAAAACTACCCTGTGTCCTTTCCCGGGACTCAAACTATTTCTATACAAAATTTCATCTAAATCGGTTCAGCGGTTTAAGCGTGAAGAGGTAACATTCAGACTGACACACAGACACACTTTCTCATTTATAACATTAAGCATATCGGGATAAAAACTATCCTATGTCCTTTCTCGGGACTCAAACTACCTCTATAGCAAATTTCATTAAAATCGGTTCAGCAGTTACCGTGAAGAGGTAACAAACAGACACACTTTCGCATTTATAATATTACTAGCTTCCGCCCGCGGCTTTGCCCGCGAGGTATGTCTATAAAAACTATTTTATGTCCTTTCCCGGGATGCAATCTATCTCTCGGCCAAATTTTATCGAAATCCGTTCAGTGGTTTAGGCGTGAAAAGGTAACATACAGACAGACAGAGTTACTTTCGAATTTATAATATTAGTATGGATTGCAGAGAAGAATGTTCGTACTTACACAAAAAATCTTGTGAGAAAAATAGTTTGGTATAATTTTTTTCCTGTATAAAAACTGTTTTCCTACTTCCTTCTCAATCACGCAAAAACGGCTGAACGAATCTGGATAAAATTTTGCACACAGGTAGGTTATAACCTGGATTAACACATTGGATACTTTTATTCCGGTAGTATGTTCCCGTAGGATAATTTCCGACCACCACACGGGCGAAGTCGCGGCGATAATCTAGTATCTAAATAAACATTAGCCAAAAATATTTTTTTCTAAAATCCTATCCCAACTAATATTATAAAAATGCGAAAGTAAGTTTGTTTGTTACCTTTTCACGCCTAAACCACTGAACCGATCATCCTGAAATTTTGCATATACGTTGTCAGGTGTACAGAAACGGAGATAGGGTACCTTTCATCCCGAAAAAAAGCTGCAGTGCGATTCTGTAACCATCTCACCGTGAAAACTTAGGTGAAGCGAGCGTGGAGTGAGCTATCAACAGTGTCAATTCCTAGCAAAAACAAACTCACTTCACCTAAGTTTTCACGGTGAGATTTTTACAGAATCGACCGGCTGTTCCCGAGGAAAATTACAATAACGTTATTTTGATAATAGATGGCGCCACGTGTCTTTCGAACGGGATTGACACTTATGCGGGTGAAACCGCGGGTCGCTGCTAGTAATATAATAAAGAGAAAAGATTTGATTTTTTGTCTGTTTGTTTGTTACGTTTTTACGCTAAAACGGCTGAACAGATTTGGATGAAAATTGGCATAAGGGTAGATCATGACCTGGAGAAGGACATAGGCTACTTTTCAGCCTAGATCGCAGGCGAAGTCGCGGGCAACAGCTAGCATTAAATAAATACTAAACCAGCCAAGTCATCGAATTGAAACAAAAGTACAGTCAGCAACAAAAGCTATCGGTAAACCAACCGATCACGTGCACACCACAAAAACAATTACAATGAACTTAACATCAGTAACGTACTAATAAAGTGACGTATTGAATGCGCAGTAAACTCCTGCGCAGGTACGGTTGGCAAAACAATGGGCTTTATCAGGAATAAAGTCACTTACTTTAACGTTGGTTATCAAGATTATAAATTATGTTTGAGTACCTACTAATGTTGTTAGCATGTCGTCTCTCATGAAAGTAAGCCATTTCCCTTATTGAGGTACGGTTTGCAATGTGATTGATAAAGGTGAACTATTGAACGTTTATCAATAGATAGGTAAAAGTTTACAGTTGTCAAATTGTCAGAAACTATTGCAGTAATCATCATGTTTTGTGTCCGAAATAAAGATCTACGTGAATCACTCATGATCGAGCTAAAATTAAATAGGTTAGATGTAGGTTTAATACAGTCAATTTTATCTTTACCATGTTCAGAGACCACTAAAAAATTTTGTGAGTTAATGACAGTACCTGTTGAGTGATTCACTTTCTTTGAACTATTAGTACTAATAATAATCCAAATAGATGTTAAGATAAATAGATAATAAAATTCGATGTATGTAGATGTATCGTAAAAGGGTATAATGGGGTTGGCATGTCTGTAAGATAAAAACCCCTAAATAAAATCAGAATAAAAACAAAAAAAAAAAACATGTTTTGAAGACAGATTAACGTTTTATTTATAGTATTTTTAGCACAATATTAGATTATGATGATATGTGGCTATCCAATCCTTTGTCATTACAATTTTAGCTTTTATGATTCAAACTAGCTGCGCGCCGCGGTTTTACTCGCATAACTTTCGATCCCGTGGGAATATCGGGATAAAAAGTAGCCTATATGTCAATCTAGGATGTCAGCTACCTCCATACCAAATTTTATCAAAATTGGTCCAGCCGTTTGAGCGTGAAGAAGTAACAAACATAAACACACACTCAAAAACTTTCGCCTTTATAATAATATAGTTTGATGGCAAAAGAGGGACTTATTCGTTGCCTCAAACCTCGAAATTGTACAGCTATAATCATAGCTTTGATTTTAATTTACTACACCATTTTAAAACCTTTTTCTCTACCATAAATAAAATAAAATGACTGAATTTAAGCCTGCTTAAATGATTTTACTAAATCTATTTTGCTGTCTGTACATTAATGTATTGTTTACTTGGCATTAAGTAGCAAGGGAAGCGGGTATCGAGAACTAGTATATCGCACAAATGTATATTTACTATACATTGCACATAGAACTGTATATTATATACATTCTACCTTAAATTAGTGTAAACAGGATGCCATTGCCAATAGAATTGCGTTACAAGTTTAATAACTTCGAAATAATTGGAAGATTTTTTTTAAGAAAAATATTCTGTGTCCGCCATTTTGGGTGACGCGATGAGTACGATCGTGTTTTGTTAATTATACAGCTGATCTATTTTGTAAAAATCTCACCGGGCATAGACACTTGAGGTGAAGTGAGCTGTCAGTCGCTAGCATCAAGATGGAATGACAGCTCATTTCATCTAAGTTTTCACGATGAGATTTTTTTTACAGAATAGTTTTAACAGCAGGTACTAGGAAGAATTTAAGAATAGAGAGACTACCTACAAATATTTTCATAGGATAATATGAATCATTCAGAAAAATATAACCAAACTTTTTGAATTAAATATTGACGGCGATTAGATGTTACGTTGATTAATAGTTAAAGGGAAGAAAATATGAATGTATCAATCAATCTGCCTAACGGTTTCCCAATATGTTTGGGTTGGCTTCCAGTCTAACCGGATTCAACTGAATACCAGTATTCTACATGGAGCGACTGCCTATATGACCCCCAAACCCAGTTACTGGGTAACAAAATATTAATGAAGCGGTCTCCTAATGTACACATTCACACTAAGATTTCACAAAGCCACAAGCAATCATATCAAAATTAAAACATTTAAAGACCAGACAAAGCGGGGTAGAAGTGTTAGTGTTAAAAAAAAAAACCAAGGCAAAGGTGCGGTAATCACCGGCCAAGTCTATCGATCGCCGCAGAACGCATCGTCACCGTATTTGATGGGCGTCGGTACAAAATGGACGATATCAATATACTGCATGAAGGTTTAATGGTGCCTGTAAAAACCGCCTCCTTTTTTGAAGTCGGTTAAAAAAGAAAAAAAAAACAACGAACATTTTGAATGAGAATGCAAGTGAAAATTATTTTAAAATACATACATGTCACGGCTTCTTTTCTTGGGGGTAGGCAGAAACCAAATATGCCACATGCTACGATTCAAATTCAAATGTTTATTGCACAGTACCTACTTAATAATACATTTCTAGATGTCAAGTGAATCAGTCCACTGTGTTGCACCAATTCAGGCATGCAAAATTATCATTAAAATGATACTATGTCATAAATTACAATTAGTAGGTAGGTACCCTATACGATGTGATAAAAAAATCTTTTTTTTTTTAATTGCCAAGATTTTAAGTAAAAAGTATTTATGGCCAAACTGAATGATAGATAAATGAATTAATTTTCATTTATTTAATTAAAGTAATTTTTAAGCAATCTAGTAAAACAAATGTTTTACGCCTCTGTGTCATTAACTCATTAGACATAAAAATTTGATTAAAAAAAATGGTAAGACTTCGTCTAATCTAAGACTAACCTACCTCGAAAATAAATCGTAGCGACTGATCTACTAAGCGAGCGAAAGTGATGCAATTACTTTTGAAACGCAAAAGAAGAGAGATGGCTATAATGTGCGTGTGCGCTCGGATTATAACGACGTATGTGCCAAAACGAATTTACTCCTTTTTTAACAATATACAGGAATTAAATTAAAAACTACTTTGAGTAAACTTTGATATGATAATTCTCTACGTTTAAAAGTAAATTCCATTGAATAACTTGAGTTATGCCCCGTGATGTAGAAAAAGTAAAAAAAAAAATGGATATAATATAATAACTTTGCATTTTTTTTTGTATCGAGAAAAATTCATTGAATCGTGTATTCCTTTTACATGATACTAGACCAAAGAGTTAAAAACATATACCAAATATAATGTTAATACAATAATAAATTCATAACAATATAATTATAATCCCTATTCGACATACTTAACAAGTTATATGTCTCATCGATGGTGGAGCGTGTGTTGGATCATTCGGTTGCCTACAAAATGGTTGAGCTGGATGGTGCTGATCCACGCGTCATGTTCGTGAACGGGCGCCGTCGGTTGAGACTGGTCATCTTAACTGCCAAGGCTTATTTTAAATCTTATATTTTGAATTGTTTCTTCGTTTGTTTCCTTTTTTTACATTGTTCTCACATACAGAAGCAACAAGAATAATGTACCCAGGATTTTGTAACATCTTGATTTTAAAAAGTGTCTATGGAGTTTCTTGGCCGTTTTTCTCCATAGAGATCTACGTTTTGGAATGGAACTAGCTTCAACTTTCTGACTAACTGACAGACTATTTAATTTTGACAATTCAAAAGTGCCTGTAAAAGGTTTAATTGAAATAAATGCTTTGAGTTTGATACGAAATGGAAAAACCACATAGTTTTCAATATATCACTTTAAATGGTTCAAAATTGTCTGTACTATCTTCGCTTTAAAGCTTTGCTGGGTGCAAAGACAATCAATCTTACAATCAACCTGCTTAACATAACTTCACGCTTGTATACTCCGAGGGGTTAGGTAGAGGTGTACCGATAGTACACCCAAAGTCATGTTGAAGTCTTTCGTCAGTCATGTTTAAGTCTTTCGTCAATCATGTTTAAGTCTTTCGTCAGTCATGTTTAAGTCCCATGTAATAGGGAGCGACCCTATTGCTATCAACCGAGCACAAATCCGTACTGAGAAATTCCAGATGGAATAACGCTACCGCTGAGCATGAGGTACCATGCTCAGCGGTAGCGTTTGTGACTGCTAGACTAATGGTCTATGCAATATATAGGCTCTTACAAACAGGCGCGACTCGCGATATAATCGCGCGCGACACAAACGCACCGCTCGTTGTGCGACTTGCGGTGCCTTTGCGTCGCGCGCGATTTTTTCGCGTGTCGCGCCTGTTTGAAGGAGCCTTATTGCTGGTTATTTTTGCAGTTTCTAACGCCGCAGTATCAAAAATGCGGAAATTATTATAATATTAATGGCGGTTGCATCTAAAATAATAATATTACTTCATTAACTATGTCATTACAAAGATTAGTATGTAAATGACAAGACTACATTAAAGATGGTGGAATTATCCTTATACAACACTTATAATAGGAACTCTTTAGCAAAGATGTCGGCAGACATCCGTAATGTCTTGAAGACACCTACCATAGATCCATCGAAATCTTTGCCCTACTATTTTTGCGATCAGCTTTCACCTTTATATCTACCAGTATTTTACATAGAGCGATTGCCTATACGTTCAAAATCTATGTTAAAAACTTGTCATAAATATAGGGAAATTGGAAGTATTTTTGACAGATCAGACTGTGAACGTTCTTAGAGTTGACCTCCACAAAGAGTCACTGGGTAACACTATATCCTTACCATAGATCCATCATTGGCATTTACCTAAATAAGGAACAAAACAGCCATTTTGTAATTGGAGTTAATGTCAATTCATTTTTATTTTAAGCATTATTTTAATTTTTGAACTGCAGGATCAGTTGTCATTATATTAAACCAACGTCATTGTATGTAATTAAATAATATTACGATAAATATTCCTCATTTGTTGGTCGAAAGAATTACTTAATATCTACTAAATGATGTACCTACTTCTATGTGTATATTTTGATGTCAGAGGTCATTGTACGTTTTAATTATTAATTTAAACAAACTGTCTGTGATGCTGCTTAAAGATAAACACATTATACATTGTATTAAAAATGCTCTTACATTTAATGGTGAAATTATTATAATTTTGAAAAAAACAATTCCAAACAAAGAAAGTTCGTTAGTTATTATTTCTTAAATCAATATTAAGATAGGTACAATATTCATACAGCCAAGCAATATATTTAAAAGTATAATCTGTCATTAAAGAATAGTACACAAAAGAACCACGAGAGGGCTTGTCAATTTTTTTTAAATGCTCTAATCTGCTTAAAAGCACAGGCACGCATTCTAAAAGCCTCGGTGTTTAATTGAGGGTCGCCATTGATGTTAGATAGTCATCATGATGACTTAAACATTTTTAATGAATATTCAACGTTTCAAGTCCATCCTTTTTTTGTTTTTTAACTCCTTTGTATGTGCGTTTAATTGTTGCTATAAGAGGAATGTGGCGTATAGGAAGTATAATGCCCGGTCTTTGCTTTTAACTGATTTGTTTTAAGATTTAAGGAGATGATGTTTATTTGACCGTGTAGTGTGTAGGTAAAAAAGGTGATTTGCTCCTGAAACTGTACTACAACCGCATACACACCCAACATTAGTTATAAGAAATATTTTGTTGTAAAATAAGCTTGTTTTGTTCCTGTACACTACCCTAACTTCTTATTCAGAGAAGATATCAATAACTCCATCCTCTTTCTTCCTTTTTCCAACAGCTTCCTTTTCCACTCAGCTGTTTTTCTTCCGACTCCTTTTCAAACCATCTCCTCAGCAGCAGGGCTGCCATTTAATTTTCATCTCACAACCCTCTGCCCAACACTTTTTACTACCCATATCTTTTTCAACAGCTACACCTCCTAAAATCATCTCCCTCTCGACAGCCTTACTTCCAACTCTTCCTTCAACTATCTCTTCCACAATAGCCTTTTGTCCAATTCCTTCTTCATCAATAGCCTTACTATCACCTTCTTCTCTAGTAATTTCTCCATCATTACTTTTACTTCGAACTCCTTTATCAACAACTATACTTCCACCTCCTCTATTCATCTTTTTCTCAATACCCCTACTGCCATCTCCATCTTTTTCAACTGCCATTCTTCCAGTATCTTCTTTAGCCATCTCTCCCTCAATGCTGTTCTTCAGTCTCCTTTTATTTCATTAGCCTTACATTCTCTAGCTTTCTCTACCTTCTCTACCTTGACATCGTTTCTCCGAAGTGTTTCAGCTTCTTTTTCTACAGCCTAACTACCATCTCTAACCATATCTTCTTCAACAGTACGACGAGAGCCTCCACGGCGGAGGCTACATGGAGGGCGGCGCGATGTACCATGAACACAGACTGTCTCACCCGCACCTACCGCCGGTCCACTACCCCCCTCCCGCGGCGCCCGCGCACGCCCTGCCAGGAGAGCCACTCGTACACAAGAGGGACAAAGACGCTATTTACGGGTGAGTGGTAACGTGTGATTTTGAGGTATTTTTGTGGTTAAGTCTTCTTTCTTCTCTCTCATAACACGACGCAAGTCTTCCAGAAGTCTTGCAACCCAGTCATGCTCCCATAAGTCTTAACTTATCAAAGTGTCGACGTTTTGTAAGAGAGGTCAAATTGTAAGCCAACGAATGATGGTTGATGCAGGAAGTTTTTTTTTTACCGTTGATTTTGACATTATAGGTGAACTAGTCTTCTCCATTAAATATAACACAGAGCCTGTGATCTTACTGACTGACAAATAAAATACAACCTAACCACTGAAGATAGAAACACTAATTCTGGAAGATGAGTTTCAATGCTTGCACTATAAGGAATAATTTTCAAACACCACCCCTGAGTTGGACAAAAAAGGGGTTGAAGTTTATGATGTAAATAAATTTGAGGGCAAAAACAATAGTTATGCCAGGATTTTGTGAGTGTGCCTAAATTACTAAACCAGCTAAAACTTTAATGAGTTGGATTGCCCTCTAGCAGTTTTACATACTACCTTCCTGCTATTAAAATCTACTCTTGCTCCAAAACTAAATAGTAATAATCGTAAGTATTGTCAACCCTAACAATGTTTGTTTCTACTTTAAAACAACAACAAACTTGGCCCAATCTTTGGCTAAACTTTGGCTATCAGTCTCCCCTTGAGATGTTAGATAAACTACATAAAGGTGCCACATTTGACGCTTAACCGTCCGTTTGCAGCCATCTTAATGTTATCTGATCAAAAGTTGTCAAGAAGAGGTTAGGCGCCATTGGCAGCGAAGTGTGGGGTCCCAGTGTTAGAGGGTGTGAAGGTACAGATGATATTCACCGAGACATGCAGCGGTTTTGGTATTATGTGACCTCACCGTACCGTCTTTTTGGCACCCATTTTTGAAGGTGCAAAAGTAGAGGATTATGTACTCTTTAGTAGATGTGACTGATGTTAGAAATATACATACATATATCAGTATAAATACAGACTATCAATAATAATTGTACAATTGGTAGTTATCTGGTACAGATAGCTATTTGGTACCGATAAAACAAAGTTGTAAAGGCTCCTACAAACAGGCGCGACACGCGATTTAATCGCGCGCGACACAAAAACATTGCTTGTTGCGCCACTTGCGGTGCTTTTGTGTCGCGTGTCGTGTTGCGTCTGTTTGAAGGAGCCTTAATGTGTGATGATGACTTTGCAGGCTTTAAAGGACAAAGTTATTTTTTTCAAAATTTAAAAAAGTTTTTATTATAATTTAGGTGGGACCATTTTGTCCCTTTATCAAATGATTCATATTCTATACAAGATATTAATTAGTTGAGGTGTGAAAGCGGAACAATTAAAATCATTCCCTCACTGAGTAGGTAAACAAAGAATAGTTATTTTATTTGTTCAATATAATAAAGATAACTCAAAAGTAAGTCATTATCTAGAAAACAATTGTGGAATAAACTACTCGTAATAATTGTAAGGAGTTATAAAAGTGTTAAAGAAAGGAAACATTGACATTTTACTGTACTTCTTTACAATTTTATTTTTATTTTGATGAGTTTAAAGGCTCCTACAAACAGGCGCGACACGCAATATAATCGCGCGCGACACAAAGGCACCGCTCGTTGCGCGACATGCGTTGCCTTTGTGTCGCGTGTCGTGTCGCGCCTGTTTGAAGGAGCCTTAAGGCAACACAAACCAATAGAAATAAGTAGATATGTAGAAAGCGGACGGAACCCTTCGTAAGCGATTCTCACTCGCACATACCTATGTGCGAGTGAGAATCGCTTACGAAGGGTTCCGTACCACTGAGCAATATTTAACACTGCATTTTCGAAAAATAGTTTAGTAAAAAAATCGAGCAAAAACCTCTGTTTTTTATTTTTTTTTTGCTGTAATTGCGGGAACACTGTGTGTACTAATAAGTGATTTCAATTGTCTACGGTTCGAAATATGCAAGCCTGTGACAGACGAACGGACAGCGGAGCCTTAACAAAAAGGTCCCGTTTGCACCCTATGTATACGGAACCCAAAAAATAAAAACCTTTTCACAATATACAAATAGAACAGTAAATTTATAACTTCACAGAGTAAAAAAACAATTTTATAGTGTGTCTAACTGCAGTAGACCCTAAAGTTACCTTTTTTAATTAATTTCCTGGTAATAATGTTGTGTTCCTACGATGCAAAGGTCAGCACAGACTATCGTATGCGCATACGCATTGATTGCAGTTTTTTGCACTACAATCACACGTTGTAAATTTTATTACAATTAAAGTGTAATTTATATGTATTTATTAGTTATTTAACTGGAGGTGTTAGGGTTCTTCGGGTTTTAATTGTTTTATTTAGGTACATATTCATACATACATAGCTATACATCACCGTCGAAGTAGACCACAGCGAAGATGGTGCGACGTTGTTGTAACATTTCCAGGGCCAACATGGCCAGAGATCGCACAAGACAGGGAGGTTTGGAAGAAACAAGGGGAGCCCTTTGCCCAGTAGTGGGACAAAATACAGGTTAACAAAAAAAAAACCGTGGCACTCCGGGAGTGCCGACAAAAGTGAAAACAAAACACAAACAGAATACTTTGCCATCACTCACTGACATATCGGATATACATTAAAACCGAATACATCCTGAGGACAGCTGAACATATCCGAAGCGGGTATTTTTTTAATCGTCTTATAAATAAAACACACGCGATGTCGCTTACGGTAACAGTGGCGCGAGTTCAATGGTTTCTCCCATTTAAAAAATGCCCAACGCGTCTGAAGAAGTTTTCGCTTCAAAGACATACAGTGCGTGCCACGTAAGAAGAGACTTGACCCCGCCTCCCCCGGTCTTTCCGCCGCCCCTATGACGTCCGGTCCCCTCCCGCACTCAGACCTCATACCGCTAAAGATACCTAAAATCGTGTTCTGCGCATGTCAGACCACGTGGTGTGTCAAGTCTCTTCTTACGTGGCACGTACTGTACCTACTTAATTATATACGCTCTCCGATTTGTTTGGTTTTCGAAGGGGGGAAATGTAAATAGCTTAGTTCTGAGTATGCGTGTGACTTTGTCAATAGTTTTGTCGGTAAGAAATAAGGCAAATGCATGTCTATGCAATCATCATCTCCCTAGCCCTATTCTAACTATTTTTGAGGTCGGCTTCCAGTCATAAGGCTCCTTCAAACAGGCGCGACACGACACGCGACACAAAGTCACCGCACGTCGCGCAACGAGCGGTGCCTTTGTGTCGCGCGCGATTCGCGTCGCGAATCGCGCCTGTTTGTAGGAGCCTTAACCGTATGCAGCTGAATACCAGTATTTTACGTCGAGCGGCCTTCACAAACTAATTACTGGGTAACATGATACCCCTTGGTTAGACTAGTTGTCAGACTTTCGGACTTCTGATACAATAATAAACCTGATTCCTTAGTACCTAATTCATATGTAACATACATAGTTTTTTTTTTTTTTTTTTTTGTTTAGCCTGTGCTGTCCCACACATAGTTAACTCTAGTTAATTATTCACAAAGCCATTATCATGATTATTTTATTGTAAATAGTAAAAAAAGCACCCGTAGTTTGGATCGTAAAGCATTGTGATTGTCTTACATTATTTAGCTATGGAACAAATTACATGGTTTAGATTATGGGGATCTATTGCAAAATGGCTGAATCTATGTACATTTCACAAATGATTGAGGTCTCCATAACTAGGTAGGTACCGACTAAACATGCCAAAAATAAATTGCAGATATTAAAAAAAAGGTCAGATATTTGATAAACTCTAAAATAAAGTATTATTTGGCCACTAGAATATAAATTTTAAGGGACATTCAACAAAGTTATTCAGTAAAATTCTGTTCAAATGTTTTTAGCCTTTGGCAAACAATATATTATTACTATATACCATGTACTTTAGCTACGGAACCCCTTCATCACGCACTTAGTAACTTTTTAAGCTCCCATAGGCTGATGCGTAGAACGGAAACAACGTATATTTCGTTACACTCGGTTGGATAAGCAATACAAGTATAATTTAAAAAAAATTACTTCAATAATATATATCTCTTTAGTTAGTTATTACTTCACGAAGTAAAACTGTTTCTTAGGGAATAGTTGTAGGTTTTTATTGAATTTCTTTGGGAATATAAAATAAATAAAGTACTTGTCTATGCTATTTCATTTTTTGTTTTAATAGAAATAGTAAAAAATAAATTGGATAATCCAAAAGTGCACGACTTTTAATTCTTATTTGATCGTATAAAAACCATAGATATTATATTAGTCAGTTTTTTATTAATTATAATTATACTACTTTATAAGAGCCATTTTCAATAGGGTTCCCGTAAGGGCAAAACGCTCTATTATAAAAAAAAATTGACTCAATTAATTGATTTTTTGCAAGCTACAATGTTTTCGGGTTTCACACTTGATTGACGGGAAATTTTTTAGAAATATTTTGATATATTTTCGTTTCTACTGCATTAAAACAATTTTGAAAAGTACATTTTTTTTTAACCTATGCTGTCCCACTGCTGGGCAAAGGCCTCCCCCAAATCCTTCCAGGAACTCTTTTCCCGCGCCACCTCGAACCAGCCCTCGCGGTACGCGTCCAGGTCATCTCGCATACATAATTGATATCCATTATATTATCTATACAATTTTATATAAATTAAGTAGGTTCTGTGTACTAGCAGGAGTATAACAATAGAAACAGTTGCAGAAAGGAGACAAAAAAATGTTTCGATCGTAAAGCACTCTATAATGCTTCGAATTAAGGCTCCTTCAAATAGGCGCGACACGACACGCGCGAGACACAAAGGCACCGCAAGTCGCGCAACGAGCGGTGCCTTTGTGTCGCGTGCGATTATATCGCGTGTCGCGCCTGTTTGTAGGAGCCTTTATGAGTCGTGCAATAAAATCATTAGAAATACGGGTGGTCCGTTATTTACTTTAGCTCCTCTACAAAACGACTAAGATACAAAGGGATTTTCAAATATTGATGCTTTCTTTAAGATCACTAATATTTTATAGAGGTATGAGGAATAGGGTGTAAAGTTCACTCATCCTCCATAGAAAAGGGAGGAATTTCTTAAAAAAAAATCACATTAATATTATAAAGGCGAAAGTTTGTGAGTGTGTGTGTGTTTGTTACTTCTTCACGCTCAAACGGCTGGACCAATTTTGATAAAATTTTGTATGGAGGTAGCTGACACCCTGGATTAACATAGAGGCTACTTTTTATCCCGATTTTCCCACGGGATCGACACGAAATCGCGACTAGTAGTTTAATAAAAATAAAAAATCGTCACATAAAACCAGTATCTCTTGCAACTCTCCAACCATTGCTACTGCTAGGTAAAGAGCAAAAAGAATGCTTAATTCTTGAAAAAATCTTGGCAATCCTTCAATGATGATCAACCCGCACCCAAATTGCGTAACACACTCTCAATAAAGGCTCGTACACACAGGCGCGACGCGACACGCGACACAAAGGCACCGCAAGTCACGCAACGAGCGGTGCCTTTGCGTCGCGCGCGATTCGCGTCGCGCGTCGCGTCTGTTTGCAGGAGCCTTAATGAATCATTTTGAAGGATATTGTTAATCCCAATCTTAAGGCCGCTATCCCACTGGCGTTTTACGAGCGTCGGCGTCTCTCGAACGTCTGCGCAGCGTCGACGCCGCGCAGACGCGACGTTGACGTCGCGTCGTCGCGTGACAAGCATTAACGTCCACTGAACGCGACGTTAACGTCGCGCACATGTACCTGTTGCCAACAAACGCGACGTTAACGTTGCGCAGACGCGACGTCAACGTCGCGTTCAGCGGACGTTAATGCTTGTCACGCGACGACGCGACGTCAACATCGCGTCTGCGCGGCGTCGACGCTGCGCAGACGTTCGAGAGACGCCGACGCTCGTAAAACGCCAGTGGGATAGCGGCCTTATGTGTTCGAAAAATGTGTCTGCTTAACAACGTAAATAACGCACAATGAATGTTGTTGAACCGTCAAACTGAAAGCCATTCTTACTGGTTAGTGTGTTACGCAATTACCCCGCTATATCTACTGCTACTCGTTAACCATTAGATACTACTCTCCAAAGAGCAAAAAAGACTACCTCATTCATGAAAAAATCTTGGCAATCCTTCAATGATGACCTACCCGCTGTCACTGGTACCCCACCCGACACAGTGGCTGAACTACAAAGATGATATCAACGTCACGTACACATCTGCATCTGATCTCTGATCAGCCGCGTCAGGTCGCGTCAGCCGCGTGAGAGGTCATCCGCTCACAATTGGACCATATCTCTACATTTTTATTAAGATTTAACGCTTTTTTTTGGAGTTGCAATGCCTTAAGGCTCGTACACACAGCCGCGACGCGACACGCGACACAAAGGCACCGCAAGTCGCGCAACGAGCGGTGCCTTTGTGTCGCGCGCGATTCGCGTCGCGCGTCGCGCCTGTTTCCAGGAGCCTTTATACGTTTAAAAAACAAAGTGTTTTTAAATTAGGTTTTTGACTTTACCCGAAAACGTTAAAGCCATAAAGAGGGTTTTGGTTTTAGCAGGCAATGTCTTATGGCATATAATGCCTATGCTAGCATAAAAACCTATAAAGTCCTCACTGACGACGTTTTGTCGACGGAAGAATAGACAAAATTACACATTGTCATGCTTAGACGCGTAGAAAGGCTCCTTCAAACAGGCGCGACACGCGATAAAATCGCGCGCGACACAAAGGCACCTCAAGTCGCGCATCGACCGGTGCCTTTGTGTCGCGCGCGATTATGTCGCGTGTCGCGCCTGTTTGTAGGAGCCTGAATGCGTACAAATATTTTTACAATCTGTAACTTTGTCTATTCTTCCATCGACAAAACCCATTTCTACGGCAGTCATGTTACGCGTGTACACAGGTCACCTCTTTTTAAGAAGGAGAGAGTAATCCACCACGCGGCCCCAGTGCGGGTTGGTAGATGTTAAATGTCCTATAATTAACTAATTCTCTTAAAATTTGTAATACATTCCACAATTTAGTTCTTTAGTTCCATCTTTTATGTGGACCCTATCAGATAATAATCATCTATGGTCGAACAATGCTCAAGTACTTATCAATTAGATTTGAGTATCTAAGGGCTGATTTTTTAATAATCAAATAACTTTTATCTGAAGAATAATTATGACAGTTTGACATATATTTTCTATACAAACCACAATATTTATTCCTCAGATAAAAGTTATCTGTCTATTGAAAAATCAGCCCTAAGAAGACAAAAAAAATAAATGAAATGCCATAAAAATGGAGATTCATGTTCTGGAATATGGATATATTCATTTTGACATTAATTTTTTTTAACTTCATTTGACATTAAGTTTTAAAATATGCTACGTAGGACACTGACATTATGTCACTTTTTTTTCAGGCCAACGTAAATATTCATACAGCCTTTCGAAATGAAAAAAAAAAACTAATGCTTAACCGATGTCCCTGTTTCCAGGCACCCACTGTTCCCCCTGCTGGCGCTGATTTTCGAGAAGTGCGAGCTGGCAACGTGTACCCCCCGAGACCCTGGCGTGGCGGGGGGTGACGTATGCTCGTCAGAATCCTTCAATGAAGACATCGCAGTCTTCAGTAAACAGGTAAACGATCAATCAAGAAAAATAAGGGATGCACGATTGGCAGTTGTTTTGAACAGTTTAAGAATACCAAGGGGTACCTACAACAACCCAGTTACTGGGTATTTATTACCCAGTAAAATAGTTAGGAAAAGGCTAGACGGATGATGATGATGATGAAGAATGCTACCCTAAACAAAATCTTCTAAAATCGTAATAATATTTGCCATCGACACGCAAGAATAAGAACAGTATTTCACCATTTGATCTGTTAAGATTTTTTTGACCTGCATTGCGACATGCAATGCCAATTTTAATGATCCTGGGTGGCCAGCGTACTTTACCCTGTTTTTGTAACTTCAGTCAAAGATACCTTAATGAATAATTGGTATTATGAATATTATTACCCTAAAAATAAACAAATTATTGTATTAATATGTACTACAGAAGTCTGGACTATAAGAGGGTAGAATCGCGTTTTCCTAAACCATTGAAGACATAAAAAACATTCAAAGGAACGAACTAGAATTACTCTGTGAAGGGAGCTTGAATAACTGGGCACGACACACCTGCTGCCTTTGTCTAATAATAAGTAAAAAAAAACATGGCGGGGTTACCAGATTGAAAATTTTGAAATATTATCAATAAAACAAGTTACTTTTTAGGCTTATTCTTACTACGATAAAAATAAATGTAATTTACCCTTCCTTCCATTAAATAAAAAACGTAAACAGTAAATTATTCTCTAAACCAGTTTAAAAATAAATGCAAAACCCCCGAAGAAAACACACTGGCAACTTTGCATATTCATTCGAATTTTTAAATGTCGTTCAAGATGGCGCCCAGTAAATCAGTAGCGGCAATTTCTTCTGCATAATGCTTTAATAACTATAAACTTGTAATTAGTAATGGTAAAATCGAGCACGAGTAAATACAAGTTAAAGCGATTATCGATTGTTTACGCACTCTAGTCTCGCTTTTCGGTTTGTTATCGAAGCAGCTAAATCGAGTTTGTGAGTAGGTACTTGAATTAATTTTCGATTGATTGTAATCGATTTGATGCGTGTATTTCTTTCAATTTTCATTTACTTTCTGATAAGAAAGTTTTAATTATGGAAGAATGAGTTGTTTAAGTTTTCTGAGGATTACGCAATATTAATAACATTGGAGAATGTCTACCTTCAACGTTACCTACCTATTTATGTACTTACTTATAATTTTATGTAGGTACAGACATTCCATGTGCATTAGAAATAAGTAAGTAGACTTTTATCTATGGTTCAGCATAGTTTAATTGTTTTAAACGTTTTGAATACCTCTATAAGCAGTTGCTCTATAAAAAAGTTCGTTCAATTAATATGGCTCATAAAACAACCAAAATATTTGTGATCCAAAGCGTCCCCTCTTCATTTCGAGCTAGACACCCATGGCCATAAAACTAACAAAGCACCTTGTAATAAGAGCGAGAAAAGCTGATAAAGTAACATTCAAAGACAAACTTGATTTACGACTCCGTCTGCAGAAACAAAAAAAAAAGATCGTCCCTTCAACCATAATCCCTTGCCTGTTAAAAAAAATAACTTTTTGTTTATTCTCAAATTCTGAACAAACTTCCTGGAAGGACACTTGTTCAAAATGGCAATATTATAAAGAAAGTGTTGCCACATTTATAAAAATGATATTTCATTACGGAACCTATAATAACATGACAAGGCAGATTGCTTAATACTTATTATTGAACTAAAAAAAAGGAAAATGGAGTCATTTTGTAACAATTCGGGGCTTCGTAAAACTGGTAATCTGTACAAACCAATAATCAAATAACGTGTAATTTGTAACAAAATTATGTTACCGCGATATCTTTGTGGGTTTTTCATTTTTTTTTTTCAACAATAGGCACAATAGCCTGTTGACATGTTGCGGCTGATATGCAATTTAAAAAATAACTTTGATGTCTTCACATTCACGATTCCACCGGATGCGACTTTGTAACGACGTGCAATTTGAATTTCACTTTTAAAATTTGATTGTTATATTATTCAGCTTATATCCTTGCGAGGGGTTATTTTTGCAAATGCAGAATGTAGAGGAATATTTTCTGATATAATTTTTAATATTAGTAGTGCATTTATTGTAAAAAAAAAAATTGTTAAATTTGCTATAGAAAGCGTAGGTGCTAAAAGTAGCTTTTCTATCAAGCCGTCTCGTATCGTAGAGCTAAGTTAGTATATCGATTCTTTATCAGTCAAAGACTTTATTGTATTATAATTATTGAAATTAAATTGTATTTATAAGTGGAAACGGCGGCGACCCGTGGGACCTCGCCGAGATAAATGGTGCACCAGTCACTCAGTGTCATGGAACTGACCAGTGTTTATGTATTTATTGACATAGGTTCCTTACTGATAAGTGAATATTTACTATTTAAATGCTTGGTAGAGCAAAACATTATCGATCTTGGGAGAAACCAAAAATACTTTGTGGTTTTGTAAAATTTATAATTTGCTACTATGGTTGTTTAAAATATCTTGTATTTAAACAAAAATTGTACATTTGCTACCTATTAAAATCTCCTAAGTTTGAAACATTTTATACTGTTTTTTGCCATGTCATTAAAGGTTTTCCATATCTCTTTTCTCTCTTGATGTAACTTTCGCAACAAATTAAGTAACAAATTCCTTTTTTAAATTACGAAATCGTTTGACGCCTTGACAGTAAAAATATACTATCAGATACAGATTAACACTGTAAAATGACACATTTATCAAATGTTTGGACGCGTAACACGTACGAAATCTAATCGGTCGCTTTAATTACTATAATAAAACGTTTATCGGTAGCCGTGGCACGTGAAATCGCAATAGATAGAGATAAAACACGTATCGCCCTCTCTTTCCAACGCTAAATAAGTGACGTCCATAATTCATACCACGAAATAAATCATAAACCGTAAAGTGTTTATTTTCAACGTACTTAATATGTTATAAATTTATTTAAGTGGCGTGCGGTGCGATTGTGGGCCAAATGATTGATATAGTGCCCTCCCCGTGGACGATCGGTTTAGTTGTGATACTGTCATCCCATCATGGATACTCGCCGTCACTACCGTGCTGATGCAATGACTGAGTACGTTCTGTGCACTCGATACTCGACGACTCGAGTACGGACGATGAGTTTAGCTCTTTTTGTTGTCATTAATCGTTCCCTGAGTGACAGTGAGTCCATTTTTTTATAGTTTCAATGGTTCGTTTGTTTATCGCTAGATAGGTTTTCTAATGTCTGTCAAGTGTGACGTGTCTATTGGTAGTAAAGAGCCACCCAGCGGATTAATGAAGCAATCGAGACAAGGATTAAGTGTACTCCGCCATTTCTACAGCTCTCATGACGTCATGTAGGTACCTACTTAAAGTTGGTTTCTTTCACCCTCCTACACTACAAGTTTCCTTCAAATTGAAACAAATTGCTTCATAAGCTCCGTTTCTCTTAAAGCTAAATCTGGCAGCCTTATAAACCCGAAGCATTCAACAAACAACATTCCATTTACGAGACAGCTTATTAAGCTATCGTGTAATGGAACGTTAAAACAAAAATCGCACACAACGCCGCGCCGCCGCTAAATAACTGGATAAATCAAGATATTTTTATAGAAACGGAAAGTATAATGAGATGTAATTAAAACTTAATTGCGGGAATTTTAATTGACAATTGCCGGGAGAGGATCTATCTATGTGGGAATCGATTCCGAAATGTTTTTTTGTTCACATCACTAATGATGGGGAGGGAACCTGGTATGTCGATATGTTAGGTTTTTCTTTTTTTTCTTCATGTTATGCATTGTTACGTCATAATACAACGCTTCATTGGTTTGACAGCTAGTGTCTACGTCTGATTAGTTCATTAGTCAATGTTAGATTGGAAATATCTGGAACTGATTCTAGTTGTGATAAAGTAAAGCTGTTGCCTGCCAGTTTATGTAAATTACTATCAGTAGTTCTAACTTAATTTTGTAGTTCAGGAATGTTGCTAATTTTCTAAAATCAATCTATGAAAGCCTAAATTGATCTGATTATTTTACAATAGTTTCTGCCCGCGATTTTTAACGCGTGAAATTTCCTGTCTTGGCATTAAATATATCCTATGACACTCGGCAATACTGTAGCTTCTATCAGTGAAAGAATTTTCGGATTCGGATCAAAAGTTCTGTGGATTACTCCCTACATACAAATTCACAAATTTTACCTGTCTATACTAATATTACAAAGAGAAAATAGGGTGAGTGGGGGGAAGATAGAAAACGGGTTAACACAAAAAGTTGTCCATAACGTCAGACTTAATGCAGTTTTTGCAGTTATGACAACATTGTTAAGATCGCCATTTTGTTACGTTGCACATATCAATCAGCGTTTACCGCTTTGAGTGAATGGTTGTGTGAAAAATGCAAATGTCTGCGCAGTGACTTTTACGCAAATTAATCGAGTGTTTTAATCTTACCCCGTGTTCTGTAACTTTACTTACGAGGTGAATACGAATGTTTTATTGGAATATCTACTCATTATTTTTAATTCTTAGTTGTGTTATTACATCCAAATATGGCTATTTTTCGTATTTTAGGATTTATTTCAATTTTCCATCTTTACCCACCAATATTTGACGGGGTAAGAAGAACATTTAAAAGTTTCGACCTTACCCCGTTTTCAAAAGTCATACTAATAGTCAGATGTTCTCAAACTGTTCATGATGATTTTATGATGTTCTTATAGAATATCGTTTATGCAAATTTTGAATGAATTAATTTTGTGTATAATTGATTAGTGATTACAAATATTATTATTATAAATACCAACTTAGGACTACCGAATGACTATTCAATAATTGCATTTTGTCAATTCAGAATCACCATGCCACGTAACTACGTCCGGACATCGGCCATAGAGAAAGTAAAACGGAAGGAATCTTTATAATATAATACGTCATAGTGTGAAAGAACAAGACATCCCGAAAAATCCGTGCCGAAGTCGAGATTATTATGTTAAGGCAATTTTAGACAGGGTCAGTGCACAAGTCAGTTATCGGCGCCAGTGCCCGCGCCTAGACTGGCTTCCACTGTTTACATGGTGTCAGTAGTCGCGGCTAGTTTTCACGGTGAGCACACGTTTGTGAAGTCAGTGAAGAAAAATGAATTCGCGAAACGGACGAAAAAAACATTTTCTCTTACTAGCCAGATGCAACGTCACCCCACAAAGCGGCGCCAGTAACTGACCAGGCTGTTTACACGGGGTTTTTGTCACTGGCGCGGGTGGGCGCGGGTTGCGGGGGGCGCCGACTGGCTTCTAAATATTCGTGTGCGAATTTACAAGCCAGCGCTGACTTCCCGCCACTGGATTGACTTGAAATCAATTTACACGGGTTTTTTTTGGGTCAGCGCTGGCTTGTCTCGATTTCGGCGCCAGTCACTGGATCTGTCTAAATCTGCCTTTAAGAATTAAGGTACAACTCGTAGCCAACTGCAAGCAGCAGCAGCAGGCGACGTGTCGCCTCGACACTACTGGCTTCTATGTGTTTCTATGAAATACCTTCCGTAGCTAGCGACACGTTGTTTTCATAGAAATATATAGACCCCAGTAGTATCGCAGCGACACGTCGTATTCTGCTGCTGTCTGCAGTCGACTACGAACTCGTACCTTTAGATGTAATAAAGATTAAAATTGAATCTTTAAAGATATTGATCCTAAATATGGCAAATTAATGTAAGATAAGTGATTTGTTATTGCTTTTTTGCCTTTGAAGAGTCTTTTTATGTTTTTGTTATGGGCATGAAGCCATACATTTTTTTTTTCTAAGTTGTTGCTTGGATAACTATTTAATTTTGAAATATTTTATCTTTATGTCACTTTTATTTGTTACGTATTGCGCTACATTTGTAGACTCAGATGAAAGAAAAATGCAAACTCTCTGTTTTGTAATATCTCGGTAAGTATTAGGATAAAGTAAAATTAAAGGATATATTTGATTGATAGCAATGTTTTATTTTCAGTATAACCTTAAGCAATTAAAGTGGAAAGTTTGAGAACCTCTTTGTCAATCTTCCCCCGGTGGGGTATGATTGAAATATATAAAAATATAAAAACGTTATATCTTTCTTAACTAAAGGAATTTTGACACTTCAGTCAGTTCTCAGTTTTTAGGGCACTTCAAACTGTAGACTAGTGACCACCAACAGCGTCTGACAATCATTTAAACGATTCTAGAAACTATTTCGATCTTTCCCCATCACCCTTTCATCTTTCCCCTGGTTCATTT
The DNA here is from genome assembly GCA_963855955.1 of Luperina nickerlii. NCBI lineage: Eukaryota > Metazoa > Arthropoda > Insecta > Lepidoptera > Noctuidae > Luperina > Luperina nickerlii. The sequence goes on from OY979680.1 coordinate 19,300,809, forward strand.
TCGTGATAAAAACATTTAATTTAATTTTTTTTATGCTTTGGAGCAGATTTAACAGGATGTTATTAATATGATAGAAAAATATACTCTTTGCTCTTTACTCAAACAAATAATTTTTCAGCATAAGCCCATATGTACTGTTCTACAAGACTTCAAATACAACACTGCTCATCTCATCAAAAAACCGTTAGATCTTGCCCCCACTCACCCTATTTGATTTGTTGTTTGTTTGTTACATTGTCACGCTAAAACGGCGGGAAAGATTTGGATGAAATTTGGCACATCGGTAGACCGTGACCTGCATTATGACATAGGATACTTTTTATCCCGATATTCCCACGGGATCCAGACTTATACGGGTGAAACCGCGGAGCGTTTGTATTAAAGAAGTAAGAAATAAGAAGATGAAGAAGTAAGAAAAGGTGACAATCTATAGATTGTCACCTTTTCTTACTTCTTCATCTGATGATCATTCTTAGGTTCTTACGTTTCCTAATCAACTGATTCCATTCAAATCCGAACCATTACAAGACATATTTTTTGTCAATTAACCAGTTTTCTTTCACATTTCAATATGTTCATTGTTCTTGCGCGATGTTTGAATGGCGTGCATCGATGTCGTTACATCGATGTTGTTCTCATTACTGCGCTTTTTAGTACAGTTCACACAAAACTCCACCGTATTGAGTTCATATTAGTTCATTCCGATTTAATTGTATATTTTTATTGGTTATTGTATGCCGTCACGGTGGCTTGGTATTGCGGGATCGGGAGGTACTTAGCTGTACGGTAACTGCTTGAGTATGAGTACCTATGTCGGTTTTCATCTTCGTGTGTGTTTGTATAGGGATTATACGCTTGTTAGTAGCTGTTATGACTGCATTCAGAAGCGGGAATGTATAGAAAATCATGCTGATTGAATTGAAGTGTATACTGCTAGATTTCGCATGCAATCATGCAAGCTAATCCTTTAAAAGAACATAATCATTTTTATGTTCTGTCATTCGATTATTCATTACGTTAAACTTTCCCCTTACGTCAGTGACGAATTGATGATGAAAATTAATTACAAAATCACAACAACATCAATTTGATTGAGTCTCGCTGATGTATTGGCTATTAGATGATTCTATTACAAAGCCGCTGTTTGGCAGACTGATCACCGTCAATCACTTTCAACTGCCATTTTCTAAGTATTTCTGCCATTATAGCGAGTTTACTGAATATTAATAGACTAGTAATCGATCTTATAATGTTGGATTAAACGATAAAAGAATATACAGTTGTTCTGTAACTAGACTTTATAATTACAAGGCAAGTAGCGCCGCAGGAAAAAACCTAGTATGTGCACAGTGCACACGCACGCGCACTAGATGATGAATCTGCAGATATGAGGTTTAGACAGATTTATGCGTCATTGAATTTTTTGCATTCGCGGATTGTGTTTTTTCATTGCAATCGACGGTTGCAGATTGCAAAGATTAGTAAAAGTAATTTTACTATACGGTATAGTATAGATTTACGATGCAGATAGGCTATCAGATGAAAAGACAACTTATTAGAAAAGCAGACACGTACGCATCCTATGATTCAATGCAAGGAATGTCGAAAGTTGATGAAAGGTGTCTGACGTTTTATAATTTTACAATCCCATATTACACGATCTTGTGTATTCATTTACAAAAAGGATTAGCACGGAGTCTTGAACATACAAGATCACTTCCCGGCCAACCGACCCGTGAACCGACACTGTCAAGCTGCCACAGATACTGCTCACACGCAGCATTGTGATGCGCAGCGTCAAAAGAGAGTACATTGTGTATTTGTTTACATCTGCCCGTGTTCCGTTTAACGCTATAATTGACAATTGTCATGGGATTTGGACGCGCAATTTAACCTCTTTGTCGTACTGATCCAATTCAACGTTTCGCGCCGAAATAAAATAAATAATGGAAATGGCGGATCGGTCCGCTCGCGCAGCTGCGCCCGCGCAGCGCGCCACGCAGTATTCATTAGCTGCGCGCGCTAGAGTGGAACCGCGATACGATACGTTTTTTGTTATCTCGCTCGCACGCAGCACTTGCATTTTTTTTTCGACAACGCATCGGCGATTTCGTTTTATCGTCCCCATCGAGTGGTTTTTGCCGTTTGGAATTCCTTACGCATCTTGTTTCGGGTTCGTTTGTTGATAAAAATTGTTGGGTTTTAGATACACTCGATCCCGGGCTCGTGGGAAACCTTCGAGGTCCCCAAGATTTCTTAGTTAATTTTCGTACCTCGTTTGACCTCGGTCGACGAGCCGAAGAAAATAACGGCAATCGCAAATTGATTACAGTCTGTTGTATTTTTTGCGTAATCACCAGCGTGAGCGTAAAGGATATCACCTATTTAATACGCATTACCCGCGACGTTGCTCGCGTAACATTGATGCGACCATTTAATTACGAAATGGGGGCCACGACACGTACGTAAAGACAAAAAAACCTTATGTAACGACCGTTTCTTAAGTCACATGCGAAAATGCGAATAGCATACTTTTAAAATGTCGATAATAAAATTTACAGCAGCCGCCGCTACAAGGTTACGGCACTCGGACTTTTATTTTTTATTGTTGTGGCATCTCCGTGAAAGTGGTCATTAATAAAATTAATAAATGTTGTTCTTTGAAAAAATAATTATAAATGCGATTAGATGCGTTTCGCGCTTCATTCACAATTATTGAGGCTAATGAATTCTTGTCATGATAACCAGCGCTGTTACAATATTTATTAGATTCGTAACTATCGCTTGGCACAGCAGATTACCTGTTACTGTATTGTTTGTTTCGGTAGTTCAAGTCGACATTGTTTATGCTATCGAAACTGTCCCTTATAACCTCCAATGCAATTTAAGTCCTAGTAACTTTTAGTAGAGTACAAATTTCATCACCCGCTCTACATTGCAAGAATGTGCAATGTTTTTCAATTTACTAAAGCGACTTCTTTCCATCTCGATACAAAACATTCCTCGACTAAATTAAAGGTCAGTTCATTCATTTATTCTGATTACAAACATCGATAAAATCTATGCAATTTTATAAAAGGCTGGTCACCGACAGAACTAAATAAAAGTATGTTATTATGAGAATTTTCTTTAACCTTTGCCTACTGATTGAGGCCCGGTTGCACCATGCGATAGCGTGCGCCTCTCAATTAGTGCCTGACACGCTGCGTCGACCGACCCGCGTCGAGTTTTTGTCCGTTTAAAGCGGCATTAATATGCCGATGAACTAAACATTATGCTCTTTCATCACTCACTATGACGTCAACTAGAAAATAAAAATAAAGAAAATACGACGACGTTCAGAGGTCATTGCGGCCGGACGAGATTTCGGAAAATAGAACACGAATCACGGCCGCAGAAGGGACGCGCTCGAAATTTAAATTCGTCCAAGGGTTCCCGAATTTGAATACGCCAATCGTAACGCGCGCCGACGTGATTGGTCAGTGGCTTTTCGGCAGTCTCAAGGGTGTTTTAATTTTACCTAAACGTTTTATGTACCAAGATAATATTTAGACAAAAATATACCTACAGAATGTAAGTAGGTACAATCAAATCAAACGCAAGGACTCTAATTAAAACTACCAACAAGCCTGACAAATTAAACCAACTTAAAACAAGGAAAGTTATCAAAACAAATCTCCCGAAACTTCTATAACAGGACAAAAACAAAATGTCTCCGTACCCATCCATCTTTAACTCTCCTACAAATCCCTACGAATATAAATTATATCACAACAATGATTAGCGGTCCATTTTCGGTAGAAAGCTGGTCGGTTTGCGCATAAAAACCAGTGCCGAGCCGTCGAGCCGAGCCGTGCTAGAGGAATGAGCTTTTTGCGCCTCCGTCAGAGCATTCGCGATAAAAATGGATGCTAAATGAGTATTAATTCGCACCGGTTAATAATGACATAAATACTACTAGGTGCAATCTTTTGTGTAAAGGGTGTTCGTCGTGGAAATCTTTGGATAATTGTGCTTGGTTGTGGAAAAGGTCATAAACGAGAGAACTGTTTGTTTTGGTTTCTAATATATTTTGCAAACTATTTTATTACATTTCAGCTGATTAGTAATGAAAATCGAAGATGCGAAATGAAAACGTTAATAAATAAAAAATTGTGAGTTACTTACTATATTTCACTTTTTAATAACGTTCATAATGTCTTGAGCATTATAATTTATCAAATATGTTTATCTGAAATTCTATGAAAAATTCACATAATTTGAACCCAATTTTCAGCAATTACTTTAATTTCCTGTAACAACAAGCACCCTGTACACCAAGTGGTGTGCAATTACAAAGTCTCAGGCGCATTCTTCGCGACACGTCGGCCGATTTCGTCGGCGACACTCACCGACATTCGCCGACACTGGCGGGACAGTCACCGAACGTTTTGATTCCATTTTTAAATTTCAAGTACCGTACAAATACTGGTTTGGTAGAAAACGAGCGAATTGTTCAGAATGTTCAGTGTTCGTGTCGTTAACCCTTCATTCTGTTTTGATAAACATTTTGAAGCAATCGGAGTGTTCATAATTATTAATTTATACCATCGAGTTGTTTTGCGGCGTACTTGTGACCTATTTCTTGGGAACTGCGTTGTTACTGAGTTCTAGTGTTCTTTCTATCGTTCTTGAGATTCTCTGATCTCTGAGAACCTGAATTTTCAGGTATACACAAATTTCCTGAACAAATAGTAAAAGCCAAAGGCATAGGGACCAAAGACTTCGTATATTTCAAGCAAAACAGAAGCTTACTTCCATTAAAAAAAAACATTGCTCTACCCAGACACTGTTACTCTAAAACCAGCCCGAAAACTTCAAAATTAGCAACACCGGACGAAGATTCGTGACACCATCAGCCGTTTTAACCATAACTTTGAAAAATAAAACCGCTCATTATGTATTTGACAGCACCGGAGCCATGACGCAGCCAGGATACCCTGACACCTCACCCAATTTAAATTCCTACAAAAAACTGTCCATCTTACGCTGGGCGGTGGGATAGCCAGTTTGACGTGACCCCTTGGTGTAAAGACTTTCCAAGTGCGGGTAGTTCATCGTGTATTTTGGTGTAAATAAGGGTAGTTGGAGGGTAGGTTGGGGAGAAGCGACCAGTCACAAGCAGCTGACGTGGATTAGAGGGAGTTTTTACCTACGTAGGGTAGTCTGTGCCTATGATGTTGTTGAATTTCGTCATCACTGAATGGGTTTTATAAATTCATGTGTTTGGTTTTGAATTTGTTTGTTCTGGTTGGGTTTTGATTATGGTGGGTGAATTTATTGGTGTTTTTTTTTAGACAAGGACGGCGTAGTCTAGAATAGAGGAGTTTGGTAGGAAGTCTGCCTAAGAGTGAGAAAAACTGTTTTTTTTTTCTGAAGATCTGCATCACCTTCGTCTTCCTTTCTCTATGTTTAGCAGTAGATAGCCCGTCTTAGGCCTTAAGCTTAAACTTTATCGTTAGTGCAATGACCTCCACTGAAGGCTTAAAAAGAACAGATGATTTAAAGTCCCATCTAAAATGAGTCAAATCTGGTCAGACTGGAAGGTGATTTGAATTTGACAGTTCCCTGTACATTGCTGGTCTGCACTCCTATGTATCTACTATTTTAGAAATTGTAATCCTGTACCTTGTAAAATTACTTTCTCTATGCGTATCAAAGCAAAATCCGTAGTACCCAAACTAGATCAATACGTGTACCAAAAAATATGACAGAACTACTTCCGTAGTCGATGGTACACCGTAGACAAAAGCCACCCCCACCCTCTTTTATTGAAATTAATGTTGCAGCGATGATTAGTCGCTTTTCACCCCCTAATATAAACTAAAACGTGGATATAGTTTGCAAAGAAAACTTTGAAAATACGAAAAAATGGCTTTATCATGTTATATTCAGTGTTATCGGAGTATTTGTAAAAAACATTACATTTACGTTATTCAAGAAGAATATACCTACATATTTAATCGTATTATTACAAAAAATATTTTGATACTGATCATTACACTTACTGCAGATGTATTCTGAAAAAATCTCACGTGAAAACTTAGGTGAAGAGAGCTGTTAATAGTGTCAATCACTAGCATCAGGTGGAATGACAGGTCACTTCACTTCAGTTTTCACGGTGAGACTTCACAAAATATACTGACTGTAATGGCATTTTAAGCGGTATCCCTGCCTATCTGGATTGTTTATTTATCTATGTAAATGACATATAATAGATTCTAAACGCATCAGAGTCGATACCCTCACGCTCTGCCATTACCAAGATAAACAGTCCTAAATACGCATATGCATGCATTCATGACGGGGGCTTAAAATGATGGTTAATCCTACCATGAATCACAATGTCTTATTACAATAATATTTATAATCTCTTATGTGAACGGGCGAACAGATCTGCCAACACCCACAAAAAAACAGATTCAAAATTATCAAAAATGCACTTTATCTCAATGCAGTTTAGATTACAATTCGTGTGTTTAAATTATAAACGGAGATTAAGGTCCGCATCTGTTTCGTATAAAAAATACACATTTTTACAAATCGTGCAAAAAAATGTTATTAATATTTTCATTGTGCGTGTCTTTTTATCCCTGTCCTCCTCAAATCGTCTTTGTGTCTTAAGTTTAGATAAAAAACTGTTTTATCTTAATTCTTTAATCTTTATGCATTGCATTTATTAATGGTCTTATAGACTCCCATGATCGCCTTTCAGGATATCAATCAATACATGTAATAGCTCTTGCAACCCTTCAACAAACGACTTACTAAGCTAAAACAGTGGCACTACGGGAGTGCCGACATAAGTGAAAACCAAACACAAACAGAATACTTTGCTATCACTCACTGTCATATCGGATATACCTACATTAAAATTGAGTACATCCCGAGGACAGCCGAACACATCCGAAGCGGGTATTTTTTGAATCGTCATATAAACAAAACACGCGCGGTGTCGTTTACGGTAACAGTGGCGCGAGTTCAATGGTTTTTCCCATCTCAAAAAATGTCCAACGCGTCTAAACAAGTTTTCACTTCAAAAATCCATACAAAGGTACTTCAAACCAATGGACTAACACATACTAACTTCGTCCATTCCCAATAAAATAATCATAAAAGGAAATTCCCTTCCCTATTCATATGGAAGCATAAAATTCCCGGTACTTCACAACATAATAAGGCATCAGTAAGTAACTAACTACTGTCAATCAGCACTTTATGGTTTAACCCTCTGAATATTTCAATTTCTAGTACCTGCGATCAAGTACTGCACTTATAACCCTGTAATTTCTTAGTCGTTAATTTGCCGCTGAATTTACCCCGTCGCAAATGATACACTACGTTACTGAACTCGTCATTATTTTAAATCTATTCCAATGTAATTGTTGTCTGTGGTAGCGGAAAATTCTATTTTAATGTTTCGACGGCCATATTGTACGGTTTTGGCGCGAAAATAGGAGCCGCCATTTGTAATTCGTTGTGTAATGTTCTTGTTATTCGAGTTTTTTTAACAGTCTTTTTTAATCATTTGTTTATGGCGATGGATGGTACCTACTTTAGGTTTTTAAAATACATAATGGCTACGCGTAATGACGTGCATTTATCATAACATTGCACAACTGGACTTAATGATATGCAGTCGGAAAATATTAAGTACAAAATATTCAAAGAACATTATCTTGGTACTTTTATTTTATTGTCATTCACATAAAACGCACAGCTGGACGTCATTCGTTGTCTGTCATTCTGTCCTCTTCATTCATTCGAACCAGTCTCTACCACCATTTGCCATCAGACTTTTACATTACCTATATTTTTCGAGTAATTTTCACGACGAGAAAAGCGCATCTAACCCTCTCCCTGCGCCCGGTACGCGGAACAAAGAAAACACAAAGGGTTAATACGTCACGCGGCGCGAAACCAACATTATTTGTAGCAGATCAATCAAGATTATGTCCAGTAATGCGTCTAACCCTTTCGGTCTGTGAGACCCCGGGGGCCACGTGATTGTTTCATCAATGTGTCGATGATTAGGGGTTAACGCGGTAATGCTCTTGATATTAGTTTCTTCCTTTCTAATTTGTCCAGAGTGAGCGAATAGGGGTTATTGTATGAGTTGTAAAAGTAAAAGTTGAAATGTCTAACTATAGCCTCTGTCTAACCTTTCGGAAAATACAGGCGTGATCTTATGTTATGTTGTAAAATTACAGTTTGTTTAGTAAAATTCCCGGTCTTACCAACATTCTAAGTTTTATTAGCAAACAAACGTTTAAAGATGTCCTCGCTATGTATATCTGTTATTAGCGTAAACCGCACTGAGTGTTCGTATAATTAACATTTAATAGTAGAAGCATTTATTTAAACATAAAACGTACACGCGCAATAAATTTGTTATTAAGCAGATACAATATGTTCAACACCAATGTCCTATAAAATAATAAGAGAACGTTTTTAATCGTAAACATATGTATGTCCGTTGTCCGTCGTTAAGAATGAGGAAATGTACAGAAATAATGTTTAAAAAGTATTGTAGAAGATAATAATTCCGTACAGTTTGCATCGATTTCCCGTCCCCTTTAAAAGTTAAACTTGAAAAATTACATTAACAAAAGCCAAACATATAGCGAACCCGCAGATAAGATATTAAGCACTGCACCATTACACTTTAATTTTAGCCTGCTGGGATTTAAGAGGGGTTGATTAAAAAAAGAGGCAAACCAAGGGTGCGTATGCTTACGTATTCATAATGGCGTGCGTACTAAACGCGTTTATTTTAGTACAAACACGCGTACCGATCGCGTTTTAGGGTTGAACTATTATTTCATTATATGTCGATAGTACAAAGCGTATTGTTTAAAAATATTGCCGTTTTTTCGAATTTATTTGTTTTTCAAAACGGCGTGTGGAGTGCACTTCAACGAAAACCATGTTTCTGTTCTGTTTGTTTGTCTTTGTGTTTGTTTGTGTAACGAGTGAGGTCATGAGAAATCTGAAGGGTTATAAATTCAAAGTTTTTTTGTACTGTTGCTATTTTAAGCTCGTGAATAATGGCGTTAGTCATACGTAAATAGTATGTGAGTTTGTGAGTGGCCATCTCGGAAACTGCTGAGCGTGTTTTGATGGGTCAATTGAGATGAGCTTTACTTTGGAGTTGCTTGAAGATGAAAGGGGGACAGCTTAGTGCTAATTAGACAGTTTGTTGAAAAATTGATGTTTTAAAAGAACTTTGATTAAACAATCGAACTTCTTACAGACTGTTTGACGTTTTTAAGCTTTATTATCTGCCTAGCCCTTCAAAAATATGTTGGGGTTGGCTTCCAGTCTAACCGGATGCAGCTAATGAACAATATTTTACATGAAGCAACTGCTTATTTGACCTCCACAACCCAGTTGCTGGGTATTACGATACCCCTTGGTAAGACTATGATCCAAACGAAATTGTCTATTTATTCAAAACTATCTGACCCGACAGATGTTGTAACTGTCTTCTCATCATCATCATCATTTCAGCTGAAAGACGTCCACTGCTGGACATAGGCCTCCCCCAAGCACCTCCACATCGACCGGTTCTCTGTTTCTCGCATCCAACGGGTTCCTGCGGCCTTCACAAGGTCGTCGAACTACCTTGTGGGAGGCCTTCCAACGCTATGTCTTCTGGTACGTGGTCGCCACTCCAGAACTTTTCGGCTCCATCGGCCATCTGTTCTGCGAGCAATATGTGCCCACTGCTACTTAAGTTTGGCAATTCTTCGGGCTATGTCGGTTACCTTGGTTCTCCTGCGGATCTCCTCATTCCTGATTCGATCACGCAGGGAAACTCCAAGCATAGCCCTCTCCATTGCCCTTTGGGTGACTTTTAGCCTTCTTATAAGCGACCAAGTTTCAGTGCCATAAGTCGTGACTGGCGACACCCACTGGTCAAAGACTTTCTTCTTGAGACACTGCGGTATGTGGGACGAGAAGATATTGCGTAGCTTACCGAACGCTGCCCAGCCGAGTCGGATTCGACGATTGACCTCTTTCTCGAAGTTAGACCTACCTAACTGGACAGTTTGTTCTAGGTAAACATACTCGTCCACGACTTCGAGTGTAGCGTCTCCGATCTTTTTGAGAGACTGTCTTCTCAATAAACTGAAATAAAAATTCCATAGAAAAAAAAAGGTTTAGTTTTTCTCGAATTTGTTATATATTTCCTGGAAACTTTTCCAATGTTTCATTCCATGAAATCCTAATTCGACTATTACGAACATTTCAAAACAAAAAATAGCCAAATTGGTCCAGCCGTCCTCAAGTGATGCGACAGACAGACGGACAGACACACTTTCGCATTTATAATATTAATATGGATTAATCCTGCAGTTACTTATTTAACGTCTCTATTAGCCTAGGTCGACTAGCTCGTTAATTCCTGGCTATTACATTTTAGACCTTATCGTAAACAACAGAAGGTCTGATATAGCAGATGAAGGTTATGACTGGGTACTAGGTGGTTGCTTGCCGATTGCGACATGTGAGAGGTGCAATTTCAATTTGTTTTAGATTTGAAATTGTTTGGTTTTTTGTTAAGGTTTTGTGCAAACGAAATTCAATAAGGAAATACCAAAGCTCCTTATACTGTTTCCTGTATGTACTTACTTTCTAATAAATAAGTATGTACGGACGCCAGCACATCAACCTACCACAATCTGTCAGATTTCTTTAATAGATTTTCAACTTTATCGCTAAAGCATAAGGTTCAAAGTTGATTGGGAAAATCTGACAGATTGTGGTAGGTTGATGTGCTGGCGTCTGTACTTAGGAATAAAGATTTATTTTTTTACTAGCTGCGCCCCGCGGTTTTAGCCGCATAAGTGTCGATCCCGTGGGAATATCGGGATAAAAAGTATCCTATGTGTTAATCCTGGTTATAAACTATGTGTGCCAAATTTCATGCAAATCCGTTCAGCCGTTTGGGGGCCGTCCATTAATCACGTGATGTTTTTTTTTGGTATTTTTAACCCCCCCCCTCCCCCTTGGTGATATATGGTGAGGTTTAAGACTTACCCCCCCCCCCCTCATATCACGTGTATCTTTAGTACCTACAAAGAATCGGACCTTTTTTATGTTTATAAAATACAGGTATAATCATCTAATTTTATTAGAAAGTTTGCAGGATGTTTTAAAAAAATAAATACACGTGATATATTACTACACCCACCCTCCCCCCTTGTGATATTTCGTGATTTTTTATGGACCCCCTCCCCCCCCATTCGAGCCTCACGTGATTAATGGACAGCCCCTTGTGCGTGAAGAAGGAACAAACAAACACTCACATACTTTCGCCTTTTTAATATTACTTACAGCGCCCCGCGGTTTCACCCGCATAAGTGTCGGTCCCGTAAGGATATCGGGAAAAAAACTACCCTATGCCCTTTCCCGGTACTCAAACTATCTCTATACCAAATTTCATTCAAATCGGTTCAGCGGTTTAAGCGTGAAGAGGTAACAGACAGACGCACATTCGCATTTATAATATTAAGTATGGATTATTGTGATTTTCTTAAGTGGTATTTAAATTGAACAAATAAAGACGCTTAATTAAAAGACAATCCAACTATAAACTTGTTTTATCATGTTTAGAAATCGATACCGATTACGTCTGCGGAGTTTCGCTAGGTAATTTACTTTGACCCCGTGTATCAACAAAACTAAGAAGATAAACAAAAAATAAAGCGATTAACACAAATTTACGACTAGTGTAATAGTCTGAACGAGTGAGACACCATTTAACCGACTGCCCCGAAGTGGGTAATTACCCACCACCTTTATTACTACCCACTAATTCCACGCCAACCCTCTGATCGCGTTAATGGTCGAAAAACTGACCTTCCGGGTCGAAACGACCCTCTCGGGACCTGTTAAGCAACTAACTCTAGTGTATGATACCTCTGTATGAGAACATGTGATTCGCACAGTGGGCAATATCAACACGAGCGTAGACAAAATAGTACGCAAGTGTACGCAACGGTCATTATAAACTAAATTAACAACGGAATGCTACAAACAAAAATACTGTCGTCGATTACACACTGTGTCAAATTAATTCTTTCGCAGACAAAAAAATAATTTGGCCAAATTACCGCAATAAAATTTTACAATGTTTAGTGTAATATCTCAATCGGTTCAAGACAAAACACACAGAGAAAAAAATTAAATATCATTTTGAGCGCTCAAAAATTATACGTTACTGACAACTATCAAAACCGAGACACGCCCTCTGACGAACGGTCCGTGAATTAATAAATCAAGCTCCCAGATCCGTAGTGACAAAACTCACATCAGAAATTACAGGTCACAAATCGTCACACACCACGACCATAAATCAACTTGAATTCTTTGTGCGAGAAAAAAAGAAACTAAGCAAATACCCCGGTTCGGCCGCGTCTACCTGCTCCGTATCTTTTGAATACTTTTCTTGTATTAAAATAAAATTTTTGAACGCACGGATTCCGGGACAAAAAACGCACGAAAAACGCTCGACTCGACCCCGTCCTTGTTTCTCTTTGAGCTTTGTCCTTTTCTAATAGGGATAACGCTCCACAGGCAACGAGAAGCGTCATTTAGAAATTTTAGAGCAACAGTTTTATTTGTGAGCGTCGCCGTCGCGTCGCTGTCGTGCGAAATACACAACAAGTGACCTTTCCACACAGAACATAGTCTGTAAGGCCACTGGCACACAAACTTTTTGACAACACAAAAACAAACCGTAAAACATTTATAAATTCCAGTTAGTTATGAATAATTTCTAGATGATTTACATATATTTTATGGAAAGAAACACTACGCAAACAAAAGGTCGGACCCGCGTCTAAGTTCTTTTAATTCCAACACAGACCCCGAACAAAAGTTAAACAACCAAACCTCATTTTATAGAGCCACGTTTATGGCCACAATATTCAGTAGGAGCCATTTTGTTAAGAATATTTATGGCATTTTTTGTGCTCGCCAAGGAGAAATGACTGATATTCGACGTTTACAAGTATACCATAAAGACATTTGTTCATTACGTCCGTTTATGGGCGGTAGTAAAGCGGAGCAAATAAATATATTCGCACGTCGTTGCGTCGAAACAGGTGATTAAATGCGGAGCGGTCGCGGTCGCCAAAACAATCGCGGCGTGACGCGCGTCGGAGCGGCGGCCGTCCTCTCCGACGCGACGTACGAACAAGACGCGCGGACTATAAATAAAAATTTCGTAACAGGAACGCGTATTAATACACTATAATTTAAAAATTCGAACTACTTCAGTAGCGAGGTCGGCCGAACGACCGTTTTTTAAGTCGAAAAATTCGAAAAAAAAAATCACCTGCCGACCGCCGGCCGTACAAGAATGTTATTAAATAGGAGGCGACTTAACTAAATTACAAAACTCGACCTCTGAGCATTATAGAATAACTTAACAATAACGCCAGCGTGTGTACGCGCGATTCTATATCATACGTTCAACTTTGACAAGCGTCAAAATGGCTCGAAACCCCTTGATTTATTAAAAAGCCCATCGAGATCGATCGCCGGGCATCTTAGGTAGCGTCTCGGTGCTTTATTTTATCTTATAAATAGATTTTTTATTACAAATTACAGGGTACCACGTTTGGTAGCGATTTTGGTGCCGCAGTTATTCCGTTACTTATCGCAGTAAGTGGCTGTTGTCGGTCAATTTATAATGTGCTTTAATTTGTGTCAAATAGGGTTTAATATTCATTGAGACATGTGGACGTCTCGATTGGGACCTTACGAATTTAATGATGAGTTCCGTAGTTTTTTCGAGAGTCCAGGTAGCGGGCAATCGGTGCTTAAAATCAGTGTTACTCGGATACTGCTCGATTCCAGTTTTCAGAGAGAAAAAATGTTTAATCGATTAACTTGAGTGTTGTTCCGAGGTGGTTACATGCACATGCTCAGAGATCTTCGTCCTTTTTAGGACAAAAGACTGTACGAAGGCATTTATTCAATTAAACAAACAATACATTCCGACTGAAATTGCACAAAGGAGGCAACAATGAGCCTCAGGTAAACGCCATGAATAGAGAAAACGACAATCGTCGTATCACAAAGATATTTGGGACGAGTCAAAAGTTATTTTGTTCACGGCCTGTTTATTTTTACGGGACAAACAGATATAAAACGCTTTTGTCCAACATTTTTTGCGAGTTAAATCGATAGAATACAGTTCGATGCATCGATTAAAATAAAAAATATGGATGCAATAACTCGATTCGAAAGGGAATTTTTGCTTCGTATCGACACCTAACAATTCGTGATGTTTTTTGTCCCGATGTCAGAGCTGTAATGGAGGCATTAAGCGTTCCGAAGTGAACGAGTAAAACTTTTGTTACATTCATTATTATATTCACGCTATTTAGTCTCCAAAGATCAGCAGAACTATAGGCACTCTTAAAATTAAGTGTTCTCCTTAGACCTCCATTATGTCCTAAAACACTTAATGAACAAAATGCTGAGTTGTTAAACAAAAAATGTCATTGTGGTTCAAGACGATGCAGTCAATCATCATCAAATATACCTTCAAACATTCGGTAGGTATATTGTAAAGGAAAAACCACAGAACATCTATGTACAACATCATAAATACATGCAAATCACTAACGCTCACATTACCAAACATACCCACTATAGCCTCAAAAACACCCATAAAACTCATCCTATAGCTACCAAAAATTGTTGTACCGAAGCTTGAGTATCAGCCGATCGTCTTATTAGCATTTAATTTGTGTCCAAAGGGGCTTTGGTCTTGCTTCATGGGTCGCTGCCCCCCTAAATGAGACACTTCCTTGCCCCAGGGCGGGGGAGGGGCTATATTTACGTTTGTTATATTTTTGATCGTACATTCACCATTGGTTGAATTTTGGTAACTTTAGTCTATCATTATTGTGATACGAATCGACACGATTACTTGTATAATGACATATTTGTGTGTTAAAGGCGGGTTTTGCTTGTGTGGGTACTGATGGCCCCTTGGTTCTTGGTTGAAATAATGACTGAGCCAAGATGGTGAAAGAGGGAAGTGTGGATGTTTGAAAGTAATCTGTACCGGTAGACGGAGGACAATGGAATTGGTCTGATTTAAATAATTTGCTCCTTAAAGATAGCGAGCTAGTTGAAGTTAATTTTGTAAAAATATTTAAAGAAGGAAAGAAAATATAGCTAAATGGTACAGACGCCAGCACATCAAGCTACCCGAAACTGTCAAATTTTCCCAATCAACTTTGAACCTTTTGCTTTTGCGATAAAGTTAAAAATCTATTAAAGAAATTTGACAGATTGTAGTAGCTTGATGTGCTGGCGTCTGTACTAAAGAAGACTATATATACTACACTGACTATATATAGATTGGGTGAAAGATGACAAAGGTAGTAAGGGACTGAATGAGAGTTGATAACGATGTTTGTACTGACGACAAATAAACAGGGACGTGGGCAGGAAGGTAATGATGAGATATAACCAGCAACTCCTCAAACTATGACAGAAACTTCATGGATATAAAAAAATACTATAGAACAGAATTAAACATTCAAACCATACAATTGTAGTTAATGCACGAAGACCCAGCAATAAAATTATACAGCGTTACTCTACATCCATTAAAATACAAGGTGTGAATGTTTCTAAGGTATACTCGTAAAACGTATGATTCATTCTTAGATCAGTGACCCATGGATTAAGAATGAGCAAACCCACGCCTATTAAAGAATATCTATCACTTTTTTGTGACTTTAAAAGAGGTTAAATTACAATAATGTTGTGGTCAGTGTTGTATAGGTATATCAGTATTTGTTCGACGCTCCCAAAAATTAGGTTTTAAAGGATTTTAAACAAGAATTATTTATAACAAGCCTATTTTTAAGATGGCATTTTTAGTGTTTGGTAAGGGGTGAAAAAACGCTAGACACAGATGAAAAAAATCATTAATAAAAACAGTTTTGTCCACAATTATTTCCACTTAACCCACTGTGCAGCACATCCGCAGTTGAACTAGAGGCAAATAACAATTTGTTGTGTCCAATAATGACACAAGGCGGAATGATAACCATTATGTCGTGGGCGGGATCGAAGCCGCTACCCAGTGCACAGCGGTCATTACCGGGCGCTATGATTTGTTGCCTTGTGTAGCTCGAGGTGGGTTGGCATTAGATGTATTAAAAACTTTTTGTGTAACTTGTTTTTTAAACTAAACTGACGGTTTTAGGCCAGTATTAATTTCCTCTTCTTGTAAGTATTTACTATAGAAAAGTTAAAAGTTCTTCATTCATACTTACATGACCTAAAGCGTGGGCTTTGTCGGACTGCATAGAAAAGAAAGAGAAGCGCGATGGTACAACGCTGGTAATTTATTGCAAAATATGAAGTAATTATCTATTTACAAAATATATTGTTTGGACTAAAAATTAAAACACTAGTGTTTTAGTATGTTGCTTGTAGAATAATCTGACAAAAAATCAGAATGATTGTATGTATATAGTATATTAGTATGGTTTTTATTAAAAAGAAAGTTTTTAGAGGTATCTTCATGATTTTTTTCTATCGTATCAAATTATTTGTATTAAGTTTTCAACACACTATCTACCTAGCATATATCCTGAAGAATATCATATATTTTTCTGATTTTGTTTACTGTAGTCGATCATATACTTTTGTTGTTTCTAAAACTTGCGTTTTTTTTTTGCGTTTAGGTCCTGTAAGCCCCTTAATTGTGTCAGCACATGCTAAACATACACATTACACAGCTTCCACCATCTTCGCCGTAGTCGGGTGAACAGTAGCTTTATGCCATGCCATGGTCAAGCCAATCAGCAAAGTCAGTAATGGGGCTGACTGACTGCCCAGACCCTCCGAAGTATTGTCACTCGTGAAAAGTACATACTTACCTATTTATATGAAGCCATTTCCTTCTTTACTAGGCCTTATAATTTCTGTTGTTAAACATATTAAACGAATAATGTTGACGAATTAAACCGTTTGATCACCGAGAAAGATTTTCAATTAATTAAAATAAAACCTTTTGATCACACAAAAAATCATAACGTTTAAAACCGATTCCGAAACATATTATTACGAATGCAACAAAAAATCTAACTCAACAATTAAAAACGGAAATCATTTTATAATTGTTTATAGAAAAATATATAAAAACGTTTATATTTAAGAAAAAAAGGTTTGTAATTAAAAGCCAATCAAAATTGCATGGAAACCGTATCAATCATCTGTGGTCAAGTAAAATGTATAATTTTTTATATGACATTTAAGTCCCATAATAATCGATCCTATACATTTTAATAGCCATACCTTCAAGAAACGGCCATTTGCCAGTGTAAATTCTACCTTAACTCAATAGTATAAAGTCTATTTTGACTTGTCCGATACGCTAAATGGTTAACTGCCATTTTTATAATTTTTGCAAAGCGTATCGATACGATGTTTGATATCGAAATTTATGATCTTATAAATACGTGTCACACTTGTTCTGGGGTAAGCAGGACTAGTGGTTTAGTATAATATGGATAAAGTAGGGCTAGCTTTTGATTACCTGGCAATTAAGGTTTTTTAACTACAAAGTTTTTTTAACTATCTGTCATATATAACTTACATTTGTTCTTCATTAAAATATTATTATAATTAATAATTTTATCAATGATGTTTATTAAATATGTAAATAATACATACCTACACCGCATGAGTTGGATAGAAGTGATGCTAGAAAAGGATGCCTGGAAGGATTTGGAGGTGGCCTTTTTGCTTAGCAGTGGGACAGTGTAGGATAAGTAAAAAAAAAAAATTACATTTTTGGCCAATGGTTACACAAAATTGACCATTGGGAATCTTTTCCATTTCATGTAAGCATTCCTCAAAACCAACCTGCTGTCCTTTATTTACAAATAACGTCAGTTTGACATACATAAAGCCATTTAAACATTTATTAGTAGGGGTTGGGCTTCTGACTACCTTTGACGAATGTCACTATCTACATTAAAAATTATTTATTAAAATAGGCAATTGCAATTTTTGAATGAATATTTTGAGTTGTAAAGCTTTTTTTTTATTTATAATCGAGCCGTCAAAAAAGAAATAAATCCAACACATACAATTAAAAACGAATTAATTGACATGATAATTAACATGAATTTCACTTTATTTATGCCCGATGCAAGACGATAAATTGTAATATATTATTATTGAAAGATAATAAATTTATGTTCTCCAATAATTGGCTATCAAACAAATCCTAAACCAATTTGTCAGATATATAACTAATTTGCATTAAATTTAGTATGTTGTATTTTGTCTTCTGGTGTCTTATGAATTTATTAACATAGAGTAATCATTTCACAGTTTAATAGAAGCTATTATCGATCAATGATTGCAGTCCACTGCTGGATTAACATTAACTAAATCTAGCTTCTGATTTCAAAGCTCTTCTTCCAAACTGTCTGTGTAATATGAGGGTAGGGTCTTCGGATCCTTCCCTCCACATACAGTTGTACCACAGAAAGTTTGGGGTGACGTGTTGCAAGAAAAAACTAGGGAAGAGGTTTTTGCCTACACCATTCATTCCTGAATTGCATCAATGTTATCGTGGTCATTTCAACCTTATCTATTTAATTTTACCATCTTTCTGCCCAATGTTGCAATCGTAAGTCACCAACAAATTCGAAATATCATTCGATATCCGGCTCCAAGATGGACTTTATAGGACATCAATTTATTCATATATTTTATATAACTTCTAAACTTTAGGACTAACGTCGTTATTCAGAATCAGCCTTTCTCATTCTCATCGTGAATTTTATGTTTCGTCATTAACTCTAGCAATATTATTCTCAATTTTAGAGTCTTTGGATTCATTAGTGGCGTCATTAAAATGTATAATCGATTTTGTATCTATTGTGTGTATATGTCAATTGGTGCTTAGTACTAATTGGATTTGAAATAAGCATACACAATTAATTATCCATGTATTGTTTTCCTGCACTATTTAGTCGTTAAAGTTTATTTGTTCATAAGCACTAAAGGCTGCATTGTCATAATCTTTTAATAGGCACTTCGTCTTGTGTTGTCGAATTAGTGATATAGGTTTTGTGGGATGTCTAGGTTTTGTTGTCTTTTCATTGTCATCTTGTGATTGGTTTGTGACCTCTTTTGTTATATTCGACTGAGGTTAACCGTTAGCTGTTTCATCTTTGTCTTCTTCCAAAACTGTATCATTAGTTTTATCTTTATTTCAATCAATCAACTCGGTCTGTCGCAGTCCACCGCTGGACATAAGCCTCTCCCAGGCTGCGTCACAACACCCTGTCCTCCGCCTTCCGCATCCAGTCTGTCCCAGCCACCTTCTTTACGTCGTCCGTTGTCCACGCTAAGCTTGCCGATACGCGGTCTCCACTCCAGGACTCGTCTGCTATCTTTATTTATACAATATTATTTTCTGACATTCCAACATTCTTCTAAATTTAACATTAAGTGGAAATAGTTACTTTCTGAACTTAAAACAGAGGTTGAGTAAAATGCCCTAAAATAAACAAGACAAGAATAATGAAAAAACTAATTTTAGTTACAAAATATAAGTCGGAAGCAAATTTGTATGATTTTGGAAATGTTATGTCATGTTAGTTTAATTAGTACATAATCATAGTTTAATTATTATTGTTGGCAACTAACATATAATATATACTGTGTTGCTAGATGTAAAAAATCGGGCCGCTTCGGTGTGCATGATAGTATCGCATTTCCGGGCAACACGGGGTTTTAAATGTCGAAAAAAAAAAGCGTTTCTTAAGTATGGGCCACAGATTATGTGGGAGATTGGACAGATTATTTGCCTACAAGCATGGCTGATAAGTGGCATTAAAAAAAACGATTGTGGGAAAAATTGGATATTTATACAAACTAAGGAGTTTTTTATGCAAATGAATATAGGAATAAGTAGAATTTAGATCATGGCCTTAGAATCTACTTTAAGACAATGCAGCTTTGTCTTTAAGAGTTAATCACGTAGGTATGTATGTTTATGTGAAAAGATTATTAAGACCTTAACATAAAAGGCTGACCAGTTATTTATCAGTTTATTCAAACACTTCCAACTTTATCTACGTTGAAAGTTCACGTAATCTTCTACAAACTCTAAAACTATCTAGTTATTATAATTTATAGTCAGTAAATTGTCGAGTCTATATTTTTAATCTGTGCGTGCGCGCGCGCAGCCAAGCGAGCGAGCATTTTATTAGCCCCGTACAAGCATTACGACCCGACTGCGCCCGCCATTAATCCACTGCCTGACAACCTTAGTTTACATTCATAATTATTGTGAAAAAAATCTAACAAATGCACCTCTCTCTCTTCCACAGATACGCCAAGAGAAACCTTACTACATAGCGGACCCTGAGGTCGACTCATTAGTAAGTATTGTCAACATTTATGACTCATACAAACCTCAAGACAAATAAAACGTTGGATAACTTTAATACCCTATAAAATAGGGAACATTTCAGCTTAATTTACGATTTGATTAGCTAAAGAGCTGTCCAAAATTAAGCACAGGCAAACGAGAAATATTTCTCGGAACAACCAAATAGGGAAATAAGTTTGAATAAAAAAAAAGATATTATATTGTCACTCATAAAAAGCTGAATCGCACCGTGTGCCTCCCGCGGCTAGCGTGGACAAAAAGTGAAATAATAAAGTATCATGGCGGCCACCCACAGCCCGGTTCGACACGGGTACTTAACCGATTTTTAACAAATAAAATCTAAGGCATTACGAATCGCGACGGTCGCAGGCGACGTTCATGTTATTTGACTTTGTTACTGAAAATTCGTTTTATCAACTGTCCCCGTCACGCACGTACCTATCTTTTCTGTTAGATTGATTTGTTTGCCCAATGCGCCGTGACTCATAAATTTAGAAAAATTAAAACTCGCTGAGAAGAAACAGTAGCCAACTGTACGTTAGGGTTATAAACTAAGTTGTCAGTGTAGCGGTGATAAGCGTCATTCATCCACACGTAGGAGTTTTTAACCGGCTTCGAGATAAGAAGGCCAAACACGCTGCGACATCCGGGCGAAAAGCAAACTTCACTCGTCGAATAGGTGAATTATCGTGTAGTGTGTCCTCTCCTGAAGCTGACATGAGTGGTGCCACTGGCTGACGCATCTGTTTGTCTAGTTGCACTTTGTTTTTGACGCCAGTTATTTTTAGCGTTACCGTTTTGCTTAGCTGAAAGATTTTGTAATAAGAAATCAAAGTGATTTGGAGGCAAAAAAGCTTGGTTTTAGGTCGATAACCTAACTATTGGGAGCATCGATTCGAGTTAGTCTGTTTCAAACATTTTTTTTTTATTTCTGAGCTGTTTACCGCAAAAAAAAGCAATGGGGTATAACATACCTATGCTACACACACGACTCAAAAGCTGTTGAGTAGTTACTACATAATTAGTATAAGTACGAACAGCATCTCATAATACCTATATTTTTTTTACAAAAACTTGCGGTCGGCCCTCTGTGCAAACGTACAAAGCATACTTAACAAAATTATTTCAATAATATGCTATTATTGACTTTTTGAAATAATTGAAATGGAGTAATTTTTTATAGTGATAATTAAAATGGCTGCTTTGTTTATGGCTTTGAGAACCACATGACACGTTCTGAGTTCATATTATAGTTTTCTGAAAGGTCCTTATACTTAGTGAAAAAGTTGGTCTGTGTGAACTTTTGTTTGTAAGTATATTTTTGTACCAATTTAATCAATTCTAATTCGAAATAAAATCATTAAAGTTAGAAAACTGAAATCTAAAAGAAATGAGAAAAACAAATTTTATGAAATTCTCAGAGTTCGATTCTAACATTAAATTCCAATCCAAAAAACGGGAAAGTGAATCAAAAAAAAGAACAATCACTAATTTCAGTACCAAAACAAAATCTTTTCTGCCAAAAATAAATGATATAGGTATAGCCATAAAAACAACACAAACACAGGCAAAACCAAGTCCCGAGCCTATATTCCTTCCACTAAAGACATTCACCCACTGCCACAGCCTCAGGTGCTTCTCTTTATCACCAACTGTCGTTAATACAATGCCGAGTGCGCTATTGAGCGTAATTGGGACCCTGCAGTCTGTCGCTCGCGTCATGTCGCGAATTTAAAGTGTTTTGCGAAGACGTGCCCAATGTAGGCCAAGGGTAACGAAGTAATGGCTGGTTCTGAGCTTTGTGCTGTGATTTCGGTGATAAAACAGTTAAGGATTTGTTTATAAATTGTTTTGAAGAGAAATGGTGACGTAAAAGCTTAAAAACTATTTGGAAGCGAGACTAAACTCATGAAACTGAACGCCACCAAAAAACACTGGCACTGTGTAAGATTTGGTAAAAGTTCGAATTTAAAAAAAAAATACACAAACATTTGAAAAAAGAACACGTGGGTCGTACGTTTGTTAGTCTAGTGATGTACATACTGTATCGAAACAAAGTACTGTCAACTAAAAACTAAAGTTGACTAAAACCAACAGAGAATCGACTGTTTTATTGACCCATTTGGTTAGAGAGCCGATTGGTTACGCCCCGCGGAGGTTGTTTGCCCACGTCACATCTGTGTTTGGTCTGTCACAGCCTTTTGAGGCTTTAAGCTTCCTCAAACATAGTTGAACTGCAGTAGCGTGGGTAAATAGAACCGAATAGTTTTGTGTTTTACGAGTCATTAGTAAACGATATCGTGTTAACACTTTATGGAAGGACGTAGTTTTAATCCCTTGAAATTCATTTTTTTATTGAAACGTGGCCGTACATTTTTTCATTATTATTGTTTATTAATAATAAAGAAAGAAACGAGGTTAATGGTGTAATTTCTTTTAATTAATTGAGTTGTAATTTATGTTTTAGTCAATAAAAACGTTCTATGGTTCTTGAAACCGTAGTGTTATGGCCGTTATTACGTACCTAACAGTATATTTAACAATTTAGCAAATAAAAACTGACCATGTTAGTATACTTTAGTGTTACTTAAAGTTGAGTTTAGTGTTGTGTAACAAATAATTAACACACTTTTATCGACAAAACATATAGATAATAATTCTCGAATCACATTTATTTTATTCCACTTCACTTTCTTTCTACGGCACTTTCCTTGCCAATGAATTTTAAAACAAAATCAGAGCCTTCTTAACCAAAATTCGGTTTCCAAGCAAGGGATTACATTGGGACACTCATAGTCTCCCCTTTCCAAACAAACCCGTCTCGGTGGCAGGAGTGAAACAAGTCAAACACATTTTTATCTGTTAGTGTCGCCTGTGTCAACGAAACGTCTGAACAAACAGTCAGGGGTGGCGCTTTCGACTGTTTAATTGATATTACAGCAACACGAGCGGCACAGATGTTACTGGTACTTGTCTGTGGGTTCATAGTTTACCGAGTAGTTTTTGGTATCAGAGGAAAAAGTATAAAGTTGTAGTCAAATTATCAGGCATCATAATGTAATTTTTATGACTTGACTAACTGTTATTTAGTCCATATTAGTCTCAGTTACTGCTTATGGTAATAAAGTATTTATTTTATGATTAATCTAATACTATTATCACAAATAAATTGTGTTGTGATCATTAACATTACATAGAGAAACTCTTTTCCTGCAATTACCATTTTTCTACACACGATACTGTTACCGGAAACAACAATTTCATCCATAATAACATGATAATAACCTCCAAATCCAAACTTATTGCGTTGCTTAAAACAGAAAACGTACAAAATTTAAATTCGAGACGGTGTAAAATCATCAATCAAAAGCGAAATAAGCCAAAATCGCTTTTAGAATTCAGCTCGCGTCCTCAAGTGGCAATCAGAAACAAATCAAGACGCTATTAAAACGGCATTAACTGCTTTTTTAGATAGATATCGATTTGAAAAAAGTCAACGATTAGATCTTTAAACACTATCAAACAATAGTCGATAGGATCGTAGTACGAAGGCATTTGAATTGCGCTGCGTGAACATATTCGTGTATTGTTTGTTATGTTAATTCGAAGCAATATTATGTAGCCTTCGATTTTTTAAAATTGTGAGAGATGTAGTTGTGAAATTTTGATTAAAGTAAAATCTGTGATGCTGAGAATTTTTTACAGTCAAGGCCATTTTTAAACTATAAAAGTTAAAAACTAGATTGTTTTGATAATTCCGTTTCGTAAACTTTATTAAGCTAATGATCCAAACTTGAAAACTATCGATAACATGTTAAGTAAACAAGATTGACATGTCACATCACTACGCACAGCGGGGACTCGCTGTACATTGTCCGTCCATTGTTGCTCAGTTCGCATTGTGATATGGCCGATGGACAGACTATGTGTATCATGTTTCTGACTAAAAGGGCAGGTACACATGCCGAAATATTCAGCCTAAACTGTATAGCCAACATATTCGATAAAAGCTATAGTTAGAAATAAATAAAAACATTGAGGATTGCAGCCAGTTTCATAGATTACTATAAAAATTATCATAAGTCAGAGTCTCAAGGAGCATCGAATTTCGAAGGACTAAAAAGTCATTCTCGAATTGGTGACATCACTAATTACTCGTAGGACAAAAAAAAACTACAGAAACATGTGACATTCAGTGTTGAAATAACTGTTGTGTAATTATTAATAATATCATAATAATAATAGACACTCCCACGACAGATCTACAAAATAGAACAAACTCCTATAATATTAATATTATTATACCATGTGATTGAGATTATGTTTTTTTTTACAGATGGTGCAAGCGATACAAGTACTACGGTTTCATCTATTAGAATTAGAAAAAGTAAGTATAATCTACCTACTATCTTGTTGGAATACATTTGGAATCAAAACTAAGACCGGTTTTGAAAAAAATAACACCTTTCGATTATCTTTAGGCACGATTTTAAATCGAGATATCGTATCGATCTTGGGGCACGCAACGACTGCACGCACTGGCCGTTCGGTGTTTAAATTAATCAAATTCACGTTTCGAATAGTTTGAAATGTGTTTGTAATCAAGTATTCACGCGAGGGACTTATGACGAAAAAAACATTGAAAAGATATTTTAGAAATGATTATACCTAACACATTGTTTGATCAATTTACTATTTAAAGTCATATTGAAACTACATAACGATCCTTGACATTTGATAGGTGCCTACATGTCTTCAAGAACAGGCGAAGGGCACAGTTCATACTGCCTTCTTGTTAAATAACGAATTGTTCGTGTTCGCAGACTAAAAATAGAACATTCGATTTTAAAGGTAGTTCCACACTTAAATTGTAAAGTCGTTATTTAAGATATAAGGCCGTGTCCAGCCCTAATTCGGGGTGAGCAAAACTAAATGTCGCGTAATGCGCGAGGTGTCGGCGCGCGAGTGAATGGGATCGGGCGTTCGCATTTCGAATGTTGTTTGTTTTTCCCTTATCTCCCATTTGGGCGCGTTCCGTTCGGACCGGTTCGGCTTCTTGCGTGTGTCGCATCGCAAATTCTCGCCATTATACTCTCCAACGTAACGGTAACGCGACGGGACGCGAGCTTTTTGCTATTCGCAATCAGATCGAACAATTTGCGCTCGGTCGCATTAATTAGGAGCATAAAATTCAAATCTCCGGTATGTTTTTACGACGAGCGGTGTCGCCCGGCGAGGAATTAATTTAGCTTGTCAATATTATGGTCACGTTTCAACGAAACTAGTTTGACTAACGTCTATATCAAGACGAACGATCTCGAGAAACGAGATACCTCGAGCGGTCGCTCTCACAGCGGATTCCATAAAATATCGGGCGCCGCGCGTCTAAGCCGCGGTATGTTTGGGGATACGTTCGACCAAACCGTATGCGACGCACTAATACCGGCCGCTGTAACGAGATAACGTGTAATGCGATACCGCTGTACGGAACTCGCTGGCCGGAGGGCGAGATAAAGGCCTTTTTGAAAAAAATAAATAATGCGTTGTTCGAAATTCAAAATAGCGAGGGCCGTGCGGAGATTGAAGAAAATCGTTCAATTCAACGAGACGGATGATCGATTTTTAAATTCGGATCTGCGAGTTTGTTCTTTTTTGTGAAAAACAACTAAAGTTGCTTTTTGAAAGTCACACATTCGATGGTGGATCATGTAACCAAGAGAATCTAGAGTTTATTTATATGTTTGTGTTGGCGGAGGTGAAGAGTTCGCGACACCCGGGGACCAGTTATCATGACTGACCCGATTGCTAACTCGCATAGAAAGTGGGCTTTGGCACCGAAGCAATGAAAGCCGAGAATATAACTTAGCGGAAGTCAGTTATATGCAGACAGACACGTTTACCTGTCTCTGTGATCTAAAAAGCTATTTTTTCCCTCTGTTCATATCCCATACACGTCGGGTCCTATCTCGTCTACGGTTTTTGTCGGATTAAATTTAAAAAAAGATGCCGTTAGCTCGATCCGTTTCCGCTTCACTACGCACCGTTCACAGGTGATGTGGTTTTTTTGAGCTTTTATTTTATATTAAAAATAAAAAACGTCCAACGGCCCAACTCGCGTACAATGAGATCTCGTTAAGTGCACTGTTTTTTACTCCCTTTTTACTATAATTGCTCGGTTTTTCACCTCTTTTTTGGTAAAAAGAACAAGCCTGTAATAAAGATCTTTTGAATGCAGTTGAGAATTTTTTGACAGAACATCTATAGTCGGTAATGAGGTATAATGATATTGCGTTAGACAAAAAAGACACTTTCAAAATTCTTTAACGAACTCCCCGAAATTATATTTACATTGAAAATATCGTATAACGTTTTTGATTTATGTTTTTGATATTTTAAATATGGCCGGCGGCGACATCGCTCGATGTTGAGTCCTTTTCGGTCGATCGGCTCTGCGATTGGTCGTCGTTACGAACGTTTTTTTAGTCGCGCTGTCTGTCTGTGCCCTAATTACGTTATGTGATGTAGCTCGGTAATGTCAGCCTTTTATTAGACTCGTTCTTTTTTCAAATTTTCGAATATCGAAAACGGCCGATTACTGAGTCCGTTCGATGTTCATTCGTCCGAATCCGGATTGTGAACGAGTAATTTTAAAATTGGAACGTTTTATTTTTATTTGTGGTCTTGGTTGTTTTATTTGGAAATTCCTTCGCTCCAGAGAGAATCAGCTGTTAGTCATCTCGTAACTAGTTAGGATTAATAGGTATAAGGTGCGCAACCTTATAGGTCTATTATTGGTTATGGTTGGTGACCAGTGACATTATAGAAAGACTTGCACTGTTTTATACCATTATTATGACTTGAAAGTAAGGGATTCCTGGAAGAACGTTTCCGTCATTTTATAATGGCCGTCATGAATATCTATTTGACATTAAGGTGTCAAAAACGCTGTGGATTTGGACAGCCGTCATTGTGTGACCGTTTGTTCGCTTTCCTAGAAAAAACAAGCTAAAAAGATTCCTTTAAAAAATCAAACGTCACTCCACCCCGCAAACAACTGACCACACCAAAACAAAATTTCTGAACCTTTTTTTTGGCATTTCGTTTGCGTATCATAAAAATCTTATCTGTAACGTGTTTAACTGATTTACGAGGGGTCAAGATGTCAGATTTGTTGGTTTACAGGACTCGAACCCGGGTCGTTTTACTGCCGACCCGATTTTACAACCGATATACTGTTGGATTACTATATGGTACCGTGGTGACTTGGTGTTGGATTACTGTTAAATCTTCACACGTTTAATTGGTAGATTAATTAGTGGGTTTGATTCCCGTTTGATGTTAGTTTTGGAAATTAATTTTAGTGAACCAATGAAATTAAGGAGTTGTGGTGGCCCCGTGGTAACGGCCCCGACTTATGTGTGGGTCAGAACCCAGGGGTTCAAACCAAGCCAGGCACATTACTTCGTGTAAATAATTTCTTTAACACTGCTCTCAAAACTGGGAAGGAAAACATCGTGAGGAAACCGGCATGTCTTCGAACCAAACATTCGAAGACAGTTGTGACGTCTACCAATCCGCACTGGGCCTGCGTGGTGAATTACGGCACACAGGAGACCTGTGTTCTCGCAATGAGAATATTATAGGCTGATTATTCTTATGCTAAATGTTAAACAATGTTAAACATTAATTTGTCTTTGGTAGACAATGTTTAGCCGTTTTAAAGCCTTGATTGATAGTCTTTTAAAGGACTTCTCAATTTATGCCTAACACCCATTTGTCCATCATTTCTCCAATCTACGTCAGCCTTCTTCGATGGCACTTTCTCATAAAACTCCCCACAATAAAACGAATAAAAACAAATGCTTGTCATTTTCTCAACATTAGCACGTAAGTACACATGTTCAGTCAAATATTATAGGTAATAAAATAGAGGAAAAAGCAGTCAAAACTTCTCATAATCAAAAGTAGGTAACGTCCAATTAAAAGAAGAAAAAAAAAACATAAACAGCAAATAAAAATATAAATGACATTTTTAAGAATAAATTCGATAATGTGACATTTGGAGAGCGATGGCGGCCGCGCATTCAGCCTGTCAAACGCATAGATTAAATAAAAATAAAACCATAGATTATATTAAAATGTTCGTTTTTATATCAGATTGCGCCCACGTGTCTCAGAACTAAGAAGTGCCTGGTTTTTAGTGTAATGGGATGTTTTTGTAATTTTTGACTGACTTGGCAAATGATAATGGGTCTCGGAAGATATTTAGCGTGTTACGTTGTTCTTAAAGTTTTATTGTTGGAATTAACGGTTTATAATGACCGCGTTTTTATTAGTAACTATTTTGTAAAACATGCAATTAGGAGTGAGTTCAGACTTCGATTAGGTATCGTCCTATTTGTGAACTTAAAACCGGTAGCGTCAGGCAGTCTTCAGCCATTAGCCTCCTCAACCGGACGAGTCGGCTAGCCCACTCGTACGGCCGTGGCCTACATCTGATTCCAGCCCACACTTCTGGCAATCGCCGGGACATTTCAACATAATGACACCTGCCTAACAACCTGAGACATTTTGAATAATAAATCATATTGGCTGAAACTGAAAAGGATAAGGATAAGGCTGGAATAAAAAACTAAAAAGACAGGTAAAAATGGCAAACCCTCATCCTGAATAATCTAATGGAATACCTACCTATTTTACGGGCTGTATCAGTATACTAGCGCTGCGGTATTTATTGTTTTGATATCGCAGATGCTGACATAGGAGCCGTTTTGGCCTCACACTGGGATTTTTTTCTTATTTATTTTTTTGGTTGTTTTAAGTTACTTTTGTTAGTTTCTAAATGCTCCTTTTTTCTGTTTGTATTTCCTGTACATGTCCTAAATATTTTTTTTTGTTCTTTTGCTTTTACTTTAAAGAAAAAAGGAGTTTATTTTAAAAACAGAACGTTCTTGAAATTCCATATTCAAAATCCCTTCTTATTCCAAATGTCACGAGCCATTACGTATCACCTTTCGTTCCAAATTTAAAAAGTATCGGTGAGACGCCGTATCTTAAATCCCGAGTTCCAAATTTAACATTTCTGGAAAGAGTTTTAGGAACGACAACTTAAGCTTACGTTATGTCAAGACTAATCCAGGATTATTTTAGAAAAAACACTAAATTACATGCTCTCATTAGTTCTCGTAGTAAATGACAGCAAAAAGGCTCCTTCAAACAGGCGCGACACGCGATAAAATCGCGCGCGACACATAGGCAGCGCAAGTCGCGCAACGAGCGGTCTTTGTGTCGCGCGCGATTATATCGCGTGTCGCGCCTGTTTGTAGGAGCCTAAAGAGGGCAAAACTCGCATTTTAAATAGTAAAAAAATAACTATGATCCACGATATTGATCAAAATGTAAGAAACTGTGATAAAACTTATACAGCAGATGTTATAACGTAATTTAAAGATGTCCGCCATAGTTCGGCATTGGAATGCATCTCATTAGCAGGGGTCAACGTGTCTCTAACGTTAAACACGTATACCTTTCATTATATAACTCTTGGTAACGGTATATGGCTGATATTGAACTGGCTGAAGAATCTGGACAAAGGTTACTGGACAAAGAAAACATATGACATCTTTATAAATTATAAACAATAAAGCTGAAGAGTTTGTTTGTTTGTACGCACTAATCTCTGGAACTACTGGTCGAATTTGAAAAAATATTTTTGCATTTGATAGTCCAATTCTTGAGGAAGGCTTTCCCGGTCATCAAGTACATATATATTATTCGAAAAATTTGTATGATATGAAATATATCCCGTACTGTATGAACTACTAGCTTCTGCCCGCGACTTCGTCCACGTGAAATTTCTTGTTCCCCGACCCACCCCGTCGCATTGCATCGCCTGCCCGCGCTATTATGGTGTTCTTTCTGACTTTTTTTGTTCTTGCTCGGCACCTGAGGGTCCTAGCGTGATGTTTAGTAACGTTTAGCCCTCCAAAAGAATTAGACTATCAAATACAAAAAGATTTTTCTAATTCGATGGTTAGTTCCAGAGATTAGCGCGTTAAAACATACAAACAAATTCAAGCTTTATTAAAGTATAGATATAGATGACACGGCAATACTGTAGCTTCCCTTTTGTGAAAGAATATTCGGAATCGGATCAGTATTTCCGAAGATTACGCCCTATATACAAACTCACAAATTTTACCTCTTTATAATACTAGTAATAGACAAAGGTCTATATCTCCGATGACAAAAAACAATGGTTTTGTTGCTTCATCATTTGTTTCTCTATTAACTTCCCCTGTGCCTCCATCATCCACTTCTTTTCCAACATTGGTTTCAATAATCCTTGCCAGATTTTCTTATCGTCTTTTTTCCCATTTCTAGTCAGTTGTCAAGTAATTTCGAAAAACCTGTCGATTAGGAAATTAGTATCCCGAAACATAATTAACTGTCAACGGGGAGCACCGTATCCGTTTCCGCTGTAGCGTTCTATTTTCAAATTGTCTGACGTCTCTTAGTCTGTTTCGATATAAAAAATGGATATTATGTGTTATGTTGATGTTTATGCAATAAATGTTTTACAAATTCTGGTAGTTGGTTCTGGTAGGTGATATGTTGATGTTTATGCAATAAATATTTTACAAATTCTGGTAGCTGGTTCTGGTAGGTGATATGTTGATGTTTATGCAGTAAATATTTTACAAATTCTAGTAGTTGGTTTTTGTAGGTGATATGTTGATGTTTATGCAATAAATATTTTACAAATTCTGGTGGTTGGTTGGTAGTTGGTTGGTGGTTGGTTGGTTGGTTCTGGTGGTTGTTGGTTGGTTGGTGGTTGGCTGGTGGTTGGCTGGTAGGTGATAGTTTTCTAGTGTCTTTAATGACCATATGTCCTACGGCAAAGACCGTTTTATAATTTCTTCGTGTTCTCCTTTTTATCGTTTTTATGGTTGTGCTGAGGAAACCGGCATGTCCTAGAACCAAAAAATTCGAAGACATGTGACATCTACCAAGCCGCACTGGACCCGCGTGTAAGATTACGGTGTAATATCTCACCACGAGGCCTGTGTCGCAGCAGTGCAAACATAGTAGGTTGTATGCAATGGTTACTATGATTGTTTTTCACGCAATAAAATTATAAATAATGTCTAATTCAACTGGGTGGACAGCCTTTAATAATATCATCAAAAGAGTTCTAAATTTACGATCCCCCGCATATTCATACATCAGTACAGTGATGACACATTAATTACTCCAAAATTATACAATGATGTGACAGCCCTAGTATTTACATAGTATAGAGGTCACGCATGCATTCAAAATAGGGTTAGGCGATGTTATATTTGACCAGAGAGTAGATGATGATATTAATTTTGACGGTTCAGCTACATTCATTTATTGCTTCAAAGTTTATTGCTTCAACTTAAGGCGAAAGCGCCAGGGTAGCCCGCGAAATTCAATTTTTTTTTAGGTTTTTTGGAATTTGCTGGTCAGTATTAAGTTGTACGTTGATTACTCTCTAAGACCACGTAAGTCCCAAGAATAACTGTTTCATGAAATGATCATTCTTTGGACTTACGTGATCTTAGAGAGTTGTGTTGATGACTTTAATGATTATAATTCTGTAAACACATATTTCTTACGGCCGCGATTCATATATTAATCAACGTACAACTTAATGCTGACCAGCAAATTGCAAAAAACGTAAGAAAATTTGAATTTCGCGGGCTACCTTAGCGCTTCCCCCTTAAATAATAAGTTATTTAAGTTGAAGAAATAAACTTTTTTTTTTTATCATTGCGTTATTTACGTTGTTGAGCATGACGAATTTTTCAAACGTATACAGCAATGGATTAGGAATTTCCTTAAGACCCTCGGATTGTGATTGAAAGTATGTTAATCAGATAGGGTACAGGTCTAATTGAATACCGGAATATTCTTTGCCCAATCTAGAATAGCTACATCAAAGACTAACCTGTGCTATAGAGTTTACATCAACAAATAGACCAAATCAATTTTCGTTTTCTAATATCGATTATAATAAGGATTTCAAAAGCCGTCGTACACCTGCCGATATTTTACGACGGACCGTGTAAACGCTATCTAAAAGTTTCGTTACCCATTTTATAGCTCTATGTTAATTTCTAAGTTAATTATACCCATGAAAATTTATAAGGCTGACGCACAAAATTAATATCTACCCTACAGGGTGCCTTTATATGCAGAAATGGTAAAACGTCGTGTTTCTTTCCGTTTTTACGATTCATTTTCGAGTTTTTTTTTACACGCGTGACAGTTGGTCGATTCCAAATGTATTCCTTTTTGTATTGTTGTGTTTTTTTTAGCTTTTGTATGCTGATATTAGTATAAAGGTTAGGTTTAGGTTAGCGGAACAAGGGTTTAGTGTCGTGGTAACTAATAAAAGACTGCAATATATTGAGCTGTAGATACCAGAGTTGAGGCTAGAATAGAGCATGTAATTTTTTCATAAATAGATTCTTGCTTTTGGAAGTAAAAGTTTTTTATATTGACTATAATTAGTTCAAAGTTTAGGTAGTCGATGGCTATAAGAGTAGGGGATTATCAAAGAAATGATGGATGGACTGTGTGAAAGATGATCATGGTTAAAAACGGGGCAACAACAGAGATGACGACTAGTAGAGAAGTATGGAACAAAAAGACATGTTGTGCCGACCACGAACAAATTAGGATAGATGCAGGAGAATGATTCATTTAAAGAACTTTTAAGAATTTATATACAGAAAGTTTAGGTCATTCACAGGCGTTGTGTATACAGAAGTAGAGACCTACATGCAGCAGTGAACCACTGAGGGCTAGACAAGGACAAACATTTAGCATCACCAGAAAGCTTAGGTCATTCACAGGGCATCTAGAGCCGTGGGCCTGCATTCAGCAATGGACCAACAAGGATTTGACAACGACAAACCATTAGCAACAACAGACCCCCAAGTTCAACCTCCACACCATCCTCAAGAACCTCTCCAGCAGCTTCTTACCTTGAGCCTCTCCGCAGGTACACGAGCTGTGTGACAACTTCTGTCACCGCTACATCAGCTGCCTCAAGGGCAAAATGCCCATAGACCTGGTGATTGACGAGCGGGAGTCGGCCCGCCCGCCCGATACCAACGGCGAGCCGCGCTCCGCCCCCGACAGCAGCCACGACGGAGCCTCCACCCCCGATGTCGTGAGTACCCCCTACACCAAGTCCCATCTGATTCAGAGGCGTGATCCCCAGCTTGCACCCAACTCAACCACGAGCTACCTCGTGCACCCCTGCTCTTAGTTTGGCCATTGCAAAAACGAAGTATAAAAAGGGGGTGCTCGCAAAATAGTTTTAAATTCCCGCCTCCCTCGTTGTAATGCTACGCTCGGCGACTCTGTGCTGGAGACCAGTTCTTTCCGCTTCTCGATGGTCCCCACAGAGTCGCCGGGCGCCGTACGCTCCCGGTCGCTCCGACACCCTCAGGCGCCGCCTGACGGTCGAGGAACTTCCGCTAGTTTAAGTTCCTCTAGAACAAATCTTCGTTTTTGCAATTGGCCAACCTCTTAACACTGTACGATTCAATTAAAGTAAATAAAGCAAAGATACAAATGAACGAAAATTTCCAAATTATTTTTCATATCAACGTTACAGTGAAGGGGTGAAATCGGGTGCGATTGAACACTATGAGAAATGATAAAACGCCGTTTTGTATATTTTATTGATGTCGCGGAGTTCCGCACAGCACGTGTTTCGATTTGTTTCTACTTTAGTGTTACGCTGATTGGACATACGCGCCTGTGTCCATGTTACTATTATTTTGCACTGGAATTTATGTATACGATTGAAAAAAACATACGTATAACGTTGATTGTAATATGTGTATACTAATAAATACTTTTAAGTAAATAATACATTCAAGGTATGAGTTGGAGAGCCGTTGTTCTTGTCTTGAGGCAGTTAATACAATGCCATACAATATATTAGCATCGCGTTTCGGAGCTTAGATTTTAAAACGTAATTAGATGTATTAAAAAACCTATTGGAAAACGAAGTATACGTAAAAATACAACTTTAACTTGCCTAAGTGAGATAATAAGGATTAATTAAGAGTTTTAAATTATTGTAATTGATTTAACGGTGGTAGTTGCTAGAGTGTTATTGTTTTTGGCTAGTAAATACAAACATGATACGTAAATAGTTGATATTTTACGTTTACTATGGGATAGCACGATTAACTACAACTTAGTTAGTGAAAAAAAAAGGAAAAAAAATACGTACACAGTATACGCTAGTTGTAAAGAATGTCCGTGTGATTTGCTCTACTCTTGTACATTTATTGTAGTTAAGCATCTGTTTTATTACAAATGTACAGATAAGAGTAATTATCATAAACGGATAATATATGTATGTGCGTTAATGAATAGAGAACTAGATGCTTATACAGAATAAATTAAATTTAATCGTGGCGTTCATTGTGTTGCTGATATTAAAAAAGTTAATGTGTACATTTATCCCCATTCTCCTCTCGATTTTAATATAAAGTAAAAATAATAAGAATTAAGTTTCGCTGTATTTTTATACAATGCGTGGAAATTTTGCAGATTTTTTTTTTAATAATCGGATCTGTGCTTTGGTTTTTGAGTCTTAAGGTGACAGTTTCGTCGCCATAGACAATTGTTTAATATTTTAAGGAATATTTTGGGCGTTGAGACTGAATTGTTTTGTTTGTGTTATATAATTATTATTTTCCACAATTGTTAACATTGGAAGCCATACTTAACTTATGTAAGAGCGTGGGTTTGCCCGCACATGTTAACTTGGGGACGATTAATTCTATCTAAAACAATTATTAGTTATTTTTTTGTCTGTATATGAGTTCTTTTTAACATATAAATTTTTCTGTAGTTGTTTGTCTAAGTTAGGTTTTTAGAATATGACGCGATAGTATTCCGTGCTTCGGGAGCTATATTTTTTTCTTAAAAATCTAACTCTTAATGTATTATAATGCTAATTGGTGTACGTACATCTTGTATGTCAACGTGATTATAATTTTATAGTTTTATTTTCTGAACGGATTAAACAATAAAATGTTCTGTTTGAAATTAATGCGAGTTTATTTTCAAAGATACCATTATGATAGACACATTCGGATGAACGAGAAAAAAGAAGAAATTTTTCCTCAAATTTTACTTATATTTTTTTAAAGAAAATTTTGAGGAAAATTTTAGGCTTCGTTTTCTAAGTTTAGGTAGGTACTCAGTATATTTAATGCCCTATTTAGTACAGCTAAATAGGGCACTGTAGGTATTACATTACATAGTAATGTACACAAAACTTACATTGGGTATTGAAAAAGGCTTTGGAAGGTAGCTTCAGCATTAGGCGAAGAGTGGTAATCCCCGACCACTGTGACAATGCTCCATTCGCGAGCATAGAACAGTTGTAGGTACTTACATATTATACTAAATTATTTGAAATCAGAAATCATAAAAATTAAGTACCTACCTACACGCTACCACAATAATAGATAAATTAATAAAAAATAAACTAAGTATTAAAATACACGTTCAGCTAACTACGAAAAGCATATAAAAGAACCTGGACTTTCAACACCCACAAAGAAGAAACCAGTAAAAATAAAATAGAAACAGTACAAATAAAAATTACCTACCCTCAAAATCTCAAAGAAAATATTCTCAGTGAAATTTTCCCGCCAACAATACCGCAGTTTTATCATGCACCGTATTTCTTTAAGCAGTTGCGATCCCCCGGCGCGTGGGAAAAGCCGGAAAATTGTTTCTTTATGACACGCCAGCCTCTAATCTCAAGGAGGGGAAGCAACCATTAAAATATACCCAAAGTATTGACAATCTGATGTTTTATTATTTTCTTCTTTTGAGGCTTTTGACAAGTGGGGTTTTAAGGAAAAGCTTGACGAGAAAGATAATTTGTGTGCCATGGTAAAAGGTGTTTTAAATAAAGTAATTTCATGTTAGAATACCTAATAACATAATTGAATGGGGCTTTATTTTAAAGGTCAAAATTAAGTAGTAACAAGTCGTCTAATAAAAGTACAAAGAAGCTAAATACGCTAGAGTTAAGTACTTAGCGGAGAAAAATCTGAAATACACGGAGCAAATGTGGGTGTTATTTTTTAAGGTGTTTTAAAATTAACTATATCTACCAATTAAGGCGAAAGAGTGCATTTGCTTAAATGAAATGCATTCTAAGTTATAACAGTAAGTAGTAGGAAAAATAAACTGAAGATATTATTTAATTAAGAGAGCCAAATTTTAAAGCAGTTAATCAACAGAGAGAAAACGTACATACACGGAACTGACGGCCAACCTCTGAAAGGAGAGGCACATAAAAACGAAGATGAAGCAATGAAAAACAGTACGTATCAACATGAATCTTAATGTTAACATCCAATGATTGCAGTTCTGTAACAAACTACTACAATTTCAGAAGATCCTTCCGATCATGTACTAGATGATCCTACTGAGGTATATCCCTAACGTAAAACTGTCAAGCATAACAGCACAAGAAGAAGAAGTGGAAAACAACATATCACGTATCAACACTCGAAGTTAACATCCGATGATTGCAGTTCAGTAACTAACTACAAACATTTTAGAAGATCCTTCCGACCGTATACTCCTACAGCACATCCCTAAAGCTGTCAAGCACAACAATACTTCAAAAAGTAAAGTAAAACACATAATTCACAACCAAATCAACAAGCACGTACAACCTACTTGAACCCATAACAATCCAAGAGAAGCAGTAGCATCAGCCAATCACAATTACAACCAACAAAATTAGTACAACTTATTATTCATGGCGGTATCCAGAAATAACAATAATTCGACACAGCGCAATATGGGGATCTCCCATGAATTATGTATGGGAGCAACAGCAGATATAATAAAATAGGGACTTGGGACAGTTGGGGGACAAAGCAGGGATTTGGACTGGAGACGATTCGTCACGCGTTCGTCACGCATTCCTATCACTTGCTATATGGTTTTTTTCTTGGAGAAGAATTATTGTAGTTCCGGGTTGAGTTATTATGACATAAAGATGGTGTTATAGACTTCTTCCAGTAAAGCTTTTTAAGGCAAAAATAATTTGACTCTCTGCAGTAAAGATAATTTTTGCAAAGAGTCGAGACAAATGATTGAGCAATAATATAGTAGGGTCGATTATATCAGTTTAAACTACTGTTCGTACATCTTATAGTTAACTTGCCATTACCTTAAGTTGCGCAATACTGCATCTGTTTATAACAAGACGGTTAAAGAGAGATGATTGCATCATAATATTTTTACCAATGATATGATCCATGATTGCTCATAGACATAGAATATAATTGACATAAGAGTCTTCAACTGATATCTCTGAAGTCTAGGCATTGTCTTTACCACCTTTATCCCGGATATTACTGTTCATGTTTTTACATAATATGTCATTTGCTTTTTGACATCAATGCCATTAAACGGAAGAGTATTTACCACCAGTCACTGTCGTCTAGACTCGACAATTGTCTTCACCATCTTCATCCCGGACATCGTATGTTCATGTTTTTCATAATAATATGTCATTTTGTTGTTTGAAAAACAGTTTTTTCCACTGGCCCCTGTCGTCTTGACATTTGTCTTTGCCAACTTCATACCGGAGATCTTCTTCGTGTCGCTGGCATAAATATGTTCGTTTTAGTCATGAATACAAGACATAACATATGTCATTGGGCAAAAGAATATTTAGTAACTACTGATCCCTGTCGTCTGGACAATTGTCTTTACCACCTTCCCGGACATAAAATTTAAAGATATTCCAACAAACACCAATAAAACGGGATCTATTAATAATTAATACCAGCGCCCCGTTTGTGATGCACATCGCTTGCGCAAGCGCATACTCATTAGTCTGACTGCTTTACAACATTATATATCAGCATCACTTTGCATGACATGGATCCGGCGTAAATAAAGCCAGGCTTTTAATTAATGGAGACAGTTTTGGTTGCAGGAATCATTTGAATTTATTTTGTGTGTGTGTGGGTGGGCAGG
This sequence comes from Luperina nickerlii, assembly GCA_963855955.1. Taxonomy (NCBI): domain Eukaryota; kingdom Metazoa; phylum Arthropoda; class Insecta; order Lepidoptera; family Noctuidae; genus Luperina; species Luperina nickerlii. The sequence continues at coordinate 19,339,381 of OY979680.1, forward strand.
GAATTAGAGGTTTTGGAATTTGAGTGTTAGGAGACTGTTAAAGATTGATCTTTTAGGGTTCTTTTTTTTGGTGATGAAGTGGCTTTGGTAATGCAATAGTTAATAGAAATAATATAGACGTTCAGAGGGGAAATTCACGTAATTTTAACAACGGTCACAGTCTGATCTGTCTCAATTTCCCTAAATTTTTGACATTGAATACCGCTGAGATGAGATTGCGACTAGATTTTGAACGTTTTTAATTTCGGGAATTGGCCTTCTGAGTTGACACCAAGCAAAGATGGTTTTGAAAATAGAACCCTTTTTGGCAAGTCTGACTACCATTATTACCAACGGGGATCCTGACATTGAGTCCAGCATTATTTTAGTGCTGAAATGATCCTGAATTCGAGCCCAATCACCCGCGAACCGGGTTAAGTAATTAACACTAAAATGCATCCCGACCAGACTGACCTATAACTTGGGTTTAAAGACTGAGCTGTCAATTTTGGCGCCAAAACAGCAAAAAGACGCCGCCTGCCGGTCGTAAACCGTCGCTTTCAAATCTGGAACGCGCTTTTATTGGCCAAGAGCTGACCAATCGCGTCGCGCGAGCAAATTTTACGGCCACCTATTGGTCGTCCGGCATTTTCTTATTTACGACTATCCTAAGGATCGCTCGCAAAATTTCTATTAATAAATTAGTCGTAAACTGTTTGAAATTTATTATCATTGCGTTTCAGCGTAATTATTTCCTTTAGAAGAATAACATTATTCCTTGTTAGCAATGAAAGAGGTAGTTTTTTTTTCGAATTTTCGTTTTTAAGCCTGTCTGTTTGAATTAAATTTGGATACTGCGTTTGAACTGAGAGGTGATGAATTGTGTTTAATTTCCTTCAGAATGTTTGGGAGCCATTTTTGGGACACGAAAATTGTCGTTAATGTTCTTTACAAACTCATTCAGAACTGCTGCGTTGATGTCAACAAGCTATTAAAATACATTGAAACAGATTGGATTCAAAAGTATCCTAAACTGCATTCATAAATTAGGATTCCCTCTCATAACACGTTTTACCGACAGCTTAAAGAACTGGGATACTTCTTTCAACTTGGTCATCATCATAATCCATAACTATTTTTAACTGGTCATACGTTTCCTTTTATTTAGGTAGCTATAATTGGAGCCATTTTTGGGACTCCAAAATTGTCTTTAATGTCCATTACAAACTCATTCAGAAGAGATGCATTCATGTCAACAAGCTATCAAAATACACAAAACTTCAGAAGTTTCCTAAACTGCATTCATAAATTAGTATTATTTCTCATTACTTGGTTTACCATTACCATTAGTTTAAAGAACTGTTATTCCTCTTTTAACTTGACCATCATCATAATCCATAGATATGTTTAACTAGTATTAATTAGTATCCTTTCCTATATATACCTTTGTATGTTCTTCTAACTTAAATTCTATTTCATCTTCACCTACCATCACTGCCCCTAAAACTTTCTCTCTTTACTCCCACATTTTTTCGCCAATTCGTTCGAAATGCTCAATTATTTCAATATAATCAAAATATAGATTACAAGGGGATCGTTTTAGGTATTTTTTTCGCAATAATAAGCATTCCTGCTGTGCTTTGATGTGCTTCGGTACATTTGATGACCACGGGGCGCCGACGTCTTCATCTGTAGATGAGTAATGTTCCGAAGGTAGATGGAACTGTTTTGTTACATGTGATTTTGGATGGAGATGGGATTGTGGATGGATTTAAGATTTTTTGTTTATAATAGGTTTGGTATACTTGGATGACTTTAGAATTGAATAACAGGTGAAGCATAGTGGCAAAGATTTTGCTGAAGGGAAGTATAAAGATGATGATCATTATAACAAAATGGAGTAGGTTCTTGCGAAGAATGTTATTTACTTGTAATCAAAATCAAAAGTCATTTATTCAAATTAGGCTGAGAATCAGCACTTTTCGAACATCAAAATTACATGAGACAATCCTCCAAAATGCCCGCCCTTCACCACTTCCTAGAGCTTTCACTGGGAAGAAGTAGCGCAACAAACTCTCTAGCAGCACAGCTGTCTGTTCAGTTAAAAAGAAAATTGTATTATTCCAACCTCTCCGCTTTAAAGTTTACTAAAACTCTTAGAAATAAAGATACCATTACTGCGTAAGTGCGTACTTCTTCCTTCCCGCGTATTTCTTCCTTTTTCCATTCGTAAATTATTTTCTTTGCTGTACTTCAGCTACCTAAATTTTATTAAAAATAAATAGGTACTTACAGATGTTTCACAACAAAAGAAACCTTCCATTAAGGTCAAACATAAATATCAAAAATTCGCTCACAATCATCTTAATATGTATGTACTCGGTGAGCACACTCGTTGCATGTAGGACTCATCAATTTGCGCCAAAAAGGTCGCGATGATGTCACTGCGCAGCTCTGCCCACGCTCCCCCTACAGGGCAAAGCTGCTGTTACAGCCTTACAATGCACATTATATTATTTTATAGCATTCCGTAAAATATTGGACAAATTCAAAAATATAAATTACTGAACGGAAATACATATTGTGACATGTTTTGGCGTAGGTGGTTAAGATAAGCAGTAATAAAGACGTTAATAAACGGTTACCCATTTTGATATTTTCAACCCTGTTAAACAATGCTAACTTCAGATCCATTTGTACCTTACCTGAGTTTATAGAATCATCATATTCATTCATTATCATCATCATTCTCTTGGCCATTTCCCAATTTATTTGGGGTCGGCGCAATATGTCTTTTTATTCTATACTTTTTCTATTAGTCGTCATCGCGGAGTCACTCCCTTTCCAACCCTAATTTCATCATTCACACAGTCCATCCATCGTTTCTTTGGTCTTCCCCTACTCTTAAAGCCATCGACATTCATACTAAGTTTCTAGAATCTACTTGGAAAAAATCTAAAATTCCTTCACTGATGGACAACGCACAGTTAAACCGCTGGGTTTAGAATTTTGCACAAGAGTTCCTTCCCAACAAAGGAGAGCAATAAAAAAGGATTTTGAAAAATCATCCCATAAAGGGGTGACCTGGGATGAAAGTTTGTTATTTTTGTCGATGGGAAATCCCGAATCGGACTAGTACTATACAGGGTGGTAGGCACATCGACGCGTATCCTTTTAGAATGGATTCAATACATGATTCTGAACCCGCCTGCGTTAATCTAGAATCATATATTATGCTGAATTAATGGTTACAATTTGCGCGCTGATGTCCTGCTACCCTGTTAGCCATTAAGACACCACCTCATTAAGAAAATATCTGAAATCTATCCTTAATAAACTCTTCTGAGAGTGGCATATGTTTAAAAAGTTTATAACGCACTACTTGCATCCCGCGGTTTCACCCGCATAAGAGTCGATTCCGTGGGAATAACGGGATAAAAAGTATCGTATGTCCTAAACCAGGGTATGGTCTACCCATGTGCCAAATTTCACTACAATATATTCAGCCATTTTATTATTAATGGCCGCGCATTGTATGTTTTGTATTCATAATCGTATTTTTTGTTATGAATTTTATGGTGTATAATAAAGTATATATGTATAAATAAATATTAATCTTTATTATTAATTTTATTACAATGCATTTCAAGACATTTATAAATATTTTTATCAAAAAAAATTTCGCTCTGCCGCGCCGGTATCGGGAGCAGGGTCCAAGCTACCGGTGGTTAGGGCTCCAGAGACAGGAACCTCATTACAATGCGAGCCATGTCAAGGAGTTGCCTTCTGAATCAGGCCCTTGATCCAACCGCCTAAAGAAAGCCTCGAGGGATGTTGATCGAGGCTTTATTATTATTATTAATTAAATGAAAGAATGAATATTATCCGTTCTTGTTAACACAAAACTCCTTTTGAACACGTCACTTACAGAAAAACCGCGAGTAACACAGCGTAAAACTCGAGTGCACCGATAACTAAACACAAGGAACATGCCGGAAATTGTACCTAAACATCCCCTGGACGCCCCTACCCTGGCCATCACGCCGTGACAACAGGGAGCAAGGCAGGGGACCCCGCTGCGCTATTTGTTGCAAACCGCTTGGATTTCCGCCCCCAATCTTAGGGGCTTGAGGGTTCTTGGCAACGTATATAGAGAGAAAAGGAAAATTACATTGTGTCTGCGGGAGTATGTTAGTTTGTTATTTGAACATGGAATGTCCTGGTTGAAAGACAAAGTATAGCTTGAACAACTGAAGATGAAAACATACAGTTTGCAATGTACCTCTGAAGTAAGCAAGGTCTACAAAGAATTTGTTTTTCTTTGCGAACGATGTCGTGTGCACCATGACCAGTAAGACAAAGGCATGTAACACATATGCCTGCTCCTCGTCATCCGCCTAACCTTTTGTCAGCTATGTTGGAGTCGGCTTCCAGTCTCATTGGATGCAGCTAACAGTATTTTACATAAAACAATGGCCTATCTGAGCTCTACCACCCAGTTACTGGGTAACACAATATGTCTTGGCAAGACTGGTTGTCAGACTTTTGGGCTTCTGACTACCCGTAACGACTGTCGAAGATCTACAAATCACAGTCGGGACCAACGGCTTAGCGTGGTTGCACAACAGTATGCAAGTTACAGGTATGTGCATTTGGGGATTTTAGTTAAAGATAAGACTCCAGGTAGTAGCAGAAAAAAACCAAAAGCTAAATTTTATTTGATTAATTTGGGAATCGAACCCACGACCTCTCACCTCGTATTTTTTGCTATATTTTTTGTACTTATAAATAGGTACCGTTGAGAAACCACTTCATCAATTTCTTACAAGAGATCTGATCAGTCGATAATATTTATAGGCTAGATAAAAATGTAGCCGTTAATAAGACTGACAGATTAATCTAGGGTATCTAGATTTTCTAGGAATTTGTCTTATAGATAGTAGGTATTGCCTTGTGTTTGTCGTTCTGAAGAAGGATTGTGAAAGTTTTTTCATGTATATTTTTTCAATCTTTATTTTCCACAATTGTTTCGTATCCTCAACCAGAATTTTCTCTTGATGCATCTTGAGAGCATAGAAACCTAGGCCCTGAAGAAGTAGCGGAACGCTATACAAATATTTTTTCCTATACGGGAATCGAATCCGCAATATTGGAGCCAATACCTCATCCACTGTACCAACAGATTACTGATTGATATCGATTAACGTCAACATAAAAATATGAATTAATTTTCGGAAGATTGACCTTTTCAACCAAAAATTACGATTTATAACTTCATAGATTAAAAACATTACACAGAGATGTGTTATTGACGTTCTAAAGAAATGTGTGAGAATATTACAGGAATGTAGAGACCAATTTTGTTTTGAACTCAATATAACCACCGTTAGCGCTGTTTGTCTTAATTCTCATAGAAATTAATGTGTATGAATAAAACTGTGATTTGTCTGTCTGTTTGTTAATACGATATAAGGTTGAACAATTTGTTGGTTTGTGTATTGAGAATGATTCGGGAGATGGCAAAGGTCTTGAAGCAATTTTGTAAGAATATGGCTTTGAGCTAGTAGATGTAGAAAATTTTAGAAACCCAAGAAACGAATTATGATTTAGGAGTTTAAGGATGTTGGTTTCTCTTAGAGGAAACTGAATAATTTCTTTGTGTCAGTAATTTTGTTGTTGTCTTTCATTCCAATAATGTTGCTGTAAAATAACAAAGTAAAGATGTCTCAGTGATCCTACTTGCTGTTTAAGTGAAAGAAATCAAAATCTAAGTTCTAAATAAATTTTTTACGTCTATTTTATTATTCAAGGTGCACGAGTAAATCCGCGAACATTAGCTAGTATTTCACAAAAACCCAGAATCATAAAAGCCGACACAGTAACACCAGAAGTGGAAATAGCATTCGTGTAATCAAAAACTTCGAAATTTAAAAGTTCAATTATAGAACGCCGATCGGCTTCCGAACACATCGGAGCACATTTCCTAATTAGCGATTGGTCACGCGCTCGGAGGCCGCTCTTCGGGCCCGTTCGCCATCGAAACGGGCAATTTGAATTTGGAACGGTTGCATACAATGTGATATACTAAAAAACTGTTATAAACGTGGACAACTGAATTAGTTTTCATTAAAATGTATCGTTAGGGTTAATTGTGAATGATCGTTGCGTTATTAAATGGCGGCTGATTTAGGTTGATGACCGATTACGAAGGTAGTTGAAGCCCTTTTTAATTTAAAGCTGAGAAATACTTTCTCTGATCCATGGGCTTTCATTCTTGTTATTATCGTCAGCAGAAATAAAATTCTTACTAACTACTCCAAGACATAACTTTACACATACAATCCTATTACGTTACCTGATGAAGGAATGAATCCGGTCAAAAACCCTAGCTATCATATCCTTCGACAATTTAAAACAAACACTAAGAAAAGCTCCACAAAAAGATATCATTACATCAAAGTCTATCAATGATAATGAGCAAAAAAAAATAACAAAGTCAATCAAGATGTCGGGAAAGGAATTCTAAATCAAACGCTGTTCTGCACTTAAATGGTCAACATCACTAAATAGAGTGATGTCGTCATATCAATTAAAATAATTATACCCCCTTAATAAGTGTCAATTCTTAACGAATGCGCGTACGTACGATTTTTATTCACACGTTTCTTAGTGCGGTATTGAATTTGTTAAGGTATCACACAAAAACAAACCTTATGCAGCTTACACAAGTCAGATAATCAAACAAACACTTGAAAATTTTACGACTATTTTTATTGACGGTTAGTCTCGACACTCATATGTAGCGATTTTAAATGAAGAACATCACACGAGTGGGATGTGTCAATCAGAATTGAACCCTATAAAAAGTTAAATAAGGTCTTATTTAAATTCTGAGTGCGAATACGTTCGGGGGCGCAGAGGCAGTTAATACGAGGCAAGTCGAAGATGAACGAAGTGGAAGCCATCAAATTTTAATTGTCCGTTAAAATAATAATCAATGAGGCGACTACCACTCGCAAATAGAAACTAATAATGCGAGTATATCCGAATATTCTAACGGGGTTGGTTCCACTGCAACATTGTGAAGGATTTATGGAATTTCCGACTACCGTTCGTTAGAAGACAAAGATTTCGAAACAGCTGAGACTTTAGCAGGATATATAACTGGTCTGACAGCTTTGCATGAATTTAATCACTATAATGTCGTCAATATATGCAAAGGTGAACGGTCAAAGAGGGGCAAATAATAATTTGTTTCAAATACAGTTACATGAATTAGATGGTCAAGTTTTCTAATGTTCTCGCACAGTGCGGTATTTTATTCTGTGCCCCTTAATGATTGAGCTGCAATAAAACCACTGAGATTGTCGTATTAATAACCGTTTGCTGAAACCCCGTCTTTGAATCTAAGTCTAAATTTAGTATCATCTTTATAAACTCTTTAAACGTCATCATCTGCCTAGCCTTTTCCCAACTATGTTGGGGTCGGCTTCCAGTCTAACCGGATGCATCTGAATACCAGTATTTTATTTACATGGTGCGACTGCCTACCTGACCTCCACAACTCAGTTACTGGATAATACGATCCCCTTGATAAGACTGGTTGTCAGACTTTCTGGCTTCTGACTACCCGTAACGACTGTCAAAGATCTGCGAATGACATTGGGACCAACGTCTTAACGTGCTTTCTGAGGCCCGGAGGCATCTCGGTCACCCATCTACAGACCAACCGCGGCAAGCGTAGCTTAACCTGATCTTATATTCTTTAAACGTAAGTGGAAATATATTTAACCATCTCTTCAGACTACCCTCATTCCCTAACTGCCTGCAGTAGCTCCCTCGGTTTCCATTTCTAATTGAGAATTGTTCGTAACAGCAATAACATTTTATGATTGATGTGTTTAGCCACGGTACTTATGGCATTAACTAGCGATACGACGTAAAACGCGTGTTTTCGGCTTTTAATTGCACTTAAAATACTATTGATGAGTAATTAAGTCGTAATAAACGGAGGGAATTCGTGGTTTAATGAAACAGGACTTAGAGATTAAATAGAATATGTTGGTATCTAGAAAGATTAAAATTCTGGGTGGTAGACCAGAAATGATGACAACAGGTTGGCGTCAGATGAGATAACACATGCTAATAGTGCTGTGTCAGTTGCTTACAAATGCTATGATACGCAGTTTTGGCGGAACCAACTAAATGGTTTGGCTTAAATTTGTAAAATTTATTTCCTTTTAGCAACATCATCAGAAAGAGGTCGATAGCGCACTAAGTCACAAAAAAAGTCGTATATCAAGAAGATTCTTTCATTCGAAAACTAGTTTTAGCTGTGATTGATATCCGAACTAATCAAAATACAGCTAGTAAATTAGAAATGTATATTTAGAAAAAGCTTTTTCCCACATTTCGGCATGAAATTGGACAAGACGTGAGAACAATCTCAAAGACATTGATTTTGGCAATAGATGCCACATTTCTTGTATTGAAATTACTGTTATTCTCTGTCTTATAAATTCTAATCACGAGTCGATTTACAGCGTCAGAGGCGTTTTCAGTCGTCATCTTCAAGTTTTTACGCGCGTACTGACGCAATATTAGCAGTTTTGTACGTATTAGCTGTTCTAGCAGACGTTTCTGTTTATTTCAGTTCGTTATAAGCTGCCAGTTTCGTCTCAAGAATGTCCCCGCACGTGCCCATGCTATGATAATAATAAAATGTTGGCGCATTATTTATTTATAGTCCGTCTCGCGGCTGTCGCTCGTCCGTCTGTCCTGCTTGTACGCTTATGTTATTATATATAAAGTGTTGGCTGAGCGAACAGAGACTAGCGTTTCTTTGTCTCGACTTGAGTTGGATTTAAATATTTCATTTTTGGTATCTGCAGCTTTAGTCTCATCCAAATTTTCCATGTGTTTTAGTTTCTATTTATCAGTTGCAATTTCGTCGTCTTCTTCGAATCTGCTCTCAACTACATAGTTAATTCTTCTAATGTCAAATCTCGACTCGTGTCGTATCTGACTCGTAATTATCCGCATACCACTCGAGATTCTTAAAACCGCACAAATCTCGCAGTGCGTACTGTACCATAATATCATACCGGTATTGTTTTGCTCGGCAGAGATGGTCGCTATTTGCGGACGTCTTCCCCCCTCGGCCCTCGCCCCCCGGCCGGCGGTGCCGTCCCCCTCGCTACGGTGCCGTCTGTACATGAGCTATATTTTATCCCTGGCTTGGGCCGCAACGTAAACTGTCAGAATCATTCCGATGAATCTGCAGGACGTTCAACTTTTAGTTTGAAATTTTAAGAGGTTGGAATCTGTCTGGATGTCTGTTTTTGGATTTTATATTGTGTGTGAGAAACGAAGGATGATGCATTTGTCATAGAGTATTTGTGTAGTGAGGATATTTTGGGCACCCGGAATCAGCCCACATGCTTAGAGTGAAATTTCAAATGAGTTATTTCATTGTAAGCATTTACACATTGTCCTGTCTAGCAATGCTGCTGCACTGCATACCTTGGTTATTACTATATGTTTATTTCACAGAAAAACATGTCATTAATTAATCATAATCCGCCCCTTGGCATCTGCCAAAATTTATGAAGCACAAAGTCCATGACATGCTCAGAAAAATCTCAACATCTTGAAAATAATATAAAGATCTTTCATCAATACTTACCAAAGACAAAGTGAACGAAGAGCATTAATACATCAAGACCAACCATCTGTATCCCTTGAACAATAGAAGAAACAATACGATAATTTAATCAAACAAATGGCCTCAAAGACACGGGGAATGTGCCGTGAAAATGTCATTAACAACACTAATAATTAGATATATATCATCGGAATCAGTGCGACGATGCATTGATAAAACGCCTGTATATATCTCAAACGTGTTTGAAATATGGTGGCCACGTCGAGCCCGACAGCCAGTTGGCGCGTTCCAAAACTCTCGCTAATATGCGCATGATTGATTTTCGAAATAGGTAAGGAGCCATCTTGTCGCTGCAACGCTCTCAAAGCAAATGACTGACTTTTCTAATTATGAAAAAAGAACATGGCGTTTGTATAAAATCTGTTTCGAAATTAGAACGCCCAACCCAAATTTAAATTGAGTAAAATATGAAGGTACAGCATTTCGTGAGCGCGTTTCAGATTCTTTATTTCACCTCGTTATCTAAGTATGAAGTGTCTTGTTAAAGTCGTAACTGACGTCCGCTGTACAAACACTATAAATTATTACTCAAATCACATCTGATGCGCATTTCCCTGTCGCCCACAAAAAGCTCATGTATCTCTCTCGATCTTCACGGGACGACAAATGTGTAACAAATAAATTATGAAATCAACGGCCGCGGTTTTTATATCTCACGTGTTATATCATCTATCCCTTTCTTACTAGTTGATTTATCGTATGTTTTATCCCGCTCGCTCGCAGGTTGTCACCGCCGCAGCGCACTATATCATCGACCGTCGGCTAATTATGACGTGTCTATTTATCTGTTGGGATTTAGAACATTTCACGCAAATTGCAATTTGAAGTATGACAGTTCAACGCACTTTTTATTGTTATGTTTAATTATTAATTATCGTCAACAGTATATCACGGAGTAACAAAATAACAAAATTAAATCGTCATAATTGTTCTTTTAAAATGTCGTCCGGCGTCGGGAACGGACGATAAAAAGATGAAATATCAGTAAAAGAAGTAATATGTTTGGATTATTACAAAAACTTGTTCAGTTACGACTATCAATCTCAGTGTTACACAAGATGTGAGGGATAATATCTCAAAAATGTTCATATATTTCAGTGAAGATGCGAGCCGTCAGTTTCAAATGGAAGTGTCGCTAATTAAATATGATCACGGTGGTCCCGGAGAGCTCTTTAAATATTGTTTCCTTTCTGATGAGCTTCTTACTCCATAAAATAATTATAATAACATTCTCTTCAAAGGTAGTCTTTACATTCCAAGTGTCAACGTTACGTAGGTTCACAAGGCAACCTGTTCGATCGACACCTGTTGAATCAACTGTCTTGTTAAGAGAAAGCTCGTAATTCATTCTAAATTCTTCGTCAATTTAGCACACGATCTACACTCGAGGATATATCATTTCACTTTGAGTTTTCTTTTGTGATCTAAATCATATTCAATTCTTTGTTGAATTTTGCGTTTAAATCAAAATTTTGGACTGTACATTGCGAAAAACCACGCAGATTTAGGACTGACGCCAAAATCTTTCCAAAAAACGTCCAGAAGCAGCCATCTCCCAATTAATTAGCATGGCGGCTATAATTAGCTGCGCACGAGCAGTCGGTAGGTGTAGCTGTGACGTGTGACAGATGGGGACACAGCGCTGGCGCACTCTCCGCGCTTCTTTGAACCGGAATGCTTGAGGAAACTTAGAGTTAATTAGAAACGAAATTTATATCGCGGGGATCTATCATGAGGAGCCAAGGTAGCTTGTTAGTGTACCGTTTTTTGAAGTGACGGACGAATTATCAGACACTTATTTCGATATTAATTTAAAATAACGCAACGCAATAAATATGGGGCTGATTTGTCCCAAGATTTTTCAGAAGAGATTTCTTGAAACAAATGAATCGACTAATGGGACAATCAATTTGCTGTAGTAGATGATGTTGCTTCAGCAGACAACAAATAACAAAATAAACTTAAGACATTTTGTTTTCATATGAAAAGTGAGAACCATCTTAAGCTGAACATTCAATATAAAGATACTTGTTACTCCATAAAAAGTACATCATTTTGTCGCAACCATTACAAAAGGCTATAAAATAGTATTTTGGGTACATTTCACTTATTCATCATTGTGGTCGACGACGACCAAGATAAAGCTATAAAGATAATGGCCAAACGCATTCACGCCAAACGTCCAATAAAAAACTTCACAATTAACTAACACATGTGAGTGTCATAAAATGTGATCTCCTTTAGAAAAACTATTAAAAACTAAGATTCACTTCACGATGCGATATAGCGATATGTTCATCGACAAACGTATAACATCATCAATCAAAAGTTCAGCTTTCAAAATTATGTCTTATGTCCCTGAAAATAAAAGCTCCTTCGAATCCTGACACAGTATAGTTCAAGCAAATTGTAAACTTGTATTTTAATTATATGCTTGTCTCGTACGCGAAGCTGCGATATAAACCTGTTTAGTGTTCATTGTTTGTCCGTAAGTCCCCAAATAAGTCAGCAACACGATTAGTGAGGATCTTTGGACCAACTTTTTCTATGAGTATAATTAAGATTTTTTTGCAGTTTTGAGCCTCCCGACTTGTTCGATTATCTATTCCTTCCTATAAGTTGTTCAGATAATTTATGCACATATAAATAATGCTCGATTACTATCTACGTTATTGGTAAAAAAAAGATTTGAATATTTTTTCAGTTCAATAATCGTTTTGGGAGCAGATATTGAATTTAATTAAATGTGGGTAGTTCACACACGAAACTAATTATGAGAACACACGAATAAAAAATGCAGCTAACGCCTCTAACCAAATACACGTGAAAATTTGCAAAAAAAATACCACTTTGACACTTTCATTAGTGAAATATTCAAGAAACGACATGAGAATGGAAGCGAATGCGGTTCAAAGTAAAATTTATCCATTATGTATTTAGTATAGGTGAGGTGCGCGCACGCAGCATGTTGCGGTTAGGGCTGGCACTCGGAGAAAATTATGACAGGACACGAAAAACAAACACCTTGACAAATTATTATGATTACTTCAAACTAACATGAATTATTGAAAGACATTTCGAAGAGCAACTCAATAATGATACAATCAACTTGTTATTTTCTAACAAAACAAGTTATTTCATCTCTAAACCCATCTTGTAAGTCCTTTCAACCATCTTAACGATCTAAAAATCCAGATCAATCCAGCTAAACCAATTCTGTGTCAACCCTGGCGGTGCCCGAATGCTGCGCACGATTCGATCGAAATCTCGCGCGGAACAGACGCGGCGAGCATGCGCAACCTATCTGCTTAACTAAGCTGCACGTGGTAAATAAACTTAATCCGTACGGAACCACTCGTGTGAATTTTTTAGGGTACCTGCGTGAGGAATGCTGTGGTCCATTTTGGGTTCTTTAGAATTTAGGTATTGGAATTTTCATTGGAAAGTTATTTCAGAGAAGTTTTTAATGGATACAGTGTTGGCTTATGATCAGATTCCAGTTAGAAAAAAATCGCTGGCCAATTTACACCCAAGCCGTTTAGGGGTTTGTCAAAACACTGCTGATGTTGAATAGAAAACGAACCCTTCGTATCTTGTCTACATTTAAGACTGGACAGTATTCCACAGTCTGTATGATAAAACTGACTCTTAGCATGGCAAGCATCACAACTAACCATGATAAATAAAGTCCTCCAGACCGAATTTCGGCCATGGCGACCAATTTCAGCGGAGACCAACCTTCGGCGCGGGAGACTAAGACTGATTGGTCCTTGGCAGCTCTGAACAGAGAGAGGTGGAAGGTGAGTAGGGAGGCCTTTGCCCAGGAGTGGGATATAAATGGCTAATAAGAAAACAAACACACAGACTAACCTAGTCTTGGTTAATCCACTTACAGCAACTAGAAGACTCATTCACGACAAACTTAAATCATATAGCATATCTAGCGACATTATCTAAACACTAAAGATATTATCGTGGATATTATAATACTATGCGGTAGGAACTGTACTTAAACTTAGTAAATATTAAAATTGCTTTATAATGACAGTAAAATTAATTAAATTAAGGATATTATGTTATTGTCAGCGGATGGAGTTAAAAATCAAGATTTTTAACCTCATTATTATGTACTAGCAGCGCATCGCGGTTTCCCTCGCATAAGGCTCGATCCTTTGGTAATATCAGGATACAAAGACGTATCCTATGTGTTAATCCTCGTTATAAACTATCTGTGTGCCAAAAATTCGAATTCGTTCAGTTCAGTTTTTGCCTGAAAGAGTAACAAACATTCATCCACTCTCACCAACCTCCTCTCTCTTCACAAACTTTTGCGTTTATAATATTTCAGTAGGATATATTATGAGAAAATGTAGCAGACAGTTACCCACAGAAGATACAAACGCCAAACTGGGTTTGCAATGACGCAATGTAAACATCATAAAAGTTATATAACCAAATTCACTAAAAATAAAATAGATTTAAAGAAATAATTGAAACTGACGAAAAAGGGCAACAAAATTAGAGTTCCTGATTAAATTGCTTCGTCATACTTTCTAGCTTACCCGCCAGTAAGCTTCCAACTGTCAAATGACGTCATAATGAAACAGATAATCCATTTATTTCAACGTCAAGTAGCCGGACCACCAGAGCACGTCACGCCTACCCAATACAAATCTGATCTGATGATATCTTTGCGCGTGATTTTTTTTTAATTCGCCTACTTATGCCGCTATTTCGATGGAATGTGATAACTTGCTGTTGCCAATTCAAATATATTCCTATTGACATTGACACCGACTGCTTTATTGGTACATAGATATAAAGAGGTCTCGTCGTTGAATGTTAAATTGTAAATTATTCCGGATTTTTGCTTGAGGCAAAGTTATATTGAGAGATGCTAATAGTTTACCTATCTCAAGTAAATATTGATAGCCAATTTAACATATACTTTGTAGAACATTGGTTTTTCCTTTACATAACTGGAATATTAAACTGTACATCGATGTGTTGAATAAGTATCCAGTTCATATTTAAATTAGTGGAGTCAGCAGTTGTAAATTTAAAGAGCACCTTTTCCCAAGCTTATTACAAAGAAATTATATCGAACGCAGCCAATAGCGTTAGCTAGTCCACGCAACCTACAGTTTTAAGGCGCCAAGCCTCAAGCGCGTAATTCAAAATGCAAATATTGTGCACTTATAATGTATTTTGTATTCAAGCGGCAACGATGCAGCAGACCGGCCACGTCTCTCGTCAGTTTTACTGGAGAATCATGTAAAAATCGGCTATTTTTATTCCGTTCGCGCACACCTGATTGGCGGTTCCCATGAGGTTAATTTTCACGGATTTCTTAAAAAGCGATACTTATTTGTCTATGGTCGTGAGGTATTCGCGCGCGACGAGAATATCACCCCGAGTGGGGTTCGATATTCAAATGGATTTATTGTTTTCCTGTATATTGGCAAGCGTGCTGGTTGTGTGGCTTGCATCAAGAATTATGCTGTTACTTTGACTGAATGTTCGAAATCCCTGAACGGTTACGGATGTGATTATGCGCCGATCTTCCTTTATAAATATTTGGATACGCAGATCTCGCAGAAATACTGTAATGTCTAACATATTCAGAAGTAATGTGAATAAAATATTCTCTGTAGAAATATAGGTACTTATCCAAAAGCCCAATTCCGTAACAGATCCACCCAAACATTTGACGAAAACATCAGCTATTTTTAATTTACCAACGATAATTGATCACAACACTGGCCCGGCGATGCGCGAAACCAAACATCTTGCGTTTAAAAAAATCGAACTACCTCGTTAGCGGCTGATACGTCATTTGACTACGCCACAGAGAAGGAGAATGCAGAAGGTGGAGTCTGCCCTGATACCAAATAGCAGATGAAGATCGCAACAAAAATGAAGCGCCGTCTGGAACTGATCATTTGAGATTTTACATCGCTGTGAACAGTGGATCTTCTGTAGACATATTCTGTGAGACTGCCGTGTATATACCAGACAGTGGTTCTGTAGGAGCTTCTATAAAAAGGTGCTTCGCCTCTCCTCGCCCCCCGGCACCCCTCGCCGCCGTTCGTCTAATTTTAACCCGAAGACGATCCAGCACGTGTGCACTTAGTTCTCGGCAACTTGAATAAAGTTTCCTTTAAGAGTCTGTTTTTTTTTGTAAGAAAAGATTTTGGTTTTAATTTGGATTAGTTTTGAGATAATTAGGGACGTAATTAATATTGGGAGATATGCTTCATTGTTGGTGTTCCGTGTCCTGTTGCTTCTCTTAGACTTTAAACTATTTTAATTTGAAATTCAATCTTTCTATTTCCGAACCACTAGATGACACTTTTGGAGATTTAAAGACGGTAGGATTTCTATAAAAATATGAAATAAAGAAAAGGCGGTTTTAACGTAAACAAAACTAAACAGCCCTGCCAAAACAGGCCACTTGAAACCACGACAAGTAACAGACCACCACAGCTCGAGTGCCGTTACCTAAAAAGATAAAATTTCACCAAAAAAGGTGCATCGATAAAAACAATCGATGAATTCATTCGGACACCGCATCGAAGGCCAGTACAGATATAAAATTAAAAAGTATAAGCGGACGGAATCGAGTTTATTAAATTTCAAATATTTACCGGTTGATATTACAATTTTAAATTTTTTCGACTTGCCGCGACATAGTTGTTCGTCTCGTCGGGTCATCTCTAAACCGACAGATGGGATGCTGCGGTCATTCTTTATTCGAATGATGTTATTGAACATAAAATGATGCTATACGGAGTTGGTGATACATTTATTTAGCACTACGAGGGCGTTAACCAGATTAATGGCCTAGGTTTTGTATTAGAAGGCAGTCAACAAAGAGATCTTTCTTTTACTGTGGTAAATAGTCATTCATCTTCAAATGGTGTTATCGAAACAAGTTCTGAAGGCCAATTCTCGCACTTAAAATACGTTCAAATTGAAGCCGCAATCTCATCTCAGCGACAAAAACTTGTCAAACATTTTGAAAAATTAGATGTATTTTTGACAGATTGAGACTGAGATCAGATTGTGAACGTTCTTAAAACACGAGGATTGCCCTCTGGTCAATGTTAAGTCCATGTAGTCCAATATTTATAAAATCATTTATCGCAACTGGCAATAGGAGGGCCTTCTGTTCAATCCACATCATTGAATGCTTCAGTAAAATAGACAATATTGATAACTTCAAGAACTACTGTTCTCACTTTGCATACTTGTACAGTGAGGTCTGTCATGTCTTTCACTTTTATAAACCTATTCAAATTTTATAGGTAATGTTACGCGCTCAAGTGTCAATTGATTCCTCTAGTATATTGAATTGAATCAAATAAAATGTATTTCACGTTCATTTGAGAGTATTTGTGTCTAAACTAATCTTGGATTTTATTTTAGAGCTAAGCTACTATTTTACTACTATTTTTTGGGTATATATAACAAAATTTTACAAATACCAATCCATCGGTTGGTATGTGTAAAATTTTGTTGCTAAGGCAGTATTAACAACATCAGAGTATGAGTGTATTTATATGTTTTTTGTGCTTTATAGCGACAATAAAATTAGAGTCAAGCTGACTTTCATTGATATCCATAGAGCACGACAAAAATTCAATAAAAGATCCGATATAATCCAAGAATAGGCCTGTAGATTTGACAACGACTGTACCCAACCAGTGCTACCACTTTTGGTTTTCGTGTGACGTAACTGGCTACTTTCTATTCGGGATACCGCTGGGCACGACTGTACTGACGCCAGCACATCAACCTACCTGAAACTGGCAAATTTTCCCAATCAACTTTAAACCTTATGCTTTAGCGATAAAGTTGAAAATCTATTAAAGAAATTTGACAGATTGTAGTAGCTTGATGTGCTGGCGTCTGTACATTGAAATGCTTCCAATTATGAACATGTTATTGTGTTTATAAGTAAAATAATGGCATTGAGCTGAGTCTGGTTAGACTGTTAGTTGATCCCATCGTAGTTTGGATAAGCTGCGATGGTGATGAGGATATTATTCGAATACGTTGAGCTAGATAAGTGATTTTTGCTGGGATTTCGTCTAGTTTACTTTCTCTTAGAGGTAGCAATGATACATTCTAAAGTGAGTTTTAAATCGTAGCAGGATGAAATGGTTTCTAGTTGCTCTGATGATGTCATCAAGATAAACTATAATGTATTAGTGACTAACAAACTTTCAAGGTCTAATTCTTTATAATAATACTAGCAGCGCCCCGCGGTTTCACCCGCATACGTGTCGATTCCTTGAGAATATCGGGACAAAAACTATCCTATGTCCTTTCACAGGACTCAAACTATCTCTATACCAAATTTCATCTAAATCGAATTAGCGGCTTAAGCGTGAAGAGGTAACAGACAGACAGACACACTTTCGCATTATAGTATTTCGCATGTAAGTAGTTAGCATGGATAGAACAATCAGTGCATTCCTTGATTATTATTAAAGATTATATAATAATTTTTACCACTCTGTGGTTCAAAAACAATAAACACTGACTTCGAAAAGCGATAAGAATCTGAAACATTTATTTTAAACATATTTTTCTCAGAACTGAATTATATTTTTTTAAATACACATTCAAATCTTAACGTTAAAATTTCATCTTAGTCTTAATGGGTTTCAAATCACATTTACGAAAACAATCTTTGGATTCATCTTGAAACACTCCAGCTTGAATTTTACGAAACATCGTATATCCCATTTGCAGCAAATAAAATCATTCTTTCGGCTTGATGTTTAAGGTTGAAATTAGGTTGGACGGTGATGTTTATTAAGACATTCTGGCTGTCCAAAAGTGAGGAATCTGTATAAAGATAAGCAAAGATTTTCAAAATACGGCGAGTGAAATTCGAATGCCAGATAGTTTTTGCCGTCGCCGCTCGAATAATATCTTGTGTTTAATTATTTCGGGCGCTAATTAGCTCTTAGGGTACCGTGGGGGTAACGAAAATCGATATAATTTATGATCTTTCATCTTCTTATTGGTTTTCCAAACACCTTTCCTGTTTCAGCTTCTCTTTCTGCGGCTAGACCGTTTTTGATTAGACAATTAATAGAAAGAAATTAATGTTAACCTTTTGACCACCACAGTCATGTATAGATGACATACCAAAATGTGTCCAGAACGCCATGATTCGACTACATGACAGACTTTGACGCCGAGGGCACGGTTTTGATTTTTTGACATGTGGCGGTCAAAAGGTCAAAGTAGATGGTGCATAACATCAGCATAAATATAATCAGTCTGAATGTTCCCACCGCTGGGATACAGGGCTTCTCTCTTAGAGAGGGCTGTAATCTACCACGCGTGGCCAGCGCGGGTTGGTAGATGTCACATGTCATCGAATTTTTGGCTCTAGGACATGCCGGATTCCTCACTAAGTTTTCCGTCACCGTAGATGTTCAAGTAGATGGTGATCCTCACTTAAACGACATCGATGTTGATTATGACAGCATAATATCTTCTGTAAGCCGAAAGTTGCTCTTTTGGGAGGTTTTTCTCTTCTTTGCTCATAAAGGTTCCTGTACTTAAAAGTTTTGCCAGCGAGTGATTGCTAGTCACCACGTCTCGCCGAGTAGTATCTACCTATTGACATTTCAAATCCATTAACCAACTGACATTTGGGATTTACTTAGATACACACGAATCTGTTAATCTTTTACGATTTCTTGAATATATATTCCTGCTTCGTTCGGGAGGTATTCAGTACCCTAATATTAGACTACAGAACCCATTTCATGCAGTGTGTAGCATGCTTGTCAGTTATTTTTTAACTAAAGACACCAGCAAGGAGTTAGGTGACATTTTATGGCTTGTTCCAAGCATCAAATGGATGTAAAAAGTCAAATTTTAACATTAAGACGCGACTCGAACATTCTTAGTTTTAGGTGTTGTGAATAACTTGATGGAAGTATATTACTTCGGGTTTTTCTTCTAGATCAGGTTTTATTACCTACTCACCTAATAGTACTCTTGTCGAGTCATCAGAAGTAGTCGCTTTAGATTCATAGGTATGAATGGGAAATGACTTTATTGATTTCGACAGATCTGAATAATCTGATTAAGACCCCATTTAAATACGCGCATTGACGTGGAGTTGCGGACACCAGCCCGTATTACCTATTACCTAAGACCCCATTTATAAGAAGAACCGTGACTGAGATATGTGGCATTATCTAGGAGATAAGCTCATGAAATAAATCTAAATGAAACACGACCAAAGTCAGATGCAAAAGCTAGTACGATAAACAACAGTTTTCGTATCAAAATGTATAACATTTTATTAAGAGTACGGTACTAGGCGGGCAGAACAGGCAAGGTTTAATGAACGTATCGGTTACGGAGTCAAGTTACACTCGTTAGTGGGTGACGTCGTGGCTGCTACCCGTTCATTGTCTCCTGGTACTCTTACGATGATGTTTTGTTTAGTGGTTTGGATAACCAGCACTTTAGGCTGTTTACAGTTTCTTTTTACTGTCTAAGAAGAGCATCTATTCCTCTCTGCTAATAGCCACATCGCAATTCTTGAAGTCAAACTTGATTGAGCGTTCACAAACAGCCGTCATGTCCGCTAGTACAATTACATAGCAGAAATCGTTCGCCCATCCTTGATTGACGTTAGATTTAATTCGGACCGACAGCTATAGATCCCCGCATAATCTACCCACACTCACAAACAAAAACAAACACAGTGTACACTCAAAACAGTCCCCTGCACGCGTCAACAAAGCGTCGACTGAATAGAAGTTGCCTCTGACGCGGTGTTGACGAACCGTCAATTTGTCAGCCCACCAACACCCAGACAGTTTCGAGCTCTCCCAACCACCCGAAGAATGGGCACCGATGACGGCGCACGAGATATATTGGAGCCCCGACGTCCGACGATTAGGCCCCATGCCAACCCGAACACGCCCGATGATTCACGAACGGGTTGAACGAACGCACCCGAACGCGATTGTGTCAATTGTTTTTCTTAAACGGACGAACATTAATTTGAACATGCGGGTTTGAATTTCGAATGTCGCACATTCTATTTAAGGTTAACTGTTTTTGTGATAATAGTTGATTTTCTAGTGAGGTTAATTAGAAAATCTACTAATAAGTGGGTTACTTTCTGCGTGATTGATAGAGTATAAACGAGTTGCTAGTTGGCAACAAGCCTTTGTAGTAACGTTGACGCTTCATTGGGACGTTGCGATGAACACTGAAAATTGATGACAATTCTGAGCAATGATGTGTGCATTTTATGAACGTTGTCTTCAATCAACTTCGGGTGACGAGCCCTGATGATTCGAGTAAAAATAAAGGTGTCCATTTTAATGACTGGAATTAAATGCTTCTATTTCTACTTTAACCATGACGAGCAAAGAAATAAAGCTCCTTTCGTGCTTTCCGTGGCCTCACTCCGCTCTAAGGTGAAGGAAAGCATCGTGAGGAAACCGACATGTTCTAGAACCAAAAATTCGAAGACATGTGACATCTACCAACCCGCACTGGGCCCGCGTGGGTGTCCCAGCAGTGGGAACATCATAGATTGATTATGACCCTGCTCTTAGACCTGCATGACAGAAAAGACACATATTACAGAGTAGACTGACAAGCAGGCATCTATGTTTGGATCTCCATCCGCAACTGACAGTAACCATCAACAAGAAGAAGAAATAGCGAAAACGTTTGCTTCTCAAATTAGATATAAATTGCGAAATATTGAATCTGGCAACACTCGGGCCGCGTTGACATCGGGTGTGTCAATTATTTGGCAGAGTCGCGGCGCATTCTGGGCCATGACGACCAAGAACACTCTTTTGTCACCATTATGATGATCAACGCATTTCTGACCCTACCACCACGAATTTAGGGCTGAATTTTCAATGTGTCTCGAGTTAGTCTTGCAAGAATTCTTGATCGTTTTTCAGCTCGTTTCAAAATTAATGTGTTCTTAAATTATTAAGTAGATTAATTATCTTTGGTGGCGGAAATTAATTAATTAATTGGTACTTCAAAAACACTCCTTTTCCTTGTTATGTGATGGTTAAAAATACTTTCCAATAAAAATATCAAAGCACATCCTGCTAAGGCTTAAAAACAATCGAAAAAAAAATCGATAACTATTTATATCGATTAAAATACAAAACGAATAGAATACTAATAACGTATTCATATGACCATTTATCATAAGTACGTTAATGAGATCAATGTTCGCGGATCGGTCATTACAATCGGTTTTGAATCGATTCAGCGTTTGAAAGAGACAATGGCCTCTGGGTGTCCGTATGATTTACGCTCACTCGTTACGAGCGCCGTAATGAGCTGCGCTCGCGCTGCTTAGTTTACATCTCTTCGATTATAAATAGTGATGACTAGATGCGGATCTTTCTCTCGGATATTATACGAATATGAGAACGGTTATTGTAAATGGTTTTGAGGTTTTAAGTACTTTTAGATTCGAAAGTAATCCTCATGATTTTTAGCGTAATTTTATATCTAAAATTGTCAAAAGAAGTATACGATTAATTGTAGTTTGTAATTTTTATTTTGTTAAAAAGTGACATTAGTGGTTTATTTTGTAAATTTATGCTATTCTTGTTATGTTAGGTTTATTAGCAATAAAATATTCGTAATCAAACTGGCGTTTATTTGATCGCACCCTAGGTACAATACACAACACTAACTACACATTAAGTTAAGAAAAATTATACAAATATCTCACCCCTTCACTAAAACCTATTGATAAAATATCCGACATTTACTTATTCGGATATTATCTCCACATCACTAGAGTCAGCCATTTTTGTATTAACAATAGTAATGTTAATAATAATGATGGAGAATCGTCTATGATTGGATTTTACCTACTTTTATTTTTCCTTCTTTCTTTACATTATTTTTACATCTTGTTTCAGGTAAGTCCATTTTATGTTTTATAGTAAAGGAGTTTGCCGTTGGTAAGATAAAAGAGAGGTAAGTTGTATTGCATGGTTTTCTTCTGTTTGGAGTGATCGACTTTACAGCATATGGAGACGTCGACATATAGATACCTACACTTTGTTCTTTAAAATTCATTAGTGACATATGAACATGGTGACATGTTTGTTGATTATGCTAAAAACACCGATTTGTTTTTTTTTAGAAGCATGTAGATCATGAAATATTATTTAGGTCTTAACTTTGCGAATAATTATTAAATAAAATAGTTTTCAAGAAAATACATACATATGCCCCTTTCATTCGTTTTTACGACACGATCAGAATCTGAGTCATTCCTTGTTTATTTTTCAACTCTTAAACTATCACCAGTGACCTAGTACACTGTTATGTTACAATACTTACAATCCCACATAACATTAAATAAAAAAGCATTTAAAAATGTAAAATATATGCCAAGACTTTAAACCGATGGCAACCATAATATTACAATACAGATATTTATATCCCAATAAAATAAATCAGTAGCCCCAATAACTGACACAGAGGGAAAAATTGTTTTTTCAAAATACACATCAAATAAAATAGTGGAATAACTATAAATTTTGTCTAGATTGTTATAAAAACAGTTAAAGCCATGTCAAAACAATGGATTACTGTGAATTACGTTGATATGTATGTCCTTGGATGTGATGGAACTGTAAATGAGACTGACACCCTAAATAGTGTCAAATTTACACTTCCTGTTATCATTAGTTTAATTTTAACAAACGTGTCATTTTTTGTCTTGATTTTACTATTGTGAGCTGTTGGCAGGTCAGGCTAAAAACCCGAATGATAAAGTTATAGTTACAAATGAAGTAATAATATCTTAACAATCTTCTTTAACAATATCATCTCTCCAAACTTGTGTTAAAGGACCTAATATTTGAAGTAAAACTACAACAGCCATTTAAAATGCTACAAAATTAATCCAGAAATTCTTGACGTCAGAGTCAAAATGGCATTCTTATACCCACTTCCCTAACATTATATCGATAAAATAAGAAATAGGAGAGAAGTCACGGGCATAACACACTACACCGATGGAGTCCCACAGGGATCTATTCTCGGCCCCCTTCCTCGAATCTCGAAAATATATTTTTTCCACCATCTCTAAGTGTGGTATTTATAGAACTTTACGTTCCGTGTTTGATTTAGTTTTACTTTAGTGTAAATATGTTGGATTTTTCAGTTGAAACGTGGATTTGAATAATGATACTGTAGATTATACTAATGTGGTTAAATATGCTTTTAAAAGATATTTAGTTTGATGGTGGAAGTATGAAGGATTTATGTGGTTGTAAAGAGTTTTAGATGAAAGATGTTCGAGTTTTTAGGATTACAACATTGTAAAGGGTCATTAAATGCCTTTGTTCTTAGTTGACATACTTTGTGATCGCTAATTCTGGGTATTAAATAATCGTAAAACTATTCAATTAATTCAGGTCTGACTTTTGCACCTAAAGATGCTAGAAAGAGTGCAAAATGCTCCACTGAATGTTTAAAATGTTATAAAGAATAAATAAACAAACGTTATCTACATTAATCTGAACTAAAAATTGATTTTAAAGTACCAAACAATCAATCTAGAATAGACCAGAACGAAATAACTTCAACAAAAGCATTTCCCGATCACATTAAGCAAAAAAACATAGTTTTTCAATTACAGTAAATAATGGGCAGAGAGATAATGAATAAAATTACGTAATATGCCGTAAAAGCTTTTAATTCAACACTAAAAATCATAAATAAGATTTACAACGCAACGTCCATTTGCAATAAAAACAATCCCATTACCACCGCACATTATAATAACGAAAATTCATTAAGGTACCGACCATTAATTTCATTCCGCATCCGATGCAATGCCATTACTCTCATTCCTTACCAAAACAAACAAATCCTACAATTATTCTAACTCCACAAAGTCATCTGCGTAACCAAACCAATCTACTCTAACCTCTATTCCTTCAGAAATATGGTCCACCCCAACCGCAGTCACTTTACCATCTGTGAATTCCTCTGCCTTCATATCACTATGAGTAATTTCAACAAATTCAACAAAAATGGCATCTATCTCCATTACGTTAAGGTTGATAGCATCTGTATTGCTATCTGGTAGAATCTGATCCCCAAGTTCTGTCCCGAAATTCTCAAGATATTGAAAGATTAGCAGTGGGTTGCGTTTTGGATGTCCCCATAAATAATACATCGACTGGGGGACAACCGTGATGGATCGTGTCTGTCTATCCACTTTCTATTAGTCGGGAATTCTTAAAGGGTGGTGTGGGGTGGCTGTTATTATTAACGGCGACCAATGTTAGCTTAGCAAGTGATATCGTGGACTCATTAATTCCGTGGACGATTTCAGAGGGGCATTACAGTTGTCATGTAAACAGATTTGCTATAAATCTTTCGAAAGCTTTTGTCAGACGACAATTGTGCTTTCTCCTTGCAGAAGGGTTGTGATAATGTTATGTATTTGTATTTTTCTGTTATTTATGTCGACATAACATGTTACCGGTTGCGACGACCTGTTTAGATTATAAAGGGGATACAAGATAAGAGATAGTATGTTCATGTTCCTATTTGTACTTATAATAATGGCGTTGCTATTATTAGCCAAGATTCTGAAAGGTATGACGCAGAAGAACGAAGTGACGGCATGTATGTAGTACGCGTATACTCTTATGTTAGTGAAAATGGTTGGGTTGGTTGAATTGTCTTGGGTTCGATACCCGGGAGTAGATTATTCAGATTTATCAGTTTTTACTTCAAAATGATTATGAAACAATAATAGGCTACTAAAGTGTAGTTGAGCAGTTAAAAGTACTCAAAAGAAACTCAAAACAAAAATTTCGCCAATCGTTTCACACGACACTTGAAACTAAATAAAATCAGTACAGTTGTAAATCAATCGGTATTCTAAATATTTGCTGATGGAAACATTCCTGTTCGCAACATGGGAACCTTTATCAACATCGTATCAACTGATAACTGAGAATTTGGGTGACCGATAACGTATTGATGAAAATATGTATAGCAACATTTTACTTGAGCTTATCTTAAAGTAATTTGAACTAGGATTTAAATGTATTTGATGTAACTATACCTACCCAAATAGTATTAGTAAATCTAAGATATCACTGACTTACTTTTATGGAAGATATTGCAAGGAAGCTACGAGTATATATAGACTTAATATTGTGTGAAATCGTACACTCGCAATAAGCAAGGCTGGTGATCAATGCTCATTCCTTCTTCGCATGGGAATTGGCTCTTGCGCAGCGGTGGGACAGACAGTTCATACCATTAGTTACACAGTATGTGTCTGTTTCTAAATTTAGGTCACTTTTCTTAAATATGCAAGGATTGTAATCGTAGTATGATTATCTAATCCGATTATCATAAATTTAGTATTAAACACTACTCTGGCCATTTTTGTAAAGCTTCTCTTATGGTTTTTCTTTAGCTGGGTTGTGATCAGTTTCAAAATTGATTTTAGTATAATAAAAAATAAGCTAACAGACGTTACCCAGAAAGCCGCTAAACTTAATTGGAACTGGGCCGGACATGTTTGCCGCATGTCAGATGATAATTGGGCTAAGAGAACCACCGATCGCGGCAGGCTTAGACGAATATGGCGTGACGAGCTTGACTCCTACCGTAGGGACTGGCCGCACTCGCAAAAGACAGAATTGTGTGGAAAAGGGAGAAGGAGACCTTTGATCTGCAGTGCAAGTGGGACAATTCAGTCTAGTTAGATAGATAATAAAAACTATCGTTGATGCTAAACATCATCATCAATCATTGGCAGCCTTGTTTCACTCACTGCTGCATATAGGTCATCCCTTCTTTTGTGCCATGCTTCTCTATTAATGATGGTAATACCTACCAATATATCAATTAAAATCTTAGTCTTAGATAGATACCATTCAAATTTCCTTCAAAGATTCACAATACCTCAATTTCAAAAAACATCTTTCAATAAAATCTCTTCGCTTCGTTCAAAAACTTGACAAAGCCACAACACAGCGTTCACCTGTTTATTTGACTCCGAACGATGTTTTTATTATTCATCCGGTGTCCTTTCGATAAAAGTTGTAAACTTATCGACGGGACCAGCACTCTTGTTATTTTTCAATAACTTTCACAAGACATGACGTCTTTTCGAATAAGTGAACTGTAGTGATTGAAGAATTTCTTGCCGTTTTGTTGTTAAAATATTTTGTATTGGTATTGGTTTCTTGTTGACTGACATTGGCTGTAACAATAAAGATAATGTCATAGTTATTAGGAGGTTGTGAATCGATATAAATAAAACAAAGTCGGATTAATTACACCATTAATAACTCAAGAACGGCTGGACTGAATTTTATGAGTTTTGATAACTATAAAAACATGGGAAAATTCACAAAAAAAAATATGAAGATAAATATTATGCTCACTTTTCTAAAGAACTCCTATACACAAAAAAAATCCAAGTAACTACATAATAAGTTAAAGAACTCACATCGTTGTCTTCGTCCTTAGTAGAACAGTACTCAGCAGTACCTACTGTGTTGGTTCGTCCCCCGACGCCGCCCGCTTATCATAATGCATCCTGAAACATTTTCCGACTCCACTCGCTGGATTCCTGAAACTTCGATATGTTGGATGTGGTATAATTTATGGGAGCTAGCGATTCTAGAAATTGATAGACTCAAAAAAAAGGTTGAAATAGATGATGTAGAATGTAAAATGAATGAATGGGACTGCTATTTTTTATATTTTTTATTACCCATTAATATCCCACTGCTGGGCAAACTGGCTACTCTATTTCCTCCTCTATCTGTTCAGAGCTGCTTCGGCCCATTTGTTATTAAAGGAGTCTAGCTGATCCAGACTGCTATTTAGGTAAAAAAAATATATCAACATTTTACTTGAGCTTATCATAAAGTGATTTAATTAAACTAGGAACTGCAACTATTTTTTTCTTACGATTTCTGATTTTCTTTTTCAATAAACTTATATTTTTTTAGAAAATATGTAGTTACAGTACCCGGCGATAAATATTGCACATCGACCTTTGGAAAGAGACAATCGGCTAATTTCGGCTTCGTACAGCGTTATCTCTGTCGCACGTAATAGGTACAAACAGTCCGGTATCTATTAGGAGCTGTTAAAACAATTATGATTTGCATCTTTTGATAATTATTTTTATTCTTTGTATAAAATACAAAAAAAAGGTAAAGGTCGATGTGCAATATTTATCGCCGGGTACTGTACAAAACAAAACTGATATATTTTTACAATTGTCATCATTTCAACCGAAAGACAGTCCACTGCTGGCCTCCCCCAAGCACCACATGTTCGACTTATTTTAGTTACTGATAGCCTGTATCATCCCACTGATGGGCAAAGGCCTCTCCCCGTGACCTACAGATCATTAACGCTAAAGCTAAAGGATGGAGAAAACAAACAGCCAGTGGTCCACCCACTGGCTGTTTGTTTTCTCCATCCTCTCCCGGGTCTGCCACAACGCATTTTGGCTGTGTCAGGGCTCCGTGTTAGGCCCACAACCCATTATTTTGTTAATATAGTATCATATTTTGTTTGTAAAGTTGTGGAAGAATTTGGCATGAATTCATACAAATTATAACCATGTAACTTCTCTTTCAGCCCAAAACTCTTAGCTAGCTTCATAATTTCTCATATTACAACAGGTACTTTTTGAAATATATTTCCGATATCTTAAAAACTTTCCTCTCCCTCTTCAATTACACCACACAAAGAAAAACTTGAATCAATATCAACTTTTTATTATTGAAAGTATTTATATTATTTCACTTTGTCCCCTTTCCCTTTAACAGAAACTTCTTCAGTAGGTTTAATACACTTAGAGGGGACAACTTCTTTCTCTTTTGTTTCAATCATCTTTTCCCTCACGTTTCAAAGTTTTTCAGATTTTTTCCCTTCTTTTTTCTTTTTATTATCGTGAGAGTACACTATGCTTTTAGAAGACAGTTCCGAGTCTCGGGATTTCAAGATGGCAATTGCAAATAATGCGATGTGTTTGCAAGAATTCTTATGCTAAAAAGGGAAGTTTTGTTTATATATTTTGTGGTGTAACGTTTACTGTTATTTGTTAAACAGAGTACGTAAAATATGTAGTATCTTCTGCTTTATCTTACCAAAATATAATATTTTGGTGTCTACATAAAATCACTAATCAGACCTAATAAAAAAGTGTCTTCTAATTTCCACATTTATTTTGCAATCCTATTTTGGGTGTCCATAAGTTTCATTCTTCGTTCAAGATAATTATGATCTCTATGCTAATTTCAAATTTTAAAATCAGTGGTAAAGTCAGCCATCTAGTCATCACCTAGTCTTTTCCAAACTGGGTTGGGGTCGGCTTTCAGTCTTACCAGATGGAACTGTAGCAGTATTTTACATGCTACTGATAGTGTATCACGCTATTACCCCGCCGCCGGTAAAACCATATTATACTACAAATTACTTGTTTAACCATTTCAGACGTCAGTGAAACAATCTCACTCTTGTTTTCATTAAACTAACTGACTCATTAATATTTCTGCTAATGATTACCTGCAAAGTCTGCGCAAATAGACGTTGTTAGTATTTTTACCTGTTTGTTTGTTTGTGTTATCAGCGAGTAAACTAAAAGTAAATCGCTCTTTGACGTTCGTTTCTCATGAAATATGACGACAGATGATTTCTGGGAAGATGAGATTAATCTGAATCAGGTAATCTACTAGCTTGGTTAGAAGTATTGTAAAGAATTGTTAAGATAAGATGTTATAAATGTAGCGACTGCCTATCTGACTAATTTCATTTTATGAAGAAGAAAACATTACTTCTCGATGTAAAAAGAGGCCTTAACCCAGTGATAGGCAAAATCACAGGCTAGTTAATATAAAAAAGACTATTTCCCATACAAACTGTTCTCTTATCAAGAGTGATAATTTTTTTCTTCAACTGATTTCAGACTCGTGCATTCTAGAGTTCTTTAATATTATTGACATAGTTAAAAACTCGTCATCATCATCATCATCATTTCAGCCGGAAGACGTCCACTGCTGGACATAGGCCTCCCCCAAGCACATCCACTTCGACCGGTTCTGTGCTTCTCGCATCCAACGGGTTCCTGCGGCCTTCACAAGGTCGTCGGACCACCTTGTGGGAGGTCTTCCAACGCTACGTCATCCGGTACGCGGTCGCCACTCCAGACCCTTTCGGCCCCATCGGCTATCTGTTCTGCGAGCAATGTGCCCTGCCCACCGCCACTTAAGTTTGGCAATTCTTCGGGCTATGTAGGCTAAAAGTCACCCAAAGGGCAATGGAGAGGGCTATGCTTGGAGTTTCCCTGCGTGATTGAATCAGGAATGAGGAGATCCGCAGGAGATTCAAGGTAACCTACATGAAAACTAGCCACTTCAAAATAATAAATACAAAACAAAATAAAGGCTCGTACACACAGGCGCGGCGCGAGACGCGACACAAAGGCACCGCAAGTCGCGCAACGAGCGGTGCCTTCGTGTCGCGCGCGATTCGCGTCGCGCGTCGCGCCTGTTTGCAGGAGCCTTAATGCAAACTCAAAAGCAAACATTATAAATATCAATGCACAAACCATAGTTATTCACAATGCGATCAGGGCTGAGGAGGGAGTGGGCAGAGGGTAAGACAAAGGGCTCAAATCTACCGCGGTTTAGAGTTACCTACATGCGATAACATAAACAGCGGTATGATATTGAATATGAGGTCCTGGATGATGGAAGAATGGATGTGGCAAGAACAGCATAATCACCAAAATATAATGACCCCACTACTGCGACACAGGCTTCGAGAGGAAATGGGTTATAATCTACCACGCGGGCCCAGTGCGGGTTGGTAGATGTCACATGCCTTCGAATTTTTGGTTCTAGGACATGCCGGTTTTCTCACGATGTTTTCCTTTACCGTTTTGAGAGCAGTGGTGACACAGTGGTAATGGTCCCGACTTACGAGCTGTAAGTCGTGTGTTCAAACACAGGCAGACGCTTTGGTTTAGGTAAAAAACGCTGGTAAAATAACATGGAAGTAGCAACACTATATGTTTGCCTGCATCATGTAAAGATTGGTCACCAACTCGCATTGGGCCCACATGGAAGGTTCCCCTCACCGAATGAAGGCCTGCAGTTATATAGTCCCAGCAGTGGGTCTTAAATTGATCAACTATAAATCATTCCACACTCTTAAACCTTGGAGAATTGGAAGTAAACTTTAGTGAACAATTATTTCAAGTTCATAGTAATGATTTTAAACTTGTGGCTAAGTAATAAACTAATAACACTCGCACGGATCGATCAATCAGGTTAAGCTATGATTGCCGCGGTGGGTCCGTGGATGGGTGACCACCTTCACATACCAAGACCCCTTCGTGCTTAGGAAAGCATGTTAAGCCGTTGGTCTCGGCTGTCATTCGTGGATCTCATCAGTAGCCCGAAAGTCTGACAACCAGTCTTACTTAACCAAGGGGTATCGTATTACCCAGTAACTGGGTTGTGGAGGTCAGGTAGGCAGTCACTCCATGTAAAATACTGGTATTCAGCTGCATCCCGTTAGACTGGAAGCCGACCCCAACATAGTTGGGAAAACGCTAGGCAGATGATGTGTAATGATTTTAAAGTTTTCATAACAAGTCACGTATCCGCTTCAAAGCAAGAAATTACCATACAAACAAGCAGAAACATAATCTACTCTACACGCTCCCAAAGATAACACTAGCCTGCGGCCACTACATTAGCCACCACAGCTCCTAACCACTAAACATTTATTGAAAGTGTAAATCAAACAAACATCCAGCCCCACGTCAAACTGACAGTCGACAGCAGTAATCTCGGCTCTATTGTCGAACCCGCTACCCTCCGGCAGCCAGCCAACTACTGCACAATCAGCCGACAATACTCCACCACTCAGACTCCCATGTTTTCCTTTGTAATCATCCCCTAACGCTCACCCCTAATGATTTTTCTCTGTTATTTGTTTTTGTTCTGTAATTACTGTTTGGTTTTCCTGTGAATTGCTCTGCGGTTGTAAATATGCGGTTTAAGATGGTTTAGCTTAGTGTTTGTAGTTTTATGCTTAGGAGAGGGAAAGTTGTCTAAAGGTATATACAATTTATGACGTATATTATTAGATACATTGAGGTTTTTAGTCATGTTTCTAAATAAGAAAAGCAATTAGTGAAGTTGTTAATTAATTTTTATGTAACAGAACAACTGGAAAATACATTGCCAAAGATCCATTACTATAACTGTAAATCGAAAAACATAAGACGAATTCAATAATCACACAGTCAAATTAAATTCACTACAAAACCTTCCACGCGCGTAAAAACTAATCAAGCTTAATGAAAAAGCTAATAACCAGACGCAAATCCCATTAAAAAGCAACCACAATCCTAAAAAACATTGCAAGGAGAAATTTCAATATCAATTGTGTAGCGGTCCCAGCATAGCGCCCTGCGGAACTCAGACACGTGTAGCCAAGGCTTAGCCGCTCTAACAATTAAGCATTAAACTCCGGTTAATTTAACCGAGTGAGTATTGTCGCCAGAACCCTTTGAGCTCACAATATGAACGCTCCGTAAAAAAACCTATTTAAATCCTCGCAGTTTCTATTGACGGACATTATTGAATGCTTTAATATAGACATTCGGTTGAATGAGGTCTTTGACTCGTTTTGATTATTGAATTTCCGGATTTGGGTTAGTTTTGTGGTGGATTTGAATACTATATAGAGTTTATAGGTTTTATAGGGTTGTGGTAGATGAAGTTTGTGTATGTATGTCGAATATGAGGTTAGGACTGATGCATACTGTCTAATAAAGCTTTTGATAGAGTTTCAGTCAGGCGTGATGATTATGATATTCTTCCTTCAAGTATATATATAGCAATGAACAAGAACTTAGTTTGAATATCAAGTTGACATAAATAAATGAAAGTTTTCTATGAACTGATCTAGCCTTCAGTCTGCTGCCATATATTAATTACATCATGACTAACTAGCTTAGGTACAAATCATTTACTGCATACCTTAGACATGTCTACGAAGCACACATAAATGTATAATAATTAATCAGTAAACGTCTAGCATAAAAAATAGCGCCATCAAAAAAATCACATTAATTTAATACACTTCCTAAGCAAATTAATGTTGAAGAAACTATTAAAAGTGGTGATTTAAATAGAAACAATTGTAAAATCAATTAGTGAGGGCCGGAAGTGGCATAGGAAGAACCATACACCGATAGCTGACCATCGAACGATCCCTGAATTATTTATGCCCCCCGTTCCGTTACATCGCATATCTAATGAGCTGTGCCTAGGAATATTTACTTAGAATTTAATATTAATGCCTGTATGCCGTGAACTGAGTGCCGATAGCAGTCTGCGATGCGTCTGAACCCACTGATGAATTCCATTTATATATCTTTTGCTTTTTATTTATAATCTGGGTTTTGTAAAGCGTTTGTTGGGATAGTAAGGTAGGCGTAATGTGGAGAAGTTTATTTGATAGACTATTTGTTTGAGTTTGATTTGGGGATTGGTAGGAAATGTTTGTATTTTTGGAATAATGGGAGGTTTTAATGGTGATGGTGATCGACGGCTATCCACTGCAGAACCATGAAAATCTCCCATTTCCATCCCACACTTTCAATAACAAAACTAATGTTTCTCATGAACGACTAACAGCCATCCATCAAGAAATGGTGCAATTCAATAAACTAAAGAAAGGTCAATAAATTCGTACAAATTATATACTTGCTTCTAACGAAATCTCTATGAAAACATGGTGTTATATACCGCACAAAATAACGGAATATATACTCCAAATACACTGCCAAAACAAGCCCCAATTTAACACAAAGTAGACCAAAGTCAACACGTTTCTTCCACGCATTTCCCACAAGTCTTTGTTAGGGGACGATCGGCGCGCGCGCCGACTCCGGTTACATCCTAAACAATGGCGCATGACCCTCCTACAGCCATTATTACAACACAATCACTCTTGATTAGCTATTGACCCATTTTCAAATGTATATTTTCAATACAATTTTAGTTTATTTTCAAACGAACTAATTTTGTTTGGGCATGATTGCATATGGGTTTATGTGTAGGGTTAAATGAAGAGGCTTTCGACTCATTTGATAGCTTCGACGTTCAAGGAAATATTGTTCTCTTAGAAAATTGAAGTATACGCGCTGATTTAGATGTAAAATAAAACGATAAAAAATATACTGTACAATCTTATCGCTGCATAAGTTGTAAAATTAGATTGAGTTAAAATATTACTAGTGTTACCAGCTACATTTTATACTATAAAACATTTCTAAACTAAACTTTTTCACTCAATTACTCACAAAAATAGATAAACAAATACTGTTAATGATATCGTGCAGCAATAAATCTATGTACCAGGGCGACATAAGAGGGCAGGAGTAAGATCGCACTAAGATAGCGCGCCTAAAGGACACATTGATTGAACGGAGCGGACAACGCAGATAAGAGCCGGCTACACTATTTGCATATTAAATGAGTCGATATTAATTTTACCCGGACTGGTCTAGCTTTGTTAGGGAGAAAGGTAAAGATGCTTGTACTTAATACTTAGTACAGGGCCTATTAAAATGGACGTGCAAAAAGTTGTACGCAATCAAGCGAGCATTTTTGTTTAGGCAGTTTTTTTCTTGTGTTAAATAAAGTATTATAGTTTCTTTCAAAAATGTCTGAGCTATTTCTAGTCGTAATTTTAATTTGTATTTTTTTCTTAGCTGTCAAAGTTAAGGGAATTTTCCCAACACCAAAGTCCAGACAAAAATAGAAAAAGCCATTATTATAATTTCTCTTAATTGAAGCTTTCGATTTATTTTTTCTAAACAACTGCAAAGCAACATGCTTTTTCACGCCCAAAGAACAGACTATTAATTAAAAATACATAGCTCTTATAATCTATAATCGTTAACGAGGCTCCTTTTATTTTCTGCACTCCTGGTACATGCAGTGTGTATTTTGCATAGAGAAACGTTTAATATAGCATTTATTAGGTTTAATTAAGAGGCCACAGTATACTCGTAATGGGGTTTTTATGTCTGAAGTATATGGCGGTTATGTCTTTGCTGATTTAACTTTAATACTAGCTATTTATATAACAGTTTTTAGCGCAACATCTTTGTTAAAGTACATGATAAAACGGTAAAAATTAATTATAGCCATTAAACATTTATTCAGGAAAAACTTCTGAAATATCGTAAGTATGTATATTAAATAGAACAAGATATATTTGCCTATTGGTTGGAAAAATGAAACAGGAATATCAAAATTTTTGCTTTTCCTACTCTTTTTTGCCACACCGCCGCGGCACCTTTATTACGTAATTTCAATTTGAATAATTTTGAGGATATTCGATGTTCGAAAAATTTGTCTGTCAACAACGGAATTAACGCAATGAATTTTGTCGAATTGTCAAAAAAAAAAACAAGTAACCCATTGCGACTGATAGTGTGTTACGCAAGTACCCCGCAGATTAAAAATATGATGTACTTTATCATATGTTTTTTGGTCGTTTCAAAACAAGGCACAGCCCTATCATGTACGACCTTAAAAAGAGAATTTACATACAATAAAAATTTGCAATATTTTTTTACATAATGTAGGTACATAAACGCATATCATTCATACATTAAAAACCGGCCAAGTGCGTGTCGGACCACGCACAATGAAGGGTTCCGTAGTTGGAATGAATTTATCCTAAGAACAAACTTAACACTGCAGTTGAAAATCTTCAACCATATAGTTCATACATATATAGTCATAGTTCTACCACACATTGCAACTGCAAATTGAAGTTGGTCGACTATTACTCGTAAACTTGTAAAGCCAACTTAGCTGTGATCGTTTTCCTTATAATTTCGTGGCATGGGAATTTAAGAGCTTTGCTTACTTTTGCTAACGAGGAGTGGAGTTAATAATTGCAAAAAATCTGCTTACGTAATGTTTGAACGACCCCTACTAAGATACCCCTTTGTTGTCAGACTAAGTGTGACGACCCGTAACGACTGTCGCAAATCCACGAATGACAATAATTACCTATAGATACTTTACTGAAAAAAACTTAAAAAATCCTTTATCTCATTTACCTCGACAACGATTTTAGAAGAACTGTTTATTTCATAAGTTTCCAGAAAGAAAAGAAAGAAATTACATATTTTCAACAAAACAGCTAAATCCTAAAATGCCGAGAAAATGGAGCCCAGTAAATCAAGTTAAATAATCCGAAAAATCACAGGCCATCGCAATACCAGTCGTAATAAAAAAAAAATAAGATAATCATTATGTGAAGTGTCATCACGTAAGGACCCATGGTGTCAGGTTCCCAAGCGGTCAGTGACTTATGGTGAGTGTTTTCTATTAAATCATTTTGTTTATATTATTAACTAGCTGAGCCTACGGGTTCACTTGACAATTTTGTTGTACACGACAAATTTTCATTGGGATTTTTTTTTGTATAACATTGCCGTGGGAAATACTCAATCATTAGGTGAAAAAAATGAAAAAATGGTTTATTATTTTAACAAGTAAACTTTAAAAACTAGTGATTGAAGCCTCCTTTTAAGCAGATAAGCCTGTGTTAGGAGACTACGCTCTTCCATAACTTAATAAGTAATCGTTTAGGTACTTGTTTTATGCAAAACTAAAGGGAAATAATAATACAAAAAACAGAAGAGAAAATTAAAGCTAAACATGCATCACGCACGGACGCAGGCATGCGAGTGCGTAGGTGAGAGTGAATGCGAGTGTAAATGCGAATATGAGGGTGTGTGAATGCGAATATGAGGGTGTGTGAATGCGAATATGAGGGTGTGTGAATGCAAATGCGAGGGTGTGGTGAACGTGAACACGAACGAATGAGAGTGTATGCATACGGTTATGACTTATGAATGGTGCGGGCATTAGGCAGGTGTAGGTACGGTTAAATTTTATCCTAGCAGCGCCTTCGCGTCATCATAGGTTAGTGGTTTTATCCAATTAGTTACAATTTTTATAAATTCATTTTGTTTCTTATTATACATATACGTTATAGCTGAGCTGAGCGTTTTTTGAATTGTAATTTGAGGAACTTCCGCTATCATAACTTTTCTTCTTTTCAAAGTTAATCTGGGGTCAAAAGGAAACGTTTTGTGTTTCTTTAGGTATTTATATAGATTCATTGTTTTTTATGGTTTAAATTATTTCTTAATCTTCATATTGTTACGAGATTTTTTTGGTCTAAGTGCCCTCTCGTTTCTACTTGCTCATAACATTAGAGGTACTCAAAAACCCCTGGTAAATCCAAGTTTTTGATAACAATAGTTTGTTTGAAATAAAACCGCCCGGGCTAAGTAGTTTAGTAGTTAGTCAGTTTAGTTAGTTAGTTTAATTAGTTAGTTTAGTGTTTTTTAGTTTTACTTTTCTAGCTCGTTTCTGAGTACCCTAACAAAACAGCCCAATAAGAAAATTGTCTAATTATATGCACTGCCATTGAATTCTTAGCATACGGAAACCACTTAATCCGAAACTAACCCTAAGAAAATCGTCTCATCATAAAACCAAAATCAAACAGACACACAAATCAATCTAACAACAACAACACATGGAAAGTTACCAAATATGCGCAGGCGCAGGCGCCACGACATTAACATGGCAATCACGCTGACCATAAAGCGGTGACATAAATAGCATAGATTAAATAGACATAAAACCTGGCCTTGGTCACTATATTGTTTAATTATATTTAATTTAGTAAGGACCCGAGTTGTTAGCATTAATGTTAGGAATACTAAGGCAGGGGTGAATTGTATAAAGTAGGTATTGAGGAATACTAAGTGTCAGACCAAATAAAAAACCAAGACACAGGGCTGTCAACAGAAAAGTGAAGCCGGTTTCGTAAACATGTGTGCACATAGTGAGGTGTAGTTTGATTGTAAATGTGGTGCGAGCGTGTATGTACAGAGCGGAGGTGTAGTTTTTGCATGCTTCACTGTATTGTTCGCAGCGCTATGTCTTGACATTTTATTTGGCCTGAGTACTAAGTTAGTTGTCGCGTGTAAATTGTTAAGCTAGCTGCAGTCTAAGCAAAGTTAGTTTAGCTTAGTTCGCAAAACTGGGAGTCTACTACCTAAGCACGAAATCCGTAATTTTTGCCAGTTACAGGCGTTTACTACACCGTATTACTATCACTTACGGATATAAGAATAGTTCGGGGCTCGAACAGTATAATTATATTATGTATACAAAACCTTGTAAAATACTTTAAAAGAGTAACGGTGGAGTTTCTTGCCCATTCGTCTCCATACGAACACTACCTTTTGGAAGGGGCGACTAGAATCAATTCAATTTTGCTGTAAGTTTTGACGTTCAAAAGTGCCTTTAATGTGCCTATTTGAAATAAATGATTCGACTTTGACTTGAACTTATCTGCGATGCTTCTAGAGTCGTCCTAGAAATAAAGCTGTCTTGTGTGCCTGTAAATTTCAGAGGCACCTATACCGCTCCAAACCTCCAAACTGGCACATAGCAATCCTGCTTGTATATGAAATTGTATCCTCTTTTAACAACAAAACTAAAAGAAAAAGAGAAAAAGTATTTATTGCGACTCGTACAGGAAAATCACAAACTAAACACAGTAAAATAAATAATTTAAAAAAAGTAACAAAATGAAACAGAAAGTCCTATCCTATAAAACGCATGTAAACCGCAAAGGCTTACTCAACTGTATACCTACCTATAATCTTTGTACACCCACTTTTGGCTATGTTTAAATCCCATGTACAGACGCACAGCACATCAAGCTACAACAATCTGTCAAATGTCTTTAATAGATTTTCAACTTTATCATCAAAGCATAAGGTTCAAGGTTGCTTGGGAAAATTTTACAGTTTTGAGTAGCTTTATGTGCTGGCGTCTGTACTTAACGAGTCTATACTTAGGGTTCCTACTGAGAAATTCCTGAAGGGAAAACTCAATAGCACTTTGTCCGACCTGCGAATTACTATTACTATTATTACTAGACAAACGACGACTTCCTTTTATTTAAAACTAGCGACCCGCCCCGGCTTCGCACGGAAACATTATTATTATTATACATATAAACCTTCCTCTTGAATCACTATCTATTAAAAAAAACCGCATCAAAATCCGTTGCGTAGTTTCAAAGATTTAAGCATACAAAGGGACATAGGGACAGAGAAAGCGACTTTGTTTTATACTATGTAGTGATAAAATTCCGGGGTCTTTGAAAACCATACTGTTCCAAGCACACACGATTTCCTGATTAACTAATCATCTCCTCCAAAATGTCAATCAAACCAAAAATGTAAGATGGCGGCCGCGACATCTGTTAAACATATTACGAACCTTTTTGCTCCGTCTAACTGTCGGTATCGCAAAAAACTTTCACTTCCAGGAATCGAAACTGGGATTGAACAGACGCCCCTTGTATTTAGAGAAATGGGTAGAATAGTTTTTTTATGGTAGTCAGTTGGTAAATCTACCCCTGCTGATATTCACATCTTCAATTTTGAAATCATAGTCAAGGCTAGATCTTTACAATGCGTGCCACGAAAGATGAGACTTGACCCCGCCTCCCCCGCTCTTTCCGCCGCCCCTATGACGTCCGGTTTCGTCCCGCACTCAGACCTCATACCGCTAAAGATACCTAAAATCGAGTACTGCACATGTCAAACCACGTGGTGTGTCAAGTCTCACTTAAGCTAAGAATGATTTAAAGCTATTTGAATTCATTATAAACGCTAACTTATTCTCTTCTTAGTGTCTAATGTCTTCAGTTATCTGAATTTTTTAACCAGAAAAAATCATGTTAAGCTTCTGTCAAACTACCTCTAAGGGAGATCAGACAGTCACCTTAGAAGAGATCCCAGAATCTACTCGTAGATCAACGAAACTTTCAAATCATCATCTGCATAGCCTTTTCCCAACTATGTTGGAGTCGGCTTCTAGTCTAACCGAATGCAGCTGAATACTAGTATTTTACATAAAGCGACTGCCTATCTGATCTCCACAACCCAGTTACTGGGTAATACGATACCCCTTGGTAAGACTGGTTGTCAGATTTTTGGGCTTCTGACTACCCGTAACGACTGTCAAAGATCCACGAATGACAGCCGGGACCAACGGCTTAACGTGCTTTCCGAGGCACGGAGGGGTCTCGGTATGTGAAGATGGTCACCCATCCACATACCAACCGCGGCAAGCGTAGCTTAACCTGATCGATCGACCTGAGCGGCTGTTATTATTTATCAACTAAACTTTCAAATATGAAAGAAATTACATATTACATTTTCGAATCCTCTTGATGGTTACTGCGTTCTCTGCCCACCCCCAAATCGCAGTAAATTGGCAAACGATCGCAGTTCCCACGTCATTCGACACCCGCCACGTGACGGGCGCAAGCGCAGGGTAATGTTTGTCACTGCCAATGTTTGTATCGCTGCAAGTGACGCTGAGTCTGAGCGCGAAATTATAACGAAGGGATAAATGTATTAGCAATTATTGGAATAATTATGTTATGTTAAAATGGTGTGAGAGATTTAATATATCAATGTGTGAGAGAGATTTAGTTGTAAGTACTTATGTGGATTTTAAAGAAAAAAATTTTTTTAATAAGATTTTGGTCCGTGAAAATAATACGAAGAAACAATTTTTCGAAGAGAAAGAGTGGTAGTACCCTCTATGTTTGGTGTTGTCAGTCTGTTAGAAATTGTTCAGTCAACTGTACGTCCATGGACCTAATCGAGATTGACGCGCATGTGTGTTCTAGCAGTAAGAGCCGTTTTCGGTAGTCCAAATGCTACAATAATGTCGTGAGGTTGACCTTACAGCCCATAATTCTATCCTAGAAATCTTAGGCAGGCAGGCATAGTCCAGATTCAAACGGTCTCATTACAAAACAAGGATTTTCCGTTGACGTGGTAAAAACCATCATGTAAGTTTTTTTAGTAAGTACGCACGTAACTGTGATCGATATACAGTTTTTTAATACAAAAATTATCTTTGACCTTTGTTCTTTATCTGGATAAAGATCGACATTCAAAAATGGTTCGATGGCTTAAACCTAAGTCTAAAGATAACCTTTGTCTTGTAATAAGATAAAAATTGTCTACTAAAAGAAGGGTTTCGATCTTAGCAGGCTATGTATGATGGTTTTAACTATCAGAGGATCACCTGCTTCAAAATCAACCTTTGAAAAGGCTCGTACCAAACACATGTCCCCTGATAAAGACGGAGTATGGACAAGTTCCCTCCGAGGGGAGGTTCTCATAGTACCCGACTTTTCCATTACCATTAATGCTTCCAAATGAAACTTTACTTATGTGTCATCTGGTACCTCCATACGTCTTAATGTAGCGTCTTTTGTTTTTCTTTTTTTGTTGGCAAAGGTTTTGGGTAGACAGAGTTGTTTTGAAGGGCGAATTGTATTTGCAGTCTGGAAATGTTGGTGTTTGATTAGCAGAATATTCTAGATGCTTAAGTATTCTTTCTGCTTTTAATATAAATAAGGATTGTACTATCGTGATTGGGCTTTATTAAGACGTGTCTACATTTATAAGAAAAAAAAAACATGTATGCATCGTTAGTAAGGCAAGCATATTCGAATATATATTCGAACACATATTCTGAAAAAAAAAACATGTATGCATCGTTAGTAAGGCAAGCATATTCGAATATATATTCGAATACATATTCTGAAAAAAAAAACATGTATGCATCGTTAGTAAGGCAAGCATATTCGAATTTTCTGGGAAAATTAAGATACAGAATACAAGAATTGCCCTTCAGTACTTTAGCAGAGTCTGCTGAAGTAGGTACCTACTGAAGGTCATTTTTTTCTTAATTTTAAGAATTTTCACTGTCTGATCTCATTTTATATCTGTCAAAAATACCTCTAATTACGCTACATTTTTGACATTGATTGTCGCTGAGTTGAGATTGCGACAGATTTTTAACGGTTTTAATTACGGGAATTGACTTTTTGATTTCATGTCATCATATCAATTCATATCAATAACTAAACAAGCTTTCTTTATTTACTTGAATTGTACGAAATTTCCTTATTAAACTGCCAATCGGCATTCAATATTCCTGATACATATTAATAAAAATAATAGAAAATAAAAAAATCTTAATCAAACTCAAACCACAAACGAATAATTCCAATGCCACATTAATACAAATCACATTTAAATTCTCCACACAAAAACAATAACACCATATCGCATTACCCTCCTTTAACCGACTTCATTGACACACACCCCCACCTGGCTTGCGCGTGCGCTGCGCCGCTCAATTCCGAATTCAAACTGGAAGTTTTGTTCAAACCCTTCCATTGTTCTTTTTACGAATTGTTTTCGATTTAATTCATCGGCCGCGTGCGTTTGACGGGTTGATTCAGGGGTCCGTTTAGGGCTGGCACTGTCCACAAATACTTGAGTACACTGGATTGGAAATTATGCTAGCAAAAAATATGGCTCTGGAAAGTTCGTACAGGTTGGTTTTATAGCTCTTTTTTTAATACACTTTTATGATGGAAACGGAAGATTATGAACACAACTATAGCCAATGTAATCTCAATAATTTTCATGCAATATTCATCATGCAGATACACAATCTGCCTATATAGTATATATAGTATTCCCACTGCTGGGACACAGGCCTCCTCTCTGTGAGAGGGAGTGGGCCATAATCCACGCGGGCCTAGTGCGGGTTGGTAGAAGTCACATGTCTTGTTTCTCGGACATGCCAGTTTCTTCACGATGTTTTCCTTCACCGTTTTGCGAGCAGTGGTGATGAAATTAAATACATACACAACGTAAAATGCCTGCCTGGGTTCGAATCTATGACCTACAACTCGTAAGTCGCGGCCGTTACCACTGGGCCACCACTGCTTTCTTCAAGCAACATACGTGTACAGACGCCAGCACATCAAGCTACCCGAAACTGTCAAACATTCCTAATCAACTTTGAACCTTATGCTTTCGCAATAATGTTGAAAATCTATTAAAGATATTTGACAGATTGTAAGTAGCTTGATGTGCTGGAGTCTGTTCCTACCCTACTTACCTTCCTCCACGCAGTCTTTACTCATAACTACACACCACGTACAGACGTGGCGCACATCAAGCTACCCGAAACTGTCAAACTTTCCCAATCAACTTTGAACCTTATGCTTTAGCAATAAAGTTGAAAATGTATTAAATAAATTTGGCAGATTGTAGTGGCTTGATGTGCTGGCGTCTGTACAACCCTGATTTGTTGTACCGTATTGTTTTCTTAACCAAAGTTAACCCTGCCCCGGCGAAGTAAGCGTGTTCATTGATTTGTTTGTTAAAAATAATTGCTGCTTCAGCCATCGTAGTGGGCTTTCAAGTGTTATTTTTTGGTAGTGTGTTGGTGTTGACGAGTATGCGTAATGGGGCGTGTAATTAGATTTTGATGTTTTTAGGGTTGAAAGTGGATTCACTGGTCGTCTGGCCGGTCTATACTGTAATAATTTACACTGTCAAAACTTAGGTCAACAGTGTCAAGTGGAATGACAGCTCATTTTAAGATCACTTCACCTAAGTATTCAAGGTGATATTTTTACAGAATAACACCGCAGTTACTTGTGTTGGATTGTCCAGAAAAAAAAAAAACTTGAAATGTACTGCTTAATAAAATTGTGGCTGATTCAAAAAATCGACTGAAATAAAGATACTAAAATCACAAGGAATATATACAACGTGTTTTTTCCAACGTGTTTTTTAATTATAATCATTAAAGTCATCAACACAACTTTCTAAGACCACGTAAGTCCAAAGAATGATGATTTCATGAAACAGTTATTTTTGGGACTTACGTGGTCTTAGAGAGTTGTGTTGATGACTTTAATGATTATAATTCTGTAAACACATATTTCTTACGGCCGCGATTCATATATTAATCAACGTACAACTTAATGCTGACCAGCAAATTCCAAAAAACCTAAAAAAAATTGAATTTCGCGGGCTACCCTGGCGCTTTCTTCTTAATCAGGAATTCTAGTGTGACTTTTTTATCTGCTGCTCATGAATCAATAAAGAAACCATAACACATTGAAAAATGCATGTACCAAAGTTTACGTAAGCGTGGGTGGGGGGAGTAAGAGCTTAGCTTACTTTTGCTGACGAGGGGGAGGGGGGGTTAATAATTGCAAAAAATCTGCTTACGTAATACTTGAATGACCCCGAAGACTCTGGGCTGCTACTGAAAAATTCCAGATAAAAACCTAGATATACTTTGGCCGGCCTGGGAATCTAACCCAGGACACTTGCGGCCACTAGACCATCGACGCAGTCACGAATAATATTAAAGCACTAGCACCGCTCCACGTTTTCACCCGCATAAAGGCTCCTACAGACAGGAGCGACACGCGATATAATCGCGCGCGACACAAAGGTACCGCTCGTTGCGCGACTTGCGGTGCCTTTGTGTCGCGTGTCGTGTCGCGCCTGTTTGAAGGAGCCGTAAGTCTTGATCCCGTGGAAATATCTGAATAGAAACTATCCTA
Organism: Luperina nickerlii; assembly: GCA_963855955.1. Classification (NCBI taxonomy): domain Eukaryota; kingdom Metazoa; phylum Arthropoda; class Insecta; order Lepidoptera; family Noctuidae; genus Luperina; species Luperina nickerlii. The sequence continues at coordinate 19,383,731 of OY979680.1, forward strand.
CATATTAATCCTGGTTATAAACTATCTGTGTGCAAAATTTCATTTAATTCCGTGTAGTAGTTATTGCGTGAAAGAGTAACAAAGATTCATCCATCCTCACAAACTTTCGCGTTTATAATAATAGTAGCAAAGTAAAATTATAAAACTTTTTCTTTCCAATTCCCAATACAGATCAAATAAAACAGGTGACACAAATACACACCAAATTGAAAAGAAGAAAAAGTCATAACAAAATCGATCACCTAATCGATTACCGTCACGATACTTAGTCGAGTTGACTCGAGTTGTTACGAATTCGCTAACGACACAAACTGCCCGCTCACTAGGGTAAACAGAATTATAACAATAACAGCCAGTAATGATGCATTTGTCCCATGTGGTGTGAAACGGTCCCGACCGTGTTTCCTGTTTAAAAAAAACAAAACTAGAGGTGTCTGCACCAATTACTGTTAGTGAGGGCATTATATTTGGGTTTTTTTAAATAAAATTATGTGGTTTGTTGGATTAATCTGTTGATTTGATTGCTTAAAAGTAACCGTTTTTTTATGCATATATGGAAAGACTCATAGCCATCCACATTCTTACTTAAAATTTTCTCGTTCGATTTGTAGTAATGCACTTCTGAATTTGTTACGCCATTATCTGTCAAGAAAACTATTCAAACACCTGTTCCAAATTCAAATACACTAACCCTTTACCGAATTCTTTACAAATATAATTGAACGCCATTTGGCTTCAGATGATTAAACTCATTCGAATTTCAAATTACGAATAGAGTCGACCATTATTCGATTAGACTAATCGAGTATTCTGATTCGTTTGACGTCGAAATTAACTTGATAATCGAATGTTACTTAGTAATGATTAGGTTGTATTATTACTATTGTTGGTATTGTTAGTGTGTAATTACTTATTGATTACCAGGTATGTGGTTTATTCTATTTTCTAATCAGTGATGTGTTAAGGCCCCTGCAGACAGGCGCGACACGAGAGCGCGACGCGACTTTAGTAGAACAATTTTTATGAAAACTTCATGGAAATTGTTCTACCAGAATCGCGTCGCACCGTTGCGTCGCGCCTGTCTGCAGGAGCCTTTAGGGTACTGCCCCGAATAGACAGTGATAATTCTGGCTGAAAAGTGATCATCATCTGCCTAGCCTTTGCCCAACTATGTTGGGGTCGGCTTCCAGTCTAACCGGATGCAGCTGAATGCCAGTATTTTACATGGAGCGATTGCCAATCTGAACTCCACAACCCAGTTACTGGGTAATACGATACCCCTTGGTAAAACTGGTTGTCAGACTTTCGGGCTTCTGACGACCCGTAACGACTGTCAAAGATCCACGAATGACAGCCAGGACCAACCGCTTAACGTGCTTTCCGAGGCACTGAGATGTCTTGGTATGTAAAGATGGTCACCCATCCACAGACAAACCGCGGGATCGAACCGTGCGGCTGGATGTCACATTTATTCTTTTAAAGTCTGTAAAGATCCTTGATCCATATTTTTAGGTGCTAGGTTACTCATTAACAAGTTTATCTGCTATTAATATTTATTGACAGTCGTTTCGGGTAGTCAGAAGCCCGAAAGTCTGACAACCAGTCTTACCAAAGTATTACCTAGTAACTGGCTTGTGGAGGTCAGATAGTAAGTCGCTCCGTATAAAATACTAGTATTCAACTGCATCCAGTTAGACTGGAAACCGACCCCAACATAGTTGGGAAAAGGGTAGGTTAGCCAAGATTGATACGCTGCGTAAAGAAAAGAAAAAAAGTAAAGAAAGAAAAAAAATAAAGAAAGAAAGAAAAAGTATTTATTGCGACTCGTACAGAAAGATCACAAACTAAACTAAACACAGCAAAATAAAAAATAAAAAAACACAAAATCAAAATCATTGTTTTCTCTACAAAAAATCATCGTTGCCAACAAAAATGAAGTCTTCGTCAAAAACAAATGATTAAGGCCGCGAAAATATAACGCCATTCAAACATATGTTCCACTTACGTCGACCAAACTATACGTGTGTCTAATGATTATTGAAATCGCCAGTAGCCCGGGCTATTTTTGTATAGGAATTCTAACCGCTCATGCTAGAACGTGCTGTGTCTATGTATGTGGGGTTCAGTTACTAGTAGATATACATTTCTGTCTAGTTATGTTTGAAACTGGTATGCTAGGTATGTTTTAAACTGCATCGTAGGTGTAGTCGTCGCAAGCGCCACTGATGAGCTCAGGTCCTGGGATCGATTCAGATTGAGCAATGTGTTGTTGTTAGTGCCCACTCCCTCACGTCTTGAGGAGGCCTGTATCTTAGCAGTGGGAACATTATAGGCTGGTATTCAGCTGCATCCCGCTAGACTGGAAGCCGACCCCAACATACAGTACCCGGCGATAAATATTGCACATCGACCTATTCGATCCTATCGATTTTATACAAAGAATAAAAATAATATCAAAAGAAGCAAATCGTAATTGTTTTAACAGCTCCTAATAGATACCGGACTGTTTGTATTTCGTGCGACAGAGATAACGCTCTACGAAGCCGAAATTAGCCGATTGTCTCTTTCCAAAGGTCGATGTGCAATATTTATCGCCGGGTACTGTACTCAGCTAGCACAGCATTAAAGAGGTCAGCTCCACATAAAACTTAATTCCTTCACTTCCAAGCCAAAAATCATGAGCGCTATTACACAGAGTCATCAAGTTCAATGCAACAATACATCAGTTGCTATAGTTTCACTAACGATCGTTAGGAACCTATCATGGCTGGCACAATTAAATGCCAGTTTTTTCGGTAATTACTGGTAAGCCGGGTGGTGGTTATCAATCACAGGAATGGTAATGGAATAAGTACCTAATGGTTGATGTACTTAGAATATGGAGTTAAAAGTTAAAATGTTGTTGTAGGATTAGGACTAAAATACATGAAAGTAGCCAAATGGTCAAATCGCCGACGGTTGGTGAGCGAATGGTTGTGAGTTCAATCCCCACTCTTAAGCTGGCCATACACGGACTGCTCCAGCAGTAAGGCAGTGATCAATATACACTGACTGCTCGTGCTATCAAATTGAACCGCTTGAAGCTGCCACTGATACCTGCCTGCTTGCTGCTGCAGCAGTCGGTATCAACTGCTCTACACACGCGTCGTGGAATGAAGAGCGCGGGCGGAGGTAACTGCGCGAGAGCAGACAACAGCTGGAGCAGTCAGTGTATGCCTGGCGACTGCTTGACTGCACGATGAAAATCACCGCACTGCCGACCGCCCGAAGCAGTCGCGACTGCTCGAGCGGTTCCATGTATATGTGTATGTAGAAGACTGTAGTTTGCTATGCAGTCGCAGCTTGAAGCAGTCGATACTAATATTATAAACTTGAAAGTAACTCTGTCTGTATGTTACCTCTTCACGCCTAAACCACTGAACGGATTTCGATATAATTTGGCAGAGAGATAGATTGCATTCCTGAGAAGGACATAGGATAGTTTTTATTGACATATCTCGCGGGCGAAGCCGCGGGCGGAAGCTAGTTTAAATATATTTTTAATAAGCTTGGTATATTCTCTCTGGTTCTATATGAGAAACAGCCAACATCCTCAATCAAATCAGTCTATTGCAGTCCACCGCTGGACAGAGGTCTTTCCCAGGCTGCGCCACAACACCCTGTCCTCCGCCTTCCGCATCCAGTCTGTCCCAGCCACCTTCTTTAGGTCGTTCGTCCATCTAGCTGGGGGCGTCCCACACTACGATTGCCGACACGCGGTCTCCACTCCAGGACTCGTCTGCTCCACCGGCCATCGCTCCTTCGACAAACATGGCCAGCCCACTGCCACCTATATCATGCAGTGGGACAATTATATGCTAGTATTACTACCAATTTATCCTCGCAATATCTTAATTAAGATTTACCTTTCTATCTTTATCGCCTTTTCAACGTTAACAATATTTTAACAGACTTCCTAACTATCACTAATTCACAGCAAAGTCCTTAATACTCTGCCACTTCCTTGTTTCATAACCTGGCCATTATAGGCTGGCCATAAGGCAGGTGCCTACCGCGCAAGCGCTAGCTAATGTCCGAGTGGCGTGTGCGTCGGCTCATTACCCGAGCGCTTCCGAAGTGTTACGACAAGGCCCGAAGTGTTACGACAATAGCCGAACGCTTTAATTTTAACGTCTTTAGGAAGTCTGTTTGTAATTGAGGGTAGGAAATATTAAGAGGTGATGATTTGTGAAAATATGTGAGTGAGAAATTCGTAGTATGTGTTGTAATTTTACATACCTACCTTCATTATGTTAATCTGTGGTAGAGTTGTTAATTGGGGGCTATAAGATACAATATGTGATAATTACCAGTTAACATAATTACCAGGTTGTGCAAACGGATTTGTGATTTCTGCGAGATAATTGCTTAACACTATCAGTAGTAATGGCTTTCATTTTGATAATTCAACAACATTCATTGCGTTATTTGCGTTGTTGAGCGGACAAATTTTTTGAACTTATGAAGCAATGGATTAGCAATACTTATCCTTCAAAATGATTCAGATTGTGATAGAAAGTGTGTTTCCAATTAGGGCGTCGCGTTGGTCATAGCAAGTTGACATTAGGCTATTGTAAACTTAGATACATTATAAACAGATCCACTTAAAAGCGAGAATTAAAAACTTTTTATCAAAAAAAAAAACCGGCCTCCAAAAAAAAAACTACAAAATGATAAATAACTTTAATTTCGGAATTCGTTGGCAAAAACTAAAATACACATCCAAAGACACCGACTTCCGAAATTAAAGTTATTTTTCACTTTGTAGTGTCATTTTTTTGAAGTCGGTTTTTTCTTCACCTGGAACTATTTAGTGTCTAATTTCAAGTAATTTTACCACACATGAATATATACCCTAGTCTTTATTATCGACTTCCTAAGCCCAAACAAAATAAATATGTCTATTTTTTTTAGCTGGAACATTTAGTAACGGCCGAGTGGTCACAGTTGCTCGTCTCGCGCCATTGAACACGTTGAATCGGTTCTGTCAAGGGTCCAAATTATGTTTAATACAATAATTGATATAAAGACTGCGGGTACCTTGTTACAGCTTGTAAAAGTTGTGTTTCTAAAAAGGGGTTAATACTTAAATGTTACACAATAATGAACTGCAGGTACCTACGTCGTTACGGGTAGTCAGAGGCCCGAAAGAATGACAGTCTGCTAGGTTAAGCTACGATTGCCGCGGTTGGTTGGTGGATGGGTCGTGGGATGTTAACACATCGAGACTCCTCCGAGCCTCGTAAAGCATGTTAAGCCGTTGGTCCTGGCGGTCATTCGTGGATCTTTGACGGTCGTTATGGGTCGTCAGAAGCGGCCGGAAAGTCACTCTTACTAAGGGTTATTGTATTACCCAGTAATTGGGTTGTGGAGGTCGGCTCGGTAGTCGCTCCATGTAAAATACTAGTATTCAGCTGCATCCGGTTAGACTGATAGCCAACCCCAACATAGTTGGGAAAATGCTGGACAAATGATGAAGTAACTGTAGGTGCCTGAGTGAAAAGTTGGTTGGACTAAGGTCATATTTTGTCAGCAGAGTACCTTAAATCCTTCCTCCTGTTACCAAGGTGCTTCTCAGTAAAATTTCATCAAATACGGCACGTACGTGTCTATGTATGAGAATACATCACACAGATAGACAGATTGTATTGCGGTGTCCTAGAACCAAAAATTCGAAGACACGTGACATCTACCAACCCGTACTGGGCCCGCGTGGTGGATTACGGCCCACTCCCTGTCACCGAGAGGTGGCCTGTGTCCCAGCAGTGGGAACAGAGGATTGAATGATATCATCTCATTGATCTTACCATAGAATTTCTTTAGACACGAAGATGATGCCTGAAGTTGATATGAAGATCATTAAAAAACGGTGTTTTCTATTGTAGGTATACTTGGAAAAATTGCTGTAAAGAGAGTGACTTTGATTTCACAGCTTGGTAATTGTAAGTTTCTTCAAGTAACTTCATGTTCAGGACTTCAGGAGTGGTCACATATAAGCCTTGAATCTTAACCCCTTGTATGCCGGGAGCGTAGATCTACGCGAGACACAATGGTTTTTAATTGTTTTCTGTAATTACGGCATACAACCGGTTAAGTTACAAACCCAGCCTTTGAAACCACCATCTCTTTCTTAAACATATGCTAACCATATCTTCTCTCCTTGTCTACAGAGACCGCCATCGTCATCGTTGTCGTACGGTGGCGCGGTGAACGATGATGTTCGTTCTCCGGGCTCCGGGGGTACCCCTGGACCCCTCAGCCAGCCCCCGCCGCAGACCCTCGACGCGACAGATCCAGGTAAGCTCCTTCTTTATTATGACATCCTGGTATTTTTTAAGGAAAGATGTTAGATGATGTTGGGATGGGAAGATGAAGAAGAGAACTTTATACGCAGAGTTTCTTCAAGATCTGTAGACCTGTTATCTGTTTTGATATCAGATACGATCTTTCATTTTTCAACCAAGGTACAGTCTACAAGTGTCAGGCGAACCTGTATCACAATAAAAAAAAGTATAAATTTATACTTTTTTCTCGTCACGACACGCGACACAAAGGCACCGCTCGTTGCGCGACTTGCGGTGCGTTTGTGTCGCTCGCGATTTTATCGCGTGTCGCGCCTGTTTGAAGGAGCCTTAATTTGTCCAAATAATAAATCCAGTGATATACTTACTGCTTTAATATCATGATAAAACGCAAAATATCTTGAATATATCAGTAGGTACAGTCTACCATTTCTCGTAGGATAAATCGCAGGATTGGTCGTCCGTAATGACCAGGAACCCAGCAGATGACAACAATATGTCTTAATTTACAAAGTTCTTCTAAGTAGTTTACTTACCTCTGTAACCTTTATAATATCCTGAATCCATTTTCTTGGATTTGCTGAAAACTTTATTTTCAATAAACGCTTGGGTACTACAAGCGCAGTCGCGGTTTAGCGCTGGTCTAAGTTAATGGCAAATCTTTTAATTGCGATATTTAGAGGAAATTCCATAATTATATATTGAAAGGATAAAATAATCATTGGTTTCCGGCGGTGTACGATATTAACACCTAAAACCGGGTAATTTGGCTCATTCAGTTAAATGCTCATTACTTGAGCATAAATTACGGGTTTTTGCTGTTTTTAAATGCAACAAGTTAAGTTGTAGGCATTGAGGTTGTTACACAGCGATAGATAAGCGATAAGATGTGTTACGATAAAAATGGTGTGAAAATAAGGAACGAAAATGAAAAAAAAACGAGTTACTTAGGGGTTTATTTATAAACGTTGCTAAAAGTTAAGTAATGATTAGCGACTCTTTAAACATACATTTTTGAGATTTAAACGTCTCTTAACTTTAATCAACGTTTATAAATAAACCCCAATATCTCAGACAAGTAAAGATGATTTTGACAAAGCTAACGTCATTTCAAATTGAAATGCATCAGAGTAACATTTAAAACAATTTCAACCGTGTGATTACTCTGTATCCCATCAGAATATGCAAATTGTAACGATCATAACACAACGTACTTGCTTCTAAACAAAAACAATCTCTTACGACCATCTTACGACGGATCGCATCGCATTAGCGCACTTCACATACTTATTGATGTTTACTATTGCAACTTAGTAACTACTCGTATCCGTCCGTTCTAGTAATCGATTCTCATCGGAATATACGATTATATTAATCGATTAACGAGGACCTATCAGGTTTCATAGACCGCCTATATCGAACTTTAAAAAGTGATATCGAATTACACGCGAATAGGTTTAGAAAGCGAATAATAAACGTTGAGGGTCTGTTTATGCGACTCCTACGCTTCGTACGTAACAATTAACATGTCCACACTTGGAATCTAGATCCGACTCGACACGTCAACACCCTTTGAGAGCCAATTGAAAACTGACAGCTCCACATCGTCACGTCACTATCGCACGTCAAACTTCTTCTGCTTGAAATTTGTAAAAAGAACTGTGCGGACACCCCGGCCGCGCGTTTGTCAACGTTCCGATATCCGTCACGAACGCGAGAATCACTCGTCACTCAGACGAGACATGCTACCTTACGTATCTCGATCGATTGTCATGTATTCATTCGTAAATAACTGATGGGTGTCCGTAGAACGGGACGTTACGACGTTACAACACTAGCGCAGACCTCACAATAGGTATTGAAATGAGACAGGATTGTGTGCACGTATCGCCGATGCATCTCGGTTTATCGCTTTCATATATTCCTATGCGCTGGTAATTTGTGTGGGATTACATTGTGCTATTCTTATTTACCATTCAAAATATTCAGGCGCGGTGACGTTTTGATTTTCCATGTAAAAAATCCGTGTCTCGAAAAAGGTACGACTACAAAAGACGCAATCACTAGCGCAGCGTTTGACAGCTGTCAAAAATGGCCGACGCGTTGGCGCGAAAAACTAACAAAGCGTCAGCGAGTGTGTTTTTTTCGCATTTCCACGTAGTTTTTGTGGAAAAATTATGCTTTCGACACACGTATGTGTAATTGTTTGTTTGTCGCACGGCGGGAGCGGCGAAATGCTGGCCAAATTGAATTTTGTGAAGCCGCGGTGTCCGTACTGATCTGTAACTAGGAACCATTTTGTTTTTAACCTTTTTTTCTGGTCTATCCATCGAGAATAACTAATTGCGTAATATATCAGTGCGTTGCGGATTGTGGATCGTTTCGTGTCAGTGAGCGACGTCTCCCCCGAGTGGAAAAAAATAATATGATTCAGTCTCGCCTATCTGAGGTTAAGGAGTTAACAGTTACTGGGCTTTTAACATATTGATATCATAAATCATTTGTTATTAGGTCACAGTTATAACTTGTCAGAAAAAGCTGCAATTAATATTATATCAATATTATCAGAGTGTAGGTATAATAAATACTTTTATTATGTCAGATAAAACGTCTTTATTATCTGGAATGCAATTAAATCTTTATGGCTTCAACGCTAAAGCGAAAAGATGCCAAAAACAATTAGTACCACAGAACCCGTTTCGACAAAACAATAACTGGACTAATTAAACCAAAAATTCCCTCGTCCTCCGCTGTGCCATAAAGGGCTAACTCACTCCCGTGAATTATTCAAAATTCAAAATTTGCCTATAATTCAATCAGTCCATGTCCCCTGTCTCCCCGGGGAGGGGGCGCAGGGGAGAGCGGGGCGATTATTTCAGAATTTAATATTAATTAACTCACGCTCTCGGCGTTCATAATTGCGTTTTTCAATTACCGAATGACAATTATGCGAAAATTTTGGATCAGACAGGTCGATGCTGCTAATTGTCAATCGTTGACACTTGTGCAGATGATGTTTTTTCGCGTCCGCCATGTTTATCGATGTGGATGGAATTTATTTTGTAGGCTTTCGGAAAAATAAATTTTATTTCTGATTGGTTGGAAAATGTGGCAGAGGAAAGCTGATACAGCCTAATTTGACAAGTGACAAGTAATCATTTCAGTTATCAGTAGGTACCTACGTTAAGTTTTTATGCAAAAAGTTCAGCTTCTATGCTTGCTGCAATATCCTCGAAAGCCAACAAAACTACCTATTATGTAGGAATACTAAAAATCATAATTTTCAGGTTGCCGTTTATTCAATATTCCAATGAACATGCCAAAAAAATCTCCTGTTCATCACGCTTGACAAATGGATGGGCGATGACAGTATATTGTTCACACTCTTGAATCTTAAGACATTCTTTTTTCTAAAATCATTTTTAAAGTATTTGAGTAACGCACACATAACATAAACACACGCCTTCTATCCATGGGGGTAAGAAACAACCACAGAACGTCACCTGCTATGATCCATTCTGCTTTTGCTTCGTTTTTGTTCATCTTTGTATTTAAGTAATTCATTTTCTAAAACCATTATCAAAGTAAACCAGCTGGGTAATTGCGTAACAGAGTAACAGTAGCAATGGATTTGATTTCGACAGTTCAACAAAATTCATTGCGTTATTTTTGCTGTTGAACAGACAAATTTTTTAAACATATGAAGCAATGGATTTGCAATATACTTCGAAATGATCCAGATTCTGATTGATATTATGTTACACAAGTAGGGTGCAGGCAAGGCAGTTCATATAACCAGGCTCTGGCAAGAAGCCAGAAAAACCTTAGAATTTTAAGAACCCAGTAGGGTTTTCACATGTGAATAAAATCCTTACTCGCAATGCTAATGGCAGCGTGAGAGAGCCAGTTTTATGTTGATTAGTTATTTAAATAAAACATATTGTTAGCCAGGTGTTCCTTTAATGGGGTTCTTGATCTTTGCTTCGTGTCTTTTTGGATTTATTAGGGTAATTAGAATTAGTTCAGTTGTGGTAAAGGTAAAATGTGAAGTTTTGAAGTCTGGCTGGAAGAAGGGCTGCCCCTAAAAGTATCTAGGGCTATGAATATTTTTAACTATATCAATCTTGATAGTAAAAGTTCTTTGAGAAAAAAATGGCGAAGGTAGCGCTGAGCATAATTATGTAGGTATATAAAAAAAGTCGAATTGATAACCTCCTTTTTGAAGTTGAAAACCTAGATTGATTTTGATTTTTAGGCTGTCTTCGATAAAAGGGCACACTAAGTTGTTAGATAATTATTAGAGGCGTTTATTAGGGCAAATGATTTTTCATAAGTAGGTAGGTACAGATAATTTATTATAACTTTTAATGCCAAAATGTAACCTTCCAAAAATTCAACTAGGGTAAAAACCACCCTTAACTTCACGGTTCCATGCACAGTAAATTAGAAAGCAATTCTTAACCAAAGGAGGCGTCAAGTGGAACTCGTACAAAATATGACGATTATTGTGTTACAGCACCCTTGAGGAGGTGGGGTAAACATGAAACACAATTACCTCCCTGCCTGTTGGGTTCCATTTTCGTCACAATTCAGCCAGTGACTTAGTATTCTCCCCACGGTCAAAATGACCGCTGAGTGGACGTAGTGTGCTTAGAATTTACTAAGACCTAGTCCCATCCGGGTGTAGGTAAAGTCAGGTCGCGTTGGCAACATGTTTTTTGCGTGCTAATAACAGTGTTACGCAATGTCCTATGCTAAACAGGCTCGCGTAGTTTTTGATGGCGTTTTTTTTTTTTCGTTTGACGTATGATCCTTGCGTTTTAATTGTATTTGCGAGTTATGACTTGAGTTATTTTTTATGTAGATGGTTAAGGTGGATGTTATTGAAAGTTTCTTTAAGGAGGTTTTAAGGTAACCATCGGTTTTGCTGCATATTTTTAATGGTTTGGTCATTTGTTTATGTTAAATTAATATGCTTGTCATAGTGCCACAAGTTCGGTTCGAATCAGTAGGTATTATTTCAAATGATAGCCCAAATCCCTACACCTGAGTCTTTGAAATCAACTGTATAACTCAGACAACACTAAAGAACAACACTTAAGCAACTACCCTCCTCAAATATAACATATTGAAAACGCACTAAGGAATCGTCAGTAACTATCACAATGTTCCACCATCAAAACTGCAAGTCAGCTCAGAGTGATCCAATAAAGTGAGCACTAGGGACTCCAGCTTATCAATATTTCAGGCACAAAATTGAAAATTACCGGAACCCCCGGCTGACTTACATAACTCAAACCTATCGAAACCAATAAAATATTAACTGGCAACGTTTTCCCGCCATTTTTCACCGGCCATTCGACTTTCGTATCACGTCCCGCCCGCACTTACACTCAATGCTAAATGTAATCATAAAATTGTTGTTAATAATTCATGTTAGACAGAGACTGAGTTACATGAGTGAGAGGGAGGTGCGTATAGGTGTGGGAGCGGGATTATTAAATTCTGTGAATGCTCACTTTGTATCTAATATCCGAATGTGTTTAATATTAGATTAGCGGAGGGTCGGTGTTTGCCCGACTTCCCCGGGGCGTGGTACTTCGTGATAGATTCGCGTTAAGTTACGTTTTCCTCGAATTATGATTGGTTGATGGTTTCTCCTCATTTGGAAATGGAAAATTCGCCCTTTGAACGTGTAGGTAGTCGGGAATCGTTAATAATTAGGAGTATTCTGATACATTGACACGCCTGTATTGTATTGATGTAACTTTATAAATTTCCGTTATCGTATACACTATGAGATGTAGTCAGATTGATTGTCAAAACACTGGCTTAGAGCACATACAAAAAAATGAAGAACCTGACTCTTTGGCCTATTAACAGTAAGTGATACTGAAAGAAAGAAAGAAAGAAAACATGTTTATTTAGCACCACAAGTGCACACAACAAACAATAAAAATTGTAAAAGAAACCAAAAAAACTAAACTGAAAAAAAAAGGAGTGTGTGCATCTCACGGCTGCGCCAAATAGGACCAGTGCAGCGGTGCTATTCTGTAAAACTCTCACCGTGAAAACTTAGGTGAAGTGAGCGTGGAGTGAGCTGTCAATAGTGTCAATTCGTAGGAAAAACAAACTCACTTCACCTAAGTTTACACGGCGAGATTTCTACAGAATCGACCGGCTGTTCAGCAAACTGCCGAGCAGCTGGTGCCCGACGCTGGTTTTCAACTGGCCCTGAGATGGTGATGTCTACTGTTGAGCATGATGTCCTGGGTTCGATTCGAGGTCAGGTTAAGTGTTACTGGGTTCTTCTATCTACAATTTCTCAGTAGCAGGCTGGAGCCTGGATGGGTGCCCGGTTGATAGCAATAGGGTCGCTCATTATTACATGGGACTTAAACATAACTGGCCAAATGTGGGTGTACTATTAGGTACACCTCTGTATAACCCTTTGTTGAATACAGGCGTGATATTATATTACATACAATATTATGTAATGGTAATCTGTTTCGTCACAAACAAGGCATAATAGGAGGGATCAAAATAATTTGGCACGATATCCAAAAACAAAAAACAGTTCACTGAGCATTAGTAACGATTTATTCCGGTCTGATCCCCTGAACCCCCCCCCCCTCCAGTCCCCCCCCTCAATCCCCTGCTAGTTCGTCTTCTGTTTTAATCTCTGTGGTTATCAAAATACCGGTAACCTGAACCTTCATCGAAGCTTCCATATTTCCCGTGTTGCATCTGTGGTTTCGGACCTCAGGAATCATGGATCTGACAAAACGAAACGTAATCAGATTCGATTACCTGGTACATCAGAATTTCTGTTACTGATTCCACCAATTTCTTCGTGTTTTATTTTGGTCCTTCGGTCCAGCTTGGTCAGAATTATGTTATCCCTGCTTAGGTAATATGATTGAAAAATTCTTATATTTCTAATGCTGATAAAGACATAAGTTTTCTTCTTTAATTGCAACAGTTTATTGTTTTAGCTTTAAATGCAATTTCAAAGTTAATTTTGTCAGCATTCTTATATTCTTTAACAGTTCTCTAAACTCTTTTCTGTCCAGTTTATTTCCGTTACTACATATTTGTCTTTTTACAAAAGTGAACAGATTTGTAGCACAATCTTTAGTTGCATCAACCCATTCTTCAACAAATGTTACAAAATTATCATTCATAACATTTTCGAAATCGTCAAAAATATCAAACATGTCGGCCACGCAGTCGTCAAAAGTCCCTATATTGTAATCCTAACATTACAAGGGATCAGTTGTAAACCAAAGGGTTGTGTACAATGCAATCACACAGAATATAATTCTATTGTACGTCAGTCTGTGTTCTGTTGGCGTAATGTTTCGGATCATGGGAGCCGAGATGGTCTTTTGAGATTTTGGTTCTATGATTTTTATGGGAGTTTTAGTTTGCGTTATAAATATAATGTAATATTTGTTGAATTTTTACGCCAAGTATAGTTGGTATTATAAACTATTTGTGTTGTATCTCAAATAAATGCTTAAATTAATTCCTCAGCATTTATTTAATGCAGAGCAACACATGACAGTCATAGTCATGTAAAACAGACAGAGAGAGAGAAATAAAAAGATACGAACGAGTGAGTAAGGTAATCTTGACGATGCGGTTCAGATCTATATGCTTAGGTTCCATTAAATTTTTTTTTTCAAAAAATTCAAAGTCCTGACTGACTGATATATTAACGCACAGCCTAAACCGCTGGTCCTAGAGACATGAAATTTGGAGGGTGTGTTCTTTGTGAAGAGTAGGTATCCACTAAGAAAAGGTTTTTCGAAATTCCACCCATAAGAGGGTGAATGGGGGAGGGTGAAATTTCACGAGGACCAAGTTTGGAGACAAAGACCAATTCAAGACTAAGACCGGACAGAAGCTAGTATTTCATATTTTGTCCAATAACAAACACGTTCCAATGGTGAATTATTTCGTCAGCACAATACCAACCTCAATTAATACGTGTCAAATAAAGACTCTCATTAAACTCGCAGTTCTACTCTTTTACAAACTGTATATAAACAACTTTAATTTGATTTACACCATTATTTTCCCTCTCCGCCTGCGTCTGAAAATATAATTTTAATAAAATTAACACCAGCCCCACGGGACCCTAAAAAGCGAAAGCACACATTATCATCACGACTCGCATCAAAAGGGTGAGAAGCATCCAAACTGACACAATGACAAAGTGATTCGTCACACATGACAGCTGCGCGTGCGACTGAGACGGCAAAACAACAAATAATGAAGTGTGAAAGAGATGAGAGGAACAAATCGACAATTAGAGCGATATGCGTGCGCGCATTTTTGTCATGTTTAGATTATTGTTAATTTTTGACCTGATTTTTTTGGCGTGAATGGGATTGTCCTTGTTTGAATGGGACGCCTGTTTGAGTACATTGTGTCCTGTTATATCTGACAGTTGGGAGAAGAATGAATTTCTGCGAATGTGATGCAAGCAGGTGGTGTGATTTGCTTTTTATTCATATTTCAATAATAATGGACAAATATTATCAAGCTTGATGATGGTAAAGTTTGCAGTAACCACGCATGATTTGTCATCATCAAATTGGATTTCCCTGTTGGAAAATTAGTAATGTCAAAAGACAGTTTTGTTTTTTATCATACTTGGGTATTTTGAGATAAATTGTCATTGTTAGTTTAAGAACTAGCAGCTCCCCGCGGTTTGACTCGCATAAGTTTTGATCCCGTGGGAATTTCGGGATAAAAAGCGCATGTTTTAATCCAGGGAGTCGGCTACCACCATACACAATTTTATCGAAATTGGTCCAGCCGTTTGTGCGTGAAAAAGTAACAAACATACAAATACGCTCACAAACTTTCGCCTTTATAATATTAGTATGATGTGATTCCTCCTAGAGAACACTTCAATGACATCGTTTATATTGAATTGACTGATTATGTAAGGTACATATCTGTAGCACTCTCTTTTAATCCACTGTTGAATGCTACTATGCTATGTATAAGAACTGTTGTCTCAAGTGTCCACTGTTTGACGAATGCGACGGCTGGTGAATACTCGGGCTCTTTCTCAATACCTACAGCTTTTAGAAATATTCTCTTCATAGATATATCTGCTGGCCACGTTTCTACAATAAACATATTGCTTCCAGACTGTACCCCCCATTCATCATATTTGTTTCCCATTACTGCTATGTTAGCGTTGTCAAATTTATTCAAAATCAACAATGTCAGAGCATTTGTCCGGACGCATCTTGTAAACTAAGTACATCTCTCATTACATACTGCTACTGTTTATTCTTTTATAATAGACATTCCTAGAGTGACCAGGTTAAGTTGACCTTTCATTTGTTTGGCGCCAGAAAACGCCATAGATATTAACCTTTCTCAAAATTTAAGACAGCTCCCGAATACCTGGACGCCATATTAACATTTTTTAACATTGAAATATTTATTTAAGTAGCCTATTTGTGTGTTTTTCTGTCGCTCGAAAGGGCACGAAATGGTAGCAATGTGTCATTTGAAATTTCTTTGTGAAAGTATTCGTTTCGTTTACAATTTTTAAGTTGGTAGCTGGCTTGAATATGTTTAGTGATTATTTTGCATACATCTGTAGCAAAGACACATACATATTTAAATAATTGCTACACGGACACCGTAATATCAATTTTTCTATTTTCAGGTAGGTAAGAAATAATAATTTCGATGTCCTACAATTTTAAATTCCGTTAAGTCAGCCATTTTAATTATTAAAAATCCACAATTCAAAAGAAGAATGTTATGCATTTCCAGCTTAATTTCGGGTGCAGTGACTTTGTCTCGCGTCCAGGTGAAGTTGGAATGCTGCTAGGAACTGTTCTGAATGTCCTAAATGCCTACACTACAATGTTTGTGAAAATTAGATTTCTGGTAACCTAAAGTGTAACGTATAAACAGTCTGAGGCACTAGAGGAATTCCAAATGGAGATTATTTTGATTCCGTTCCAAAGTTTTGGCTCGCGTGATGAGAGGACGTTTTCTTTACAAGAATAAGGCTGGGAATGAAAACTCTTTTCTTCTTTTTAAAAAGAGAAAATGTTGCCAAGACGACTACATAAGGTTTGCCCTGTAAAAAAGATATCAGATCTCATGTAGAGCCAAGCTTCTGAATCTACATGGCCTAACTCTACCGACCCTAACTTCACAAATTCTACATATCAGTAAAAATGTATGGCTTCGCCGTTTCGCTACCGTCGTGGAGGTGATGCGAATATTTAGTTTCTGAAGTAAGTAACGAAACAGCCAAGCCATACATTTTTAATGGAAAAAAAATAAAATCTAATAAAGAAAAGAATTGGCAAAAGATGGACAAAGATTGTCCTATCACAGACAATGATTCCTTCCTTTAAAGTCCAAAAGATGTTAAGCAACTAATTCTATGTTCCCAAAACTGACACAAAATACATAATTTTAGAACAATGTCTGCCTTCCAAAGAACAAAATGGTTCCATAATTATGGTGGCAACAGAACTTTACCAAAATTCAGACAATTCCCTCATTAATATGTAACTAGAGGATTTTCTAACGCTCAACCGACAGCCGTATCCAATCAACGCAAATCTCTTATATTTGACTATTTAAATATGCGTCGTTGCAACATATGCTACATAACTTTTACGGTTTTTGAACAGGTATAATTTACATTGGCGACTTTTGTTAGTTTTTCGACCATTTCGTTCAGGATCTCTTATTGTCTCAGTTTTGGAATTAATTGTTGTACATTGTTCATTTGTTTTTTCATTGTTTTTAGGCTTCTTTCCTTTGAATGGTTGTAGGTCGTGTGCGAAGTAGGTTGTGAATTATTTATCGTTTTTTACGTATTTGTTATTTTTGGCTGGGAAAAAAGATGTGAGTGAATCGGTCAATTGTTTTAAGTTTTCGGAATAAGAACATCTTGATTGGATTTATTTAGTGCTACTGTCAGAAGCGAAGTCAAATACTCATGTATATTTTCAAATTGATTATGTATTCAAGTAGCTTCTGCCTGCGACTTCGTCCGCGTGAAATTTCGCCCTCTTAAGGGTGGAAACCCTTTCTTAGTGGATACCTACTCTTCACAAAGCACACACCCTCCAAATTTCATGTCTCTAGGACCAGCGGTTTAGACTGTGCGTTGATATGTCAGGACTTTAAATTTTATATATATATAGATCAATCTGCCTAGCCTTTTCCCAACTATATTGGGGTCAGCTTCCAGTCTAACCGGATGCAGCTGAATACCAGTATTTTACATGGAGCGACTGCCTATCTGACCTCTACAACCCAGTTACTGGGTAACAAGATACCTCTTAGTAAGACTGGTTGTCAGACTTTTGGGCTTCTGACTACCCGTAACGACAGTCAAAGATCTACAAATGACAGTTGAGACCAACAGCTTAGCGTGCTTTCGGAGGCAAAATTGATATTAGACAATTAATTATGAAAACAGTATCTGCCTGAAACAATCCATTCGTTAGGTCAACAACACTGATAACATCATGAATTGTTCATTTACTAAACAAGATAGTATTTACTTAGCGGTTATTTTAGTGCTTTTCTTGCATTTACAAAAAAAAAAACAACCGACTTCCAAAAAAGACTGCAAAGTGAAAAAATAACGGAATTCTGAGGTAATAAACTAAAAAAAAATATCCTAATTGATAACCTCCTCCTTTTTTTGAAGTCTGTTAAAAATAGCAACAAATAATTGATAGTACAATATTTCATTTAAATGTTGCGCCCATTAACAACTTTGACGATCAAGAAGTACTAAGGCTGCATAAATAAAAGAAAATGGCGTCAATATTCTATAGTTTACTTTCACTTCTTCGTAGACTTATGCATCTTTGTTGTATATTTATTGCAACCGATAATCTAACGGCTGCAGCTGTTTTTTATGGCAACATTTTTTATAGCTTATATCAAAATGGTATAAAAATAACAAGGCTTTATGTTTTCTCTATTTCTTCGGGTATTTTCTTCATTTGTAACAGAATTATTTATAAGTAGCTTTCAATGGTGTCTGTTTTATGGTGTCATTCATATAAATCCTTAGACCTTGTCTAACTAAACAAGTATTTTTCTATATTCAGTTTCATTTTGTTCTATGATATTTAAAACATGCATTTTTTCACGTCTTTAAATTCAACATAAGTATTACTTTTTCAACACCAAATTGACAAAAACAAACTAAATACAATCACAACGACGCCATGACAGTTGCCATCATCAATTCCCGCCATCACTTACCATAGACAAACAAATAATTTATTCATGTGTAAGTCAGGCACACCCATCCTTACTTAACTTCTGACAGTCACTAACAATACGAGAATTATCATACCTTTGTCAGGGGGACGCAAAAATATTTTGATTAAAAATTTATTCCACCAGTAGAACGTAGGGTAGATTTTTACACCAGCCGGGATCGAACCCCTGGCCTGACAGATGTCAATCTGTGAAGGGATGCTTGTTTTTTCCGAAGGGTGTTGGTGTTAATGTTGGGGAATGTGGATGGTAAGCGTTTGAGTGCGGGTTCGGTTCTAAGCTTGTAATTTGCTTAGATTATTTTTGTTTGGAAGTTTCGATTTATTTTACTGATCAGCTGTAGGTAGATACTAATATATTTTTGACAAAGAAATTGGTGTTAAAATTACGTTCACAGTAGAACTACAGTCTAGGCAGGCACTATTGTTAAGAATACTTACTTATCTACCATACCTAATAAAATAAAAAAAATAAAAATTGTTTATTCTGCACAAATAATACGCACGTTATAAAATATACACAAAATATGTTTACCAAAGTAGCCAAAATCCTTGTACTCAACAAATAAAAAAAAAACGAAAAATGTAGTCTATCACCAGGTTTTTATACGTTTTTCTAATAGGCAACTGTCCCACAGCTGGGGAAAACATTCCCCACATAGTCTTCTACGAAATAAAATAGCCGGTCAAAGCCGGTCACTGGTCATTGCCCACACTGACCGGGTGCGTCGAGTGGACGCGTCACAGTAATTGTGTGAGACATGCACATACATATTAATGCCTGCCTCGCTGTCTGTTAATGTTACTAACTACGGAGAGTAGGCTGTAGTATTTGATTTTAACCCATTAAAATCTATATCAACTAAAGGGCTTTGAAGGTCCGTGCCATACCTACCTGTCCGCCATTTTGTTTTGTTTTTAAAAATCGTGGACACGCACGAAACCTATAGGTAGGTATAAATCGTAAGCTGACATCAAAGCAAACAGAAAATATAATAAGACCAAACCTTGTAAAGTGTCACGTTTTCGAGATATTATTATTAGCGAATTATTATAACGAATTATTATTTTAAAAAAAGTTGATCACGTGACATCGATATTTTTTAAACTCCAAGAGGAAGTCCTAAAATTGTATTATTACTTTTAATTAAAAGGAACAGCAAACAAATTAAATTATAAGAACTTACAGCATATTTAACAAAAACAATTTTAATAATATTACAACCCACAACGTCCACAGGTAGAAAAATAAGTAAAAAATAAATAAAAAATAAGACCTCTTTCTACCATAAATGTAAATTCAAAAAACATACACATCACTATTCTAGTTATCGAGCCTCTACTTTGGGGTTCCACACGTAAAATACGTACGAAGTATAAGAACCGTTACCGTGATATTTTCCTCCAAAATTATAGTGTATGATTTGGTACATGGTCCCTCTGGGAGGGCTGAGACTTGAGAGGTATTCGACGAGATTCGCCGGCCCTCCGGCCCTCCCCATGAGTAGCCAAACCTCTTATTAGAAATAGGCTCTTATAGCTATTGTAAGTATGTAAGTAAGTGAAACTTTTCCTCCAATAAGACTACTTTACTCAAAATACGTCTTTCTAATTGGTGTAATCTGATTTTCATTTTCTCAAAGTAGAAAATAATTTTCTCATTTCCCGACGATGTTGTTTACGATACAAGAAAAATATACTGGAATTATCCCAGCTTGTTACTTCGGGAGCGAAAGCTTCATAAATAAGGAGTAAATACCTAGTTACTACCACAAATAAGTATTATCCTGGAAGAAAATATTTTGCTAAAGAAACACCGGTAAAATTACAAGCAGCTGAATAACAAATATGGCGGCTTTTAAGGCGCGTACCTCGGAGATCCGACAATAGTTTTGCTGACCCACGAAAAAAAACTTGATATTTATTTAGCGGAATTCGCGGTCATTTTAAGCAAAATATATAGAGCAATAGTAGCCCCGGCCATTGTGTCCGTCCGTCCGTCCGGCCAAACATCGGCCCTTTCATTAGCCCCCGTGTAATTTATTTGAAAAAATATTTACGAAATTTTCTTGTGCGCCGTTTTGTTGCGATATATGGTTAGAGCAATTTTGGGTTTTCCCCTCACATTTTTGCATGTTATGTTGTCCTGGCTAGTTTGTTTTGTAGTTTTTGCTTATTAAATGTTTTTTCTTTTTTACAGGTAAGAGAGGCATTTTTGTTTGACAAAACTTTATGATGGTAAGTTTGGTTATTAGGTACATATGTAAGAAGATTACTTACAAAGTTTGAATCTCAATGTTTTCTTTGTGAGAAAGTATTAAACACATTCCTCAGATGCATTTCCATTGAACCGAAAGGTCCTACACCTGAGCAGAGAAAGTTAAAAATCCTATTTGAAACGATTATTTTAATTTATCCGTTAAATCCGATCCATTACTTACTGTTCTAGGTTTAATGTCAGTAATACTTAATTCTCATCACGTTCACTCCGTCTGCCGGTCCCCTCGGAGGCCTAGCGACATTTTATTTAATCAAGAACACTTTTTAACATTCTTTGGACGTTCTCACAATATTTTCTAAACGTGGACATGAAAAAAAATTACTGACGACACTTTTTGCTTTTATTAAAATGAGGCGAAGGGCGTCACTTCAAATGTGCAAATTAAAAAACATATAATTTTTGGCTTTCTATAGTTTTTCTCGTTAGAAAATCATTACAACTTTTAAACGTTCCAAAATATCACAAAATTAAGGATGCGTACGAGAAATAGCATCTTAAACGGTGTGATCAATAGAAAAAATAATAATGAAACCATTATTTATAATTTCCATCGCGATCACCATAAAAATATGTTAATTAAAATGGATTTTTCCCGAATTATCCAGCGTCCAGGGCCGCATTCTAACCAGGTTTACGGCATCGTAAAATAATCTTTTTTTACTCGTGTGTCCTGCGTTCGCGAGCATAAATTTAAGATTTTGTCAGATTTATTAAGTAGGTCTTGTGTGAATTTGTCGTAAACGTCCGATAGTATTTTACTGCCGTTGGATTATTACATTTTTTAAGTAAAAAAAAAGCAAGAACACCTTGTCGCGACTCAGAGCGTTTTTAATTTCATTTTTTTTTTCAACTTTTTCGGTCGTTAAACCCGGGGCTTAAAAATCTTGGGGTCAATTAGACCTATTTCAACAAAGCCCATAAGATTTTTTCATTTACAATTTTTATTGGCCAATAAAATTTTTAATTGTAATAAATATATTTTGAACACTTTAACGTCTTTACTTTTGATGACGCGCGGGACATCGTAAAAGGTAGCAGGAAATAAACTAGTCGAAGCACAGTAAATGGACCGAAATTAAAGAAAATTTCTTATTATGTTTGATCACATAAACATTAAAGAATCTTAATAACTACATATTTCTCAGTAAGTTGTAGACATTAAAATATTAAACACGGTTGAACGATGACTTTAATTGTTCACGATATGAAAGAGTTCCCTACGAAAGAGGTTAAAACTCAAATAAACTTATCATTTGGAAAGTAAAATATTAAAAATGCATTTGGCTGCATTTCCTTATATTTTTCTTGCTTTTTCTTCGGCACGGTCCCTTAATGACTTGGAGCATTAGTTATCTTTAAATTACGATAGGTACTCCTCTGGGGGTGGAAAAGAAAAAAAGGTAGAGATTGAAGGGTGAAAGTGCCCGGGAGGTGTTGATAACGAGGATTCAAATAGGGCTCTTATCTCCCGCTTTTTGTGATGCCCAGAAAAAGTAATTAAGTCTTTTTTTTTTTGTTTTGTCAAAAAAGAAATTAGATTTGAAACGGGCTTTGGGTTGAGTTAATGTATTTGTGATGTTCTTAATTAGAAGATTGTGCATCTTCGGCGAATGTTTAGTTTTATTTTTGTGTTTAATCGTTCTACCATAATTCATTCATTGTTTATTGGCGCCGCGTCTGTGAGATATTGATAACGACGCCTCAGTGATTGTGAATAGAAAATGTATATAGTACTTTTCTTTTATATAAATTGTATAGTAAAAAATGTTTTGTTCATTAAGGCCATGTTTATGATATGTAGTACATTAAATATGTAGTTATGTTTATCTAGATTGCTTGCTGTAAGAGAGCTATCATTAAAACCTATAAAGATAGGTGTAATGCCATAGAATGGAGCACATGTTAAGTGCCTCACAATGCACAATTATTTGTGCACATCTAGTCTATTATTATTACTGTGATATTAACTAGTAAAGTAACACCTAACGATGCTCTTGGATATTATTTTTAATTACGACGCATTCAGCGTGACATGGAACGTAATTATTAAAATAACGCAATCGACATTAGAGAATAAAAAGAAAAATTATCAAAAAGAAATGTCAATTCCGACCCTCTTTCTTCTAATCAGAACGAGACGCAAAATACAGAAGTGTAAGTGTTAGAGTGGGCTAGAGATAGGAAAGAGGGGTGAAAGCGACGAAGAAAAAAGCAGGTATTGTTTTAAAGACAGTTTTAATTTCCCGAAGGTAATTTATCACGACGCGGTGTTTTAGCGCGCGGCAGGAGTGTGTGTCCGATCAATATTTATTCGGAGTTTAGGATTCCGTTACAAAGGCAATGTAAAATTGTCTAAATGAAAGTAATGTTTCTGAAATACAAAAATCTAAACATTTTTCACAGAGAAAAAAATACCAACAAAAACCATTATAAAGGTGATGGGAACAAAGATGAAGGAGGGGAAAAATCCTGGTTATCTTGTGAGTACAAGTTCTTTCAGTTTTAAAGTAAAACACCAAAATAAATAAACGATCACGGAACCCATTTTCAGTAAAAACGACTCGCACTGACCGTTTTTTTACCGCGCGGCGAGGGGGAGTGTTCCCGCGACGAATTCAAATATAGAACGCAACTTATGTTTTCAAAACAGGAATAATATTTTTGAATACGGAATGCCTTTGCGGGTGATCGATTTAATTTCGGCAATTTAGAAAATATTTTAGTTTTGTTTTGATTTTTAGGCAAAATGGCGGAAATTTAGGATAGGACTTATTGTAAAGGTAATTTTACGTAGTACTTAATGTCTTAGCCAAGGCGAGCAATAATTTTGATTTAAAAGAGTCCATGGAGTTTCGTGCCCGTTCTTACTTACTTACTACGCTTTGGAACGGGCAACTAACTTGGGCTAGTTTTTTCTGACTGATCGACTCCTTGGCAACTCAAAAGTGCCTGTAAAAGTGGTTTAATTGAAATAAATGCCTTGAGTTTGAGTTTCAGAAGACAAAAGTGTGTAAGATTGGATTTCTAGGTTGGCTTGAAAATAGCAATCGATTGTTTTGTAAAAATGCCAATGTTGCCAGTGCTCTATAGATTTAGGTACTTACTTACCAGCATTAAACAACATGAAGAAGTATCGCCTACCTTCTGAATCTGACCCAGATGACAAATAACAATAAGACCCCGCGAATCAAACCTCAAACGCCATAACCTGCTTATACTACAGCCACGTGGGATGTGATCAGCATACAATGACCTGTCACCAGTCAACTTGCAAATCAACCATTGTGGGACATTAGCTGGTTTCAATCGCCTCCCAAATTCGAACGTTGGTGGTCTCCTCTTGTGTTGTGCCGCCCTAGTACTTTTTGAATAGTTATCATCCTGTTCAGGGTGGAATGGTGATGACAGATGGTGTTTGGTGATTGATGTTACCACTTTTGGTGATGACAGGATGGTAACATCGATAGGAATGGTGATTATGGTAGATTATAACAATTGACATACTAAGTTCATTGGTGATGTTCTTCAGAAGGGTCAAGTGCGTAGTACTCGCAACCGGCGTGCGTGTGTGACCTGCACCCTAATTGCGTAACACACTATTAAGGGGCTTACAGGACCTAAACGCAAAAAACGCAAGTTTAGAAACAATAAAAGTATATGATCAACTACAGTGAACAAAATCAGAAAAATATATGACATTTTTCAGGATATATGCTAGGTAGATAGTGTGTTGAAAACATAATACGACTAGTTAATACGATAGAAAAAATTATGAAGATACCTCTAAAAACTTTCTTTTTACAATAAAACCATACTAAAATACACACAATCATTCTGATTTTTGTCAGATTATTCTACAAGTAAAATACTAAAACTCTAGTGTTTTAATTTTTTAGTCCAAACAATAGAAATTTTGAAATTAACTAATTGCTTCATATTTTGCAATCATTTACCAGCGTTGTGTCATCACGCTTCTCTTTCTTTTCTATACAATCCGACAGTGACCGCGCTTTAGGTCATGTAAGCCCCTTAATCAGAATCTGAATCATTTTGAATGATATTGCGAATCCATTGCTTCATAATTATGTTCGACAAATTTGTCCGCTCAGGAATGTAAATAACGCAATGAATGTTGTTGACCTGTCAAAATGGAATTGTCATTGCTTATACTGATAGTGTGTTACGAAATTACTTAGCAGCCGGTCGATTCCGTAAAAATCTCACCGTGAAAACTTAGGTGAAGTGAGTTTTTTTTTGCTAAGAATTGACACTATTGACAGCTCACTCCACGCTCACTTAGAAGTTTTCATGGTGTGATTTTTACAGAATAGCACCGCAGTAGGCAAATTCCCGTAATTAAAAACGTTCAGGATCTAGTCGCCATCTCATCTGAGCGACAATCAATGTCAAAAACTTGTCAAAAATTTAGGGAAATTAGAGGTATTTTTGACAAATTGAGACTGAGATCAGACTGAACGTTCTTAAAATTACGTAAATGAAGCAAAATGATCGTAGCAAGAGGCGATCTGTAGTGTTTGCCTACCCCCACGTCAAGAAAGAAAGAAAGAAAATACGTTTATTTGCGGTAAACATGACGCAAAAAAGAATATAAACCCACAAAAAAAAAGTGAGAAAGGTTGCAAGGTTGTTGGAAAGGTTGCATGATATATGCTATTCATGTTTCCGTGTGTGGGTGTGTGTGTGTTGTCTCTTCTATCTTGACAACAACAACAACATAACTAACTTTACTGTAGGGACTTGTCAGACTTTGAGAGCGTTGTAGGGTTAATTCCTTTACTATCGTGCACGTTAAATATGACGAAATAATTAAATAGAGCTTTCGCTTGTCACAGTGTCTTATAAAATGTTAATAGTATCTAATAATTTCGTATTTGTTTTGCTCACATGAAATCTTAGAGTTTCAGATGCTATGGAGAATAATAAATATTCAACTATTTCAAACTCCTTTTCAACATATTTAGATAGGTTTCATGTAAAATTTCCTTGGGCACTTATAAACGTCAGCAAGCTTGGTGCACTGTTCCAATTGATCGTTTCCTATGGAGAAGAGCCGGCAACAAACTCCACGGTTACTCTTTTAAGGGCTGATTTTTCAATCATCTGATAACTTTATTTGAGGAATAATTTTGAAATTTTGACTATTATTTCATACAAAAACTGTCAAACATTAATTTTATTCCTGGAAAAATCAGCCCTAAAAATAATAGATTTTTACAATGTTTTCAAATTACAGTGTTAACAGGTATGGGAGAACATTGTAGGCCTGTCTACAAGAACTCAGAGATCGTGCGTACAGCTAAGGAGTGGAACTCCCTGCTGGAATCTATATTTCCCTGGTAGCCATAGGTCGAGGCAATAAACTGCACGGTAAATTAGAAAATCTATTTACGAAACATATCTGTAAAATAAGAACATGGCATTACCGTTATAGCATTTCGTCAGTAGCCCGAAAGTCTCACAAGCAGTTTTACCAAGAGGTATCGTATTACCCAGTAACTGGGTTGTGGAGGTTAGATAGACAGTCGCTTCATGTAAAATACTGGTATTCAGCTGCATCCGGTTAGACTGGAAGCCGACCCCAACATAGTTGGGAAAAGGCTAGGCAGATGATGAAGAAGAAAATGGCATTACTCAACTCCAGAAATACATTTAATTATCTTAAAGCCAAACTCCAGCGCATTGCAAAGTTTCATATAACTTCGGGTTGCTTTTAAAGTAAGCCGCTTTTCTTGCAGAGCTTAAAATTCACTTGGGCGTCGGCATTACTTAGCATTGATGCGTAAAGCAGTTTCAAGGGAAAATGTGCTTCGCTTACAAGCGATAAGCGATGGGGTACTGTGTTGTCGCTTATGTTGAGCATTATTTTGGAATCTTTGGTTTTCAATTTGGATTAAGATGGAGATAGAATTGTGTTGTGATGGTCCGGTAACCGAAGTGATACGTCAGTAATATAGATTTCATGTCTCTAGCCTTTTCCCAACTATGTAGGGTTCGGATTCCAGTTTAACCGGATACAATTGAATACCAGTATTTTACATGGTGCGACTGACTATCTGACCTCCATAATCCAGTTACTGGTTAGTCAGACTTTCGGGCTTCTGACTACCCGTAACGACTGTCAAAGTTTTACAAAGGACAGCCGGGAGACCAAATACTTAATGTGCTTTCCTGGGCACGGAGGGGTCTCGATACGTGTAAGGGATGGTCACCCACCCATCCAGTAACCGCCCGCGGCAAGCGTTGCTTAACCTTAAACATCGACCTGTGTGGCTGTTATCATTTTACCACGAGCCCCTCTGACTCCAATTGTATTTGCATGGGACAAAAACATTCCCCTTCTCGGAAAAACAGGCGTCATGTTCCATTTTAGAGTACCAGGAACGCATAAAGCCATACAATACAAGACCGAGAAAGTATTGGCGTGCTATCAGTCCATTTGACAAGAATGGCTGCTTTTTGTTAAAACGGAGTTTCGATCGCCCAGAGTTTATGAGCTGGAAAACATAACATTACTACTTAGGTGATTAGTGAAGTAATTTGATTCAAGAGTGGAAGGTAATAATTTAACAATCTAGCCTAGGTTTAGGTTTGAATTTCACTTTAGCCTGTTGCAGTAGAGCCAGAGTTGTCGGTCGTGGATTTGTTCCCAAGCAAGAGCTTTACTTTGTGTAAATAATTTCATCACCACTGCTCTCAAAACGGTGAAGGAAAACATCGTGAGGAAACCGGCATGTCTTAAAATTCGAAGTCATGTGGCATCTACCTACCCGCACTGGGCCCGCGTGGTAGTTTATAACCCACACATTATAGACATTATATAGGGTTTGTTGTGTTGCAGTCTGCTGTTAGATCTAGGTACGAACTAGAACCTTCCAAGTTATCAATCTTAGGAGATGCTAACATTGAACACTTGGAAGGTTTCCATGGGAACAGTTGCAATTTTTTTCAAATGGGCAACTCCCGTATGTTTAAGAACGTTTGCGTTGTAATGTCAGTCACTATCTGTCAAAAATAACCTAATTTACAATAGGTACCTACATTATTGACATTGATTATCGCTCAGATAAGATTTTAACTAGATTTTGAACGTTTGTAAAAATGGGAATTGGCGTTCTGGATTTATGCCTCTGAAATACAGTATATGAAAAATCTGACAGAAAATTTCACTCTTTGGGTCAGAGGAAAAGAAACTTGAAGGCGTTTGATTTCGTTGTTCTGACGATTGTGTTTTTTTTTAAATATTAGGCTGACATTACAGGTACCGTTTTCTTTTCTATCCAATCTCTTACGATATTGCAAAATAAGTTTTCCTTCCTATCTGTATTCTGTATCAACCTCATTTAAAGTTCGACAGTCGCTAACGACAAGTACCGGTAGAAGTAGCTCTTACAAATTACGTCGCATTTTCCTCCAGATCTTCAAAATTCCTTTAACAACACCAACAATGGATGTCCACAAAGGTAACTCCGGTAGCCAAGAGACAAAAAAAAATGTCTTCCCATTTCCACCTAGCGATTGTTTACCAGGCTAACATAAGCGTACAGGTGGTACTTGAACATCATTAGCATACGTAATGGACGAAACAAAGGCTCTGCTTCGGCCGGCCGTGCGCGCTCATGCTACCCCGGTTAGTATTGTAATAAATGCTAATGAACATTAGGAATGTTAAAACAAATAACTCGAAAAAATAATAGTAACTCCTTGAGGTTATGAGCGCCGGCTGTTTGAGTCCCATTCTAGTCAGGAGAACCGAGTTTAGTTGCAGTATTTCTTCTAAACAACTGTTTTATTGAAACAAAAGCATTAACAATTTTAATAAAAACGTTGATCCTGTTGCGCAAAAAAAAAAACAGCTAACAGACCCATTCAGGAAACTAATAATGCGAGCGTATAAAATTATTAAGCCAACTATCGGCATAAACACAACAAACATCTCATTAACATGTAAATTAGTTACAACCCACAACAATAACGTAACCTAACCAGGGTGGGAGCAACAAAAAGAGCTTTAGAGGATGAAATGAATACCACAGAAAACGTAGCGATTTTAATTAGAACGGTCCGCGCCTCGGGCGCGACCGCAGCCCGTAAACCGAACTACCGAGCGGCGAACGTTAAAAAATTAACTTCTATTTTTGAATTTCATCTTTAATGCTGACAATTTTTAATATCCATCCGTCTATGCTGGCCTGGTAATTGAGATCGGCTCGTCTTAACGCCTTTGAGACCCACAAAACGATTAAAATAAGCAGAAGTGTATCGTTCATGTATTTTTAGGTTAAGACATAGAGTATATAATTTAAAGAAACGCCATGCAAATGTTAACTGCTAGGATACAGGCCTCTTTTCTGTGAGAGGGAGTGGACCGTATTCTAATAGTTTTTGGTATTCTGCCACGCGGGCCCAGTGCGGGATGGTAGATGTCATAATTATGTCTTCGATTTTCTGGTTCTAGGACATGCCGGTATCCTCACGAAGTTTTTCTTCACCGTTTTGGAGAGCAGTGGTGATGAAATAATGAGAACGGCGGTGGCCCAGTCGTAACGACCGCGACTTGCTAGTTGGGGTTGGGTGGGTTCGAATCCAGACAGGCGCTTTACTTTGTGTAAATTATATTATGGCAATTTCCGGCAACTGTTCCATAATTGAGATTTTTCGTCAATATCTGTCACAGTCAGGAAAAACTATCCGTTCATTACCCCATTTAGGCCCAGTACAACCACATCAAGTGACTCAACAAGTCATATCAACTATATTTATGGTGTAATCACGTCTTCTGCATAGACTTTTTTGTCAAATAAAGGAATGTTATGATCAACGTAAATTCTGCCAAATCATACGTTTGTACTGAGAAATGCTCACACAAAAAAAAGTAGAATATGTGGTTTTCTCCCGGATATCCGCATACGAACGACAGTATTTGACCGTATTATGATACTGATATTTTTTTCGCAAAAGGAAAATCCAGGGGCCGCGGCCCATCCGTATATATCATCCCCCGTGCACAGATTTAACCCCAGAAACAAGAGCGAAATCTCCATAGGAATTGTTTGCGGGCAAATATCACTGGTTCAATTTTATCATACGAATGGCCGGACCTAAATAATGCCACCCCTGATTATCATATATTATATTTTGGTATAGCTGCGGTACCATGCGGCGACGCGTACCTCCCGGCGATGTGTGCCGCTCACGAAAAAAAAAAAAACCTAAGGATTTGTCGATCGTTATTAAAAGTACGATGCGAGCCGTCTTTTACATAATGTAGCTCATCCAATAGATCCAAAGTAAATAGACGACGGACCGAGGGGTTGAGGCCGAAAAACCGCAAGACAATCCCGAAATTCATTACACGCACTGCGAGAACATCGTCGGAATTCACAATATTGAAATCGTCGAGCCCCGCGCCCTCACCCCTGTACCGCCTCGTAGATATTACAAACCCAATGTAAACGTTGCTATTATTGCAAACTAACACGAATGAGTACATCGCTCACTTTACATAACTGCCGCCAAGTTGCTCCTCTATATCCTTTACTAGCAGTGCCACGCGGTTTCACCCGCATAAGTGTCGACCCCGTGGGAATATCAGGATAAAAATTATCCTATGTCCTTCCCCGGGATGCAATCTATCTCTCTGTCAAATTTTATCGAAATCCGTTCAGTGGTTTAGGCGTGAAAAGGTAACATACAGACAGACACAGACAGAGTTACTTTCGAATTTATAATATTAGTATGGATATACAAGGTCAAATTAAAATAGCTAGCGAAACGGCAGACGTGATAGGAAACACGATAAAATAAGACTGAAAAGATTTGATGTTTTTTCTTAGGGGTCAATGACCGCTGGTTGTTACTTGAAGTATATTTGACACCAATCTGTGAAGCTTACCTGCACAAAAAAAGCAGATTTTTTAAACTGAAGTAAATACACGAGCAGAGGTCAATGACCACACAAAAAACATCAAATTAATTTCTTTTTTGTTTTATCATAGTTTAAATATAGATACCCCATACATCACGTCTGCGGAGTTTCGCTAGCTAATTCAATTTGACCCGGTAATGACGATCATTCGACATACTTCTCCCAGTGCCGTCACCGATCAAGCATTACAAAAAACATTACAGTCGTAAACAATGAAAACATATCATAAAACAATTTAGCCGGTAATCCCGGCTATAATTTATAGCCCGTAATATCGGGGAGAATCAGTGTTAAATCATAAAAAAGAGCACTTAACTGATGTATTAGGTAACACGGGCAGCCGTTTTAATAACTATTATTAAAACTCTTGACGAAATTCCCCAATAATAAAGCCGAAGAGCGCGGGCTTCCGACATCGACAGCTCCTTTACTTTATGGTTTTAACACGTCTATGATTTTATGATGTTCTGGTAATGTGTGGAGATATTTACTCCTGGTAATTTGCTCCTGGTTAGCGAGTAACCTGGACGTACGGACAAAGACTATCCGTAATAGACGTTTGAGGACATTTCTTTAATAGTACAGCATTGTGCACCGCTTGGATATTCATGGAACAGTAAACATTTTGCGGTTTATTTTGATGGCGTGATATACCTCTTATGGGGGATAAAAATGTATCATTCGCGTAACATTTTAGTGCGCGCCAATCGTAAAGAGTGCATCACTTGGACTGGGCCGCACCAGGCTAACATGTGTCGTAAAGAGACCTCTTCGGCTAACAATTTCCTGATGGTCTGTACGAGTAAATAGTAAGTTTATTGTCTTTTTATGAGGTACTCGGACCGTAAAAAGGAAATAAAAGAGCACCGCCGATGGTGATAATAAAAAAAATAATTTTCGACTCATCTTCGTGATTATCTCTTTCGGGTTTACGAGTAAGTAACGTGCAGGAGCGAGACGGGAATGGTTTTACAGCGTGTCGTACCGATGTGACCCTTTCGACTCGATGGGGGTAAAGGTCGTAAAATGGGAGCATAAGGATAATGTTTTGGGTTTCCTATACTGCGCTTCATTCATGATTTCGTTTTAGTATGGCGTCGGTAGACATGTAAATCCGATTGCTTTCACAACGTCGATACTCGCATTGAGATACGTTTTCCCCCCATTATTTGGTGTATTACATTTGTAATAGAAAAAAAAATCTTGTTTCCCGTCCCTGTAACTTTTGAACAGACTAAAAACTTTGAATATCGTCGCGTGCGGCATCGAGTAACTAAAAACTTTTTAATCTAAATTCGCAGCGAATGCCCGATTATAACGAAACCACCGAAATCAGTACACGCAAATTCAAATTTGGAACAGCGTGATAACGGCCGGTTTAATTGCGAATAGGGATGGGACAGTGCAATTCCGCGCGGACGTATTCGCAGTCGGGCTAAGTTCCGACACTCCATTTGTTCGGCTCGAGTGAGCCTAACGCCCGGCCACGGGACGCATCCTAATTCTTAAAGGGCCCATCAGCAGACCTTTATGCGTTAATAAAGTTGCGATATAAAAAGAATGGAGGCGTCCGAGGGTGAAAGACGGAAAGGGTACGAGTTAAGTGCGCGTTTAAGGCAATGTCGGGGGCGTGCGAATTTGTCAAGCCATAGAACGGGACGATTCAATTGTACGATGATTAAATAAAGACAAGAGATCTCTTGTTGGTCCATTGTCAAGAAGTTTTCCCTTTTGTGGCTTCACTCTAATTTGTCTTGGACAATGAATTTTAATGTTTTATTAGGGAAATTATTAATCTATTATTTCGATAGCATATTATTGGTAAAACTCGTTCTCTTTAATGGGCTACACGTTTCATGTTCAGAAATACGTGCATAATTGCATCACGCCATGCTACATAAAGCACCAGTAATCATAGAAAATGGCCGATTTTCTTCACCTGAGTCATTATCTATTGCTTTGTTACGTATCTTTACTGACTAGTTTATTAAGTAATTACAAACCAAGATTTTCATTGCACAAAATTAAAACTTCAAAATTAAATCAAGAACCAGCAAAAAATCGTTAATTTAAGAACGCCAAAATTACTGTAAAACAGTCCTCCAAAACGTACACCACTTCCTAGTGCTTTAGCTGGAACGAAGATCTATATGGCGTAACAAACTCCCACCAGACTACGAATAATTTTATTAATTTATTTAAATTTACCAACGTTCGTATACACTAGAAAAGGAAGAAAAATTGTTTATTCTGCACAAACTAAAATGCACACATAACAAAGTAGCCAGAAGCCTCGTGTTCAATCCACCAATTAAAGTTTGACAATTTTATCTATAGCTTGATGTTAAGGACCAAAGCCAGGAAGCAATCACATTAATATTATAAAGGCGTAAGTTTGTGAGTTTGTGTGTTTATATGTTTGTTACTTCTTCACGGTCAAACGGCTGGACCAATTTTGATAAAATTTTGTATGGAGGTAGCTGACACCTTGGATTAACATATAGGCTTTTTAACATATATAGACTTTTTATCCCAATATTCCCACGGATCGACATTTACGCGGCTAAAACCGCGGGGCGCAGCTAGTAGAAAATAAACAACTAAATGAAACAAACAATTATGCTTAGGTAAATACAAAATTTTCTTATTGTTACCTACTAGATGAAAATCATAAAGTAGAGCAGTTTAATTATTAGTATATGAAACAAAACAAAGATAGATACAGGCTGTGTGTCTATTTGTTTTCTTTACTACTTACACACAAACTTCAAATAATCAAATCTGAATCATGAATTCTCTGAAATTTCAAATGACACATCACTTAATTCTTATTTCCCACACACAGCACCAACACCTTTAAATAACCCTATCAAAATCTTAAAGTCAAACCTTTACGATATTGCGAATACTCCAGCGCATACAATACGCAACAAAAATACAAAGATAGTCCTTAATCGAGATAGCTCACTAGTTGGTCCTAAACAAAGATGAGGGCCCGTAAAGGAAGCGAGTGTTTTATTAGCCATTTGGGCTTTATTTAACGCTCTCTCATACAGATTTTATACATCGGCGTCTCGACGTCTGACGGGGTATGGATGGCATCATGGGCTCTTAAGGTTCCGTATACGCCGTATCAGATGGGGGACTTTAGGGCTGGTAGATTTTCAGAGCAAATTGCGGAGGGATATATTGGACACATTTTGCATGGGGAAATGGGTTAGTATGTAGATGGTTTTGTTTCTTTTGTTTAAGTTATAGCCATGTTTTGGTCTTTTTGATTGGAATGCTTGAATTTTGGAAATACTTTTACGTCTCGGAAGTCTCGGATCTCTCAATTTCTTGAATCAACATTTTCAGTAATGTTACTGAAGATAAGAAATTATTCTTTAAGGGCCTTACTCTCGTTTAGTACCGTAACACGGTCACTTTATGAAGCTTATAACTCATTAACGGTTTGGTTAGAAGGTCTGTAAAAAATATATGTTTTCTATAGATTCATGTACTGCATTTTTGAAACAGGGTTTTTTCATAAGGCTAATACTTTTGCCTTAAAAAAATATTTACCAAAACGCTATTTTGGCTAACATTTGCTTATAACTTCTAAACGGCTTTGATGTTTGGAAATATTTTTACACTGAAAAATTGCTGGTTAGAGGTACTACATATTTGAAATAGCGTTTTTAAATCAATCAACAGTTGCAAAGACAATGCCCCACTTTGAGATATAGGTTCAGAGGTGCTCTGCGCGGGCGCAGGCGGCAGTCGTGCGTTAGCACTGAGACGGGGTGGCTGTGTCGCTCGCTGCTCCGCCCCGGCTATCGATCGACTACGCGCGTTTGGCTGTGTTAGTGCAAATATTTACGAACGAATTGTATCAGTATGCGTTTATAGATTAGCTCGCTGCAGAGGGCCCATTTCTATTGTCCGCGTGGACGCTTTATTAGTGGTGCCACTTCTAAATACTTACTGTTTTTGTTTATTTTGTAAATATAAGATAATTTGTAAATAAATAAAAATGCCAAAGCAAAGCAAGTCAAGAAAAATACGTTTTCTCTACGACGACGCACCGTTTTATAGATATTAGCGAAAAACTCAAAAGTGGGAATTTTTATACCCCCCACTCCGGCTCACCTCCTAGACGCGGGGACTTTTAGTATGTTTACTCCCTAAGCACCCTGAGCAACTTTCTGAAGAAATGGCTCAGGATTGAATAAATAATGAAATAATATAGTGTTTTTGTTTTAGCCCAAGGAAATCGTTCACCAAATATTGTATATAAAAAAAGGCTAATACGAAAAACTAAAAATAAATAATAATTAAACTAAAAATGCAAAAACGATCAAAAAGAACTAAATGGAGAAATATTAGAAGAATTTCATTAAAATTAGCATAGGTATTTCTTTACGTGGCGGTGAATAGACGACTTTTATGTATTTGAGTTTACTTTTATGTAAGTGGGATACGAATAGTCCCCGCCTACGGCGGGGTGCACCGCGCGAATTTTGTCGATGAGCGACTTCCATTATATTTAGAAGCGTAATTTCGCAACTCGAACAAGATGCACGATTGCCTCCGCGCTCTACTGTCCGGATTCTTACTGCGTAATAACCAGGTTCGAATCTCAGTGGACGCATATCTCTTTTTGTTATTTTTTTATTATAATGTGCTTATCATTTGTTTTGTTATTTTTTAATTATAATGTGCATATTTTTATTTTCTTATTTTTAAAATAATTCAATAAGTAATTGTTATTTTAATAAAAACAATAATTTTTATTCTTATAGTTATTTTTGTTCAGAATCTAGAGTAATATAATAAAAATAAAATAAAAACGTCCACCAAGCTTGATTCGGAAGAAAAATAATATACCTACAGTGTGTTACAAAAGAGTATAAGCAATAATAATATAGTCTGAAAATTTTCAAACAAGAAAATCGGCAAAAAGTAAAATAATAATTAAAAAAACATTTATATCAAATAAGAAAATCAACAAAAATAATATGTAAAAAGTTTGGATTTGAACCCGGACATTAGTGACTGATACAGAAAACTATAGTGACGCACGAGACCACTAGACCAATCGAGCTGTT
This sequence comes from Luperina nickerlii, assembly GCA_963855955.1. Lineage (NCBI taxonomy): Eukaryota > Metazoa > Arthropoda > Insecta > Lepidoptera > Noctuidae > Luperina > Luperina nickerlii. Next base: position 19,419,688 of record OY979680.1, read on the forward strand.
GTAATGTATGTCGAAATTACGCGTCTATAGATAATCTATACAAACAAAATATGGTGTGTACAAAAAAGTAGGTACCTACCTACTTACGTTACAATTTGTTTCGTCGAATAAGATCTCTTTATTGCCTTCCGTTTATTTTCTTGTTGACCATTTTTTATACACTGATTGCTTATTTATACAACTTATGAGTAGAACCGAAACAGTACAAACATTTACACCAACAACATTACTTAGAAAAAACTACTCATAAAATAAAATATGTATAATAAACAGCTTTCATCAACAAACAGATACCAAAGTACGTACACTAGGTACCGACCCGAAATAATTGCAAGACTTCAAAGTATTTTAAATACGGCTACTCGCTCAACTACATAGGTACCCAACCGCGTCAGTTTTCGCAAATGCGATCATGCTCCTTATCAATTAGAGTCTACGGAACAATTTCGTATGAAAGTATTTTTACTTAAATGGTTTGTGAAAATATTAATTGTAAACGCGATTATGCTCCTTATTCATAGAAGGTAACGGGTCAATTTCCTATGCAAGTATTTTTACTACCAACAGGGCTTTTGAATACGCGATTGTATTTCTTATTTGTATGAAGTCATGGATCAATTTTCGATGCAGATAGAAAATACTTGATAGTATCTCGAGCTATGGTTTTTTAAGGTGGACGTACTTTGTAGCCCTGGTACGCGATTTTGCAAGTACGACCCATGTCTAGTCACTGCTTTTTAGTTGGGTACTTATACCCTCCCATAGAGTATAAGTACCTAACTAAAAAGTACTGTCTCACCCCTCCCTTAGAGTATAAGTACCTAACTAAAAAACAGGGACTCACTGTCGCTCCGCGTAGAAATGAAAGAGAAGCTAAAAAGACGCCGCGATGGCGCAACGTTTCGTTCGAGTTATTTATCATTAAATACAATTAATCCTTACAAATATCTTATTACAATCGATAAATAAAAACAACAGTTCCCTTTATTATTATACATCACTGTTATTAATTTTATCAAGATTTGTTTATAAATAACACAATTACAATTGCAACGATTTCAATTTTAATGGTTATTTTATGATTTTTTTCTATCGAGAAAATTTACCGAAAACGTGTTTTGAACACAATGGTCCACTCATAAATATGATCAAGATTAACATTTTTTTTTGCTGTTCTAAAATGTATACATTTGGCTAAAATATTGTTTTGTGAAGCCTATTTTGACTAAGTACAGCGCCTTAATAAGTTATCGTAAACTCTGCGAACTCAACAATAACTTTTTGTTAAATTCCACACGGACGATTAACAGCTAGTACAAAATATATCAGCCTTGCATCCGCCATTCCCTTCTAGAATCGTAGGCAAAAATGGCGACCTACGTGCGGCATGTCTGCGCCTCTTCATATTCTTTGATCATAGTTTTAGTGTCGCGCGCCACCGCACACATTTTACGTATTCGGGAGTAGGGCGTTTAGCTCCGCCCACATGCACAAGGTCAGTGAGCCATCTATACACCTTAAGTCCGCTATCAATTAGTATTTCTTTCATTATTTATTTTGCTTTTTTAACACATACCTCGTCTACCATCAAAGGATTTTTCTCATTTCCTTCAACTGAGCCTTTCTTCAACAACCATTTCATCAATGTATTTGGGGATCAGAACTGCTTCTTCACTATTGTTATTATTATTTCTCTTATCTTCTTTCATTTTTCCATAAGTTCCCTTTTCAATCTGCTACGGTATAATACTGTCACTTTACATGTCATATTCTTGTATACATAGACTACTATGACAAAAATATATCTTTCTTTAGGCTTTTTCTCTCCAGACTGCCTCATTGGTCAAGTGGTGAGTGGTGGTGGTGGTGGTTGGTTGGTGGTGATGGTGGTCATTGGTGGTGGTGGTGGTGGTTCGTAGTGGTGGTTGGTGGTGATTGGTGGTGGTGGTGGTGGTGGCCATTGATGATGGTTGGTGGTGGTTAGTGGTGGTGGTGGTTGGTGGTGGTGGTGGTTTTTCATTTTTTTTTTCATGCTATTTATGTGCATGATGAGGTCATGGGTTCGATTCCCAGATCGGACAAAGTGTTATTGGTATTTTCCATCTGGAATTTATCAGTAGCAGCCCGGAGTCTGGATTGTGCCAGGTTGATAGCAATAGGCTTGCCCTCTATTACATGGTACATAGACATAACTAGCGAAATTTGGGTGTATTATGAGCAGTGGTCGGAGTAGGTAGAGCTGTTTGGGGTGAATGACCGCAAACATTGATGTTAACATGGATATGCCTCTGAAATCCCGGGATTTTTAAATTGTCGATTGATTTAAGTGAGTTAATATGGGTAAGTGGGCAGTTATGAGCAGGTAGTAGGTGAGCACCCAAACAGTATATACTTACTTATATACACACACAGGGATCCTGGAATGTTGTTAGAGGTAGCTTCGTGAAATATGAATTAATTAAGTAAAACTGTTAGAAATAATACTAAATATACTTTACTGCACAAGGAAATATTATTATTCCCGGGAATTCCCGGAATTCCGGGAAATATTTGGCATATCCATGTTATGTCCGCATGTCGCAAGTAGCAAAAACAGCTCTACCTACTCCGATCACTGATTATGAGATATACCTCTGCCTTACCCTTTGGGGACACAAAGCGTGATGTTTTTCTTTCCCAAAAGATACATTTCTTCCTTCCAAGGCACCCCTAGGCATGTCATGTACTATGTTGTGTTATTTCGATGGTGTGGCACCGTCTTGCCAGACAGACGGTAATTATCCAGGGGGTGAATGTAAACAGTTGGTTGTTGTTGCTTCTAGTTCAATTTTGATATGAACTGCTATGGGGTTCGGGTTTTTGTGTAAGGTTGATCGGAATATGTCCTGATATTTTGTTTAAAATATTTTTTTGATTTTTTGTATATCCTCGAATGTTAATTTTTGTTAGATTTTAGATTCAATGCTTGTAATCTCAGTATTCAAATTCTTCTTTGTTTTTTTTTTTTCTATTAGTCACCCAAAAGTTAGATACCTACATCATTTTTAATCAACTTAGCAATTTTAGACTAACTTTTAGTTAAGTACAGACGCGAGACGCCAGCACATCAAGCTACTACAATCTGTCAAATTTCTTTAACAGATTTTCTACTTTATCTCTAAAACATGAAGTTCAAGGTTGATTGGGGAAATTTGACAGTTTCGGATAGCATTCCATAACAACATAATACATAACAATATAACGCATTTCGCAGAATATATTGTATCTTTGCCCAGGTGTCTCTTCCTTACAGATTTCCATATTACCTCCAAAATCAATGTAAAATCCTATTTTACTCTTCCGAATATCTGTTGCGAATCCAGCCGCATAAAGAGCAATAAAATGCTAAACAACATGAATACAAATCTTTATCAACGATACAAATATGATCACTGCGTTACACCTGCAAATATAAATGGCTACAAATAAAAAAACTTTGTCCTTCACACGCTCGTGTCAATCACCCAAAAACCCCGAATACTATAAAAAGTATCCACAAAAAACTGTAAAACCGCATTTCTAAACTCTCGACGACACTTACGCATTGTAATCGCGGCTAAATCGAATAATCGAGCACTCGAGCAAACCGAGTTAAGTTATTTAGACTCGAGTCCCCCCGGCACTACTCGGTAATCGAATTGGAGACCGCCACTTGGTGACACTTGAGCAGAGTGTTACTTTGTTAGCCGATTTTTGCGGGCCCCAGTCCGCCCCGGGGTACAACGCGATTATGCAAAAGTACCCCATACGAATCTTCTTGCAGACAGCTTTATGGCACTTCAAGATTTTTATACCTTATTCTCTTACATTTTTTTAATACAAAACATGATAATCTTGATACTTTTCGAGCAAATTTTCACCCCGAATAAAGTTTTGTATTTTGCATGTCAAGTACTCTTTTAAAACAGGAAAAACGATTTCAAGTTGTTAAAAACGAGGTAACTGGTCGGTAAACTCGTGCAAAACAGAAAAACTAATTACGGAACGTTGAACATGCAAACACACAGTACAAATTAACAAACAACTCGCAATCTACAATGTCATTAAAAAAACATCCGACTCGATTAATATTCACATCATAATTCACAATACGCAACTACGCTTGAAAAAACAAAACATAATCCCAAAGCGCCACAAACAATAGCGAATAATCGATTCCAAAATCGATACAACACTAGAGCGACTAACTCGGTGCAACCACGTCACAATCCGACTCGATTCATTCGTATTCCGATGACGAGACACAATTCAATTTGAATATTTTGACGTGACCGTCGAATACTAATATAGACGACAGTTTAGCAAATTGTATCTTATAGCGCGTGTTTTATGTTTTATTTATGATACATACGATTGTAAATTTAATTTGTGTCGCGTCACTAACGATGCCAGTCTGGATTTCGTGCATTCCCACTTTTGTAACTGACTAGTGATGCGACACCGATATTGTGTACCGATACCAGATGTGAGTGCCAACTTTTGGCTCCGAAAATTTCGGCTTTGATAAATGACAATATTTGTTAGAACGTAGACGCACCTCATTTAAGTTGGTACAGTCCATTCATACATCTTATTATGTATGAGGATTCTATTCCAACTTTCGCTGTGTGCGTCAGTTAAAATTAATTAACAGTCAAGTTGAACGTGGGACACGAGTTTTGGCATCGTCTCCGCGCCGAAAAACTCTTAAGTATCGGAAATAGAAACGGATGAGTAATGACGTGATATACCTAATGAATGTCGTGTGAAACTGTCACTTGTTTTAATTAATGTTGTTGCTGTTTCCACGCAGCCTTTTTGACTGAGAGACGCTTATTATGTTCCGTAATAGAACAGACACGGATAGACATTTGTAGTTCATTATTTCTGCTGTCTCAGATCAACGTAAAAATGCTTTGACGTCTGAATTTTTGTAAAGATACATTTTATAAATGATATCTTCTGTTACTTGAGAAACCAACGAATATCTTGTTAGTTGACATTAATACGTTTTCAAAAGTTATTCACGGAGCTACTTCTAATGCTCCTGCGCCTGAATAGTAGTGTTGCCCAAAATCGGTCTTGGTCTTGCAGTCTTGGTCTTGTTCTTGCATTTTTGCAAGACCAAGACCAAGACCAAGACCGACTTATTTTAGCAAGACCAAGACTGAACCCTGCAAGACTTGAGCAAGACAAGACTAAGCCTGCAAGACTCTTGCGTCTCGCAGTTAAGTCAAACTGAGATTTGGGCGTTATAGTAGGTATTTGGTTTCAATCCCGATTATGCGAAAATGGATGTATTTTTTTTATGAAACAGTAAATTACATTGTTGAATTGCATTCAAAACTAAAATTATTGTTGATAATAAAAAAATATCGAAAAATTACGTGACTATCAATACACTTCTGCACGTTTTTTTAATCTTCTTTACTTAAGGCGAAAGCGGTATTAGGTAGCCCGCGAAATTTACTGACCAGCAAATTGCAAAAAACGTAAGAAAATTTTAATTTAGCGCTTCCCCCTTAAATCGATGAAGTTTTAGAAAAATAATTATCCCCTCATCATTATGAGGGGATAATTACACTAGTTTACAAAAAAATATTTTTTTTGTTCATTAAATGAAACATATATTATTTATGCAGGCTATGGACGGTAATTAAAAATATATTTTTTTATTTTTCGTAGCACGTCACAATTCTGAGATATAGAGGTCTTTGTTTTTATCTACCCGCAATCGTTTAAATACGTTTATCGTTTGATTTTGTAAACAAATGTGTGACTGAAAATCTTATTTTTATATCGAAATGTCATCTAGAGTGTGCAAACTACATCCAAATCGATTTTGTTATGTTTGTGGGAAAGTTGTTCAGTTAAATCGTGGTTTCCCTTCCCTATAACAAAACCATTGCAAGAAGCCTATTTACATCATTTTGGATTTTCGGTGTCAAATCAAGATAAAAATTGGGTTCCTCACGTGATTTGCACTAATTGCAGATTGGTCCTTAGCTCCTGGTATTCAGGTAAAAATAGATCACTGAAATATGGTAAACCAATGATATGGAGAGAGCCAATCAACCACGTAACTCACTGTTACTTTTGTCTTTTGGTTTTAACTCAAAAAATAAAGATAGTATAAAATATGCAAACATTCGAATCTTTCTGCGGCTAAATTAAAGGAAGGAATATTTGTGGGTCCTCAAATCAGGAAAATATTGGACGATACAAAATTCGAGAGCCTTTTAACCGAGGTAGAAAAAGCAGCCTGGAACTCTTTCAAAAGTGTCGTTAAAATTTTTTAGACAATAAAAAAAGTGATAATTACAAAGCGATTGTTGAAAATCTATAGCAAAATTATGAGCGTATGGGTGTAAATATATCACTAAAAATTCATTTTTTACATTCCCATTTAGATTTTCGTCCAGAAAATCTTGGTAGTGTGAGTGATGAACACGGTGAGCGATTTCACCAAGATTTAAAATCATTTGAGCAAAATTATCATGGTTTATGGGACCAAAATATGCTAGGTGACTATTGTTGGTTTGTTGTAAGAGATACAGATAAAAATATTTATAAAAAAGAGCAAAAATTACCCATTTTTAACTTTCTGTTGTTTATGTACATGTAGTAATTTGTAAAAATCTTGTTAATAAATATTAAAAAAAACTGACGTGCTGGATTTTTTAAAATATTTTTTCCGAGATGTAGATACCTAAAGTAACTTAACCGTATGTATTCCATTTCATGAACAAAAGTCATGTAAACTAGTGTTATTTTTGATGAATTGAATGACCCATTTACTACTTTTATTTTAGATTCGTTATCTAAAATAAAAGTAGTAAATGGGTCATTCAATTATGTAGATGATTAAAATGCCTCATGTGACGCGTCTGTTAGATTCATTGGGATTCATGGCCGACTCGACACCGCGCGGGGATTCCCGCAATCTTCCGCATTTTTTGTCAGGTTCAAGCATTTATGCACTTTATTTTAATAATTTTAAAGTTTATTTTCAAGTGCGTTAATAATACGAGGAGACCGCTTGGCGCTGCGGTCCCTTTGTGGCGGCATTTGAAAGTGAATAGCGTAGGTACGAAGACAGTGTTGACCTCGCAAATGAACTTTAGCGATACAGCTGATCAGGTAGCCCTTTCGAGTTTTATTTACATTGCTGTTTTAAGTGAAACAAGTGAATTTACAATTTTTAAATTAAAAATCTCATTGGGTCAGATAGAAATAATGATTTTATACAGTTTAGAGTAAAAAAATTGCAGAAAAAAACGTAAAAATTGAAAAAGCCGACGAAAAATTTCAACGCAGGGGGGGTCCAGAATCATGTACAGACGCCAGCACATCAAGCTACCCGAAACTGTCAAATTTTCCCAATCAATTTTGAACCTTATGCTTTAGCGATAAAGTTGAAAATCTATTAAAGAAATTTGACAGATTGTAGTAGGTTGATGTGCTGGCGTCTGTACCTACTGAATCCATGGTAAGCGGTTGCACGTCGATGTCCCTGCCACCCTGAGCAATAGGCTATTAGGTATTTGAATGTAGTCTAGTCTAAGTAGTAGAGTCTCGCAAGACTTGCGAGACTCTTGCTGCAAGACCAAGACCAAGACCAAGACTGAGAGCGCAATACCAAGACCAAGACCAAGACCAGGTGTATTGACGCAAGACCAAGACCAAGACTGGCTAAGGTCTTGTCTTGGTCTTGCATTTGGGCAACACTACTGAATAGGTCCGTGAGAAAGACTAACAGACTGTGTTTGTCACATAAATGTTTAATTTTTATAAACATTCGAGTGTTTAGTACTTTGGGACCTTTCGAGATCTTACCGGATACGGAGATAAAACACTCCACGTCAAGATTAGATTTTTCTAAATAAATATCAAACTCGAGTGTTATTTACCGAGCCAGCTTGGCAGCACAAGAGGTCCCTGTTCTCGACTCAATGGTGTTTGTTTAAAACCACTTAAAAACTCAATGGGCTCGACAAATACGTAACTGCAGTAATCTGTTGTAACAATACTCGACACTGTCAATAATGCGAGTTTACGTCGTTACGAATCGGAAATGTTCCGTGGGCGTCACGGGTTTATCTATTACATACATTATACAATGTTTTTTTTTTCTTATTACAAAAACTCCATAAGCCATGGTGACATGTGTGGCGCCTCGGCCACGTTATCACATTGTGAAATGTGTACCAAAAAGACGGTGCGGTGTGACGTACATCGAGGACACATTCGATACATAAACCGCGGCGTATCTCGGTGAATATCATCTGTGCCTTCACAAACACTGACCGTAGATTAGATAACGCCGGATGTTGCTTCTGAGATCAGAGACGTCTGCGCACGGCTATAGACAACATTTACACAGTGCTACCTGATAATAACAGTGGATCTTTCCATCGGACTATCTAATCCGAAATTTTGAAATTCGTAAACCGAATACCGAATTTCGAACTTCCCCCATCACTAATTTTGAGCGACATGTGTTCGACGTAAACTATTTTATAATGACATTGAAATAACAGAAAAAAAAGGTGCGAACGCATCGATTCGGTATTTATTATTCGAAAATAATCGGTAACGCTCCGATAATGTGCTAAATTCGAATTACCGTCGACCAGGCGCGCATAACATAATTGCTGGTCGCACGCGAAGTGTCTATCAAAATTATTTTCGTATGGGGTATTTTTTTTTCTTATGCACCCCTGGCAACGCGCGTGGGGTGTCGTGGGATCCTCTCGCACCTACGTACGGACACGCAAACCCCGTCAATACAGATAATTGTTTCATTATTCTTCTATTAACTCCACTGGTGCGGCAATTTATCTTTGCGGATTAGGTAGGTACGTGTTTTCGGGAGGGATAAAATTGTATGGTTATAACACACTATTTAGCAATATGGCCGATAGAAACTAATTTTGGTGGCAACAAAATGCGGAGACGGGTCGTAAAACGCGAAAGCAGTAAAGTCTCGAGCTGGCGCGGTCTAAAAGCCTGCGGGGCGTGGTGGTGACGCCCAGCGTTTTAGCCGCGCGGACATGCGATGCTTAGCGTCTTTATTAACAGTGCACCTACTCGCTAGATATGGACTCCTGGTACTTCTGTTATTTATACCATAAGTCAGTGTTATCTTCGCGATTATCTTAAAGGGTAGACAGACAGTAAAGTTATAATAATAAAGTGCAAATCAAATTATTCATACAACGAGCATCTCGTATGAATTGGCTGCATTTCAAGTGCTTGTAATCAAATAACTTGTTTTATTTGAAATTGAAAATTGAATGTAGATTTTGCGCGTGGAACGCCTGAGCCACTTTTGACAATGTTCCAGTAACATTTCAAATATTTTTGGGGATGGCCACCCTAGAAAGAAAGTTACGTAATACTGATTAATTAGTTATTTTGGTGAAGCAGGGGCGGCGCAGGGTGGTGTTAAAAGCAATTATATTGATGCACGCGAAACTACGCCCATTGCTCGCAATATTGGGATTTGTTTTGGTGGCAGAAATAACCTCCTAGTCGGTTATGTTGACTGTACTGCGTAGGTCTTCTCGATAGGGAATGGATGTTTTGCAAACTGAAAATTCAACTCAAGAGCGCAATATTCTTGTTCCAGCTAAAGCTGGGGAGTTCAGAAACATCTATGAGGCAAAATCAGGACATAAAAACTGCTCTAGCCAAGTTTCAGAGTCATGAAAATTCGATTTACTACCTACCTCTTGGTCGTGAAACCTGAAGTTTCAGAGTCATGAGAATTCGATTTACTACCTACCTCTTGGTCGTGAAACCTGAAACAATTTGTCATTTTACACTTAAAACTTAACACAGAAATAATCAAACACATACCCCACATAACAAACAGCCGGTTAACCAAAGTGCTTCACCAGCGCGACACGAAACAGAAATACCAGGGCGTAATGAGAGCGCAGCAGATATATTAATTGGACAGCAGATCAAAGAGCAACAAATGGGATCTTCGTCAGCCATGGTCGCCTGGTAATTGTGAGGACAGGTCGCCCGTTTGATGGCGTTCTGCCGCTCCTGTGATCGAAAATAGATGCCAATCTGTTTTGGTGATAAACTGGCGCATATATACGGTGACTTACGTAATGGGAGCCAGTAGAGAAACATGTGAACTCATTAATTACGTCATAGACGGTTCTAAATATGGTTCGAGTATGAATGTCGATGGCTATAAGAGTAGGGGAAGGACAAAGAAACGAAGGATGGACTGTGTGAAAGATGATATTGTTAGAAAGGGGGTGGAACAAAAAGACATGTTGCGCCGACCCCAAATAAATTGGTATAAGGGCAGGAGATGATGATTCTAAATCTGAAGCTGTGACCGGAAACTTTGTCCACCATCAGAAGTACTTCAAAATGGACATCTTACAGTACGACCACAAGGCGGCCTACGTAAACGAGAAAGCAAACATAGGCGCCTATTAAAATGAAGATATTCAGATAACAACCGGCCGCAATCCTCAGGGCAGAGTTATCTAAATTCTTTAAACATTTACGAAACCAAAACAAGTAGTCGACTTGAAGCCTGCCTTATCTTTACAAGGCTCACCTCCCTGCTAATCTTGTGATAATGCTGGACAAACAATAGTATTCCCTAGAGGTAATTAAGCAATGGCTGGATCAACGTTATTTTATTGTACTATCATATAAGACTCAGTAAGTGGGTGATCAGGTTTGTAAGCAACTAAAACAAGGTCTTTTGGCTATGAATGATCTTCAGTCTGGCTTTTTCGAGGTCCATTATCATCATCAGCATCGTCATTCTACTGGTGTCACCCCGATTTGTTTGGGGTCGGCGCAACATGTAACCAGCGCTGGGGCTCTGTCTCGCATAGGGTCGTAGCATTATGCTGAGCGATGGCCGTTTTGCGTGGATGTGACGCATATTTTCCCCCAACTTGTTATTTTTTGTATTTTGTCTCTGCGTCATGTTTGCCGCAATAAAAAATTCCTTTTTCTTTAGTTTCTTTACATGCCTTTTTTCTCTATTAGTCGTCATCGGGGTCCACCATCATGACTGCTACATACTACATAGGTATATTTGGTTTTGTCTCGGAGGGCTTCTTCTTTTAACAATTCTATTATTATAGCGTCTTTATTAACTTCATCAGTATCAAAAATGTTGGTACTGAGAAAAATCTGTTGTGTTTCGAATCCACCAGAATCCTCAGATTCTTTTACAAAGTCCAACTTCTGGGAATCCGAGACGATTTTTCCAATTTACCCAGTAAAAAATATTGGATGATTTCCCAACAATACACTAGGAAAATATAAATAGAAAGGGCTAATGTATCGCTTGTAACAAAGCAGGTTGGTAACGGAACTGATTCTCGGAAAAGTGTGAACGGTGCGCTGCTCGTCCTTTGATATAGCTGTAACAACAAATACAACTCCGTTAGATGCTTCCGCCCTGGTACTTGCTTCTGTAACAATGAAATTCGGGAAAAATGTTTGATCTTTAGTTTTTGTAGGAAAAGAATTCAATGCGCACAAAAAGTATTTCTTTGGTTTTGAAATAAGAACGATTTTGACAGCAAAATGGTCGTTGCTGGATTTCTATTTCATATTGGCAAGTCTGATGAGGTTATTGCTGCAGATTTAAGAGGAAGGTATTATTAATTTGGTTGTTATAGAATTTTCCTGTCACAATTTTCCCGTCTTTTGGAATCTATTGTTGCTTCTGCTCTAGTAGGGTCTTCTGTTACTTGCATTAAAAACTAGATTTTTTAACTTAAGTTGGGTTAAAATAGTAGATTGTTTTGCAAGGGAGCAAACAACTATTTTGAAGGCGAGAGTGTTTCTTTGAAGCCAGAGCGGAGCGAAGAATTCTAGAGTAGAATCCCGAGCGCAACGAGGGGTTCAAAGTCGAATCCTGAGCGCAGCGAGGGATTCAAAGTACTGACGTCACTCGAGCTTAAAATAGTATTGCTCCCGAGGTGGACACTATACTTTTTATCTCCCTCTATGAAAAAATAAGTAAGTGCAACTTATGAATAATAAATGTACTATACATTTATTTATTTACATACAATTACTTGAGAAAGACATACTCATATAATTATCTTCTATTTAAATACATAAAACAAAATCGGATTAGTAAGACTATTTATAACTCAAGAACAGCTGGACTGATTTTTATAATCTTTGATTTTTTGGATTTGTGTCCACCCTGATTGACAAAATAAGTAAATAACTAATCAAAGGAAGATAAAAAGAATAACGAAGATAATTAATTTTCTGATACATTCGTTTTTATTGATTTTGAAGTGGTACGAAGTTGGCCAGGTCAGCTAGTTTTTTATAAAACTAAATAAAATCCTAATTTGAGTAAACAGTTACGAACGAAGGCAGAATGCATTTTGCGCGTTTTTTATTTTTCACAACCTTTTTTTTAATTTGGCTAGCATGCCTTTTACTTTATCATACAGCCTGATATTTGTTCATACAATGTTTGTGATTGATCTTTTCGGTGATTGGAACTTTTACTAACAATATCGACATTCCAAATTCAAATTCCAATTTCATTTCCGTACGCAAAATACGCGCATTGACGTGGAGTTACTGACACCAGCCCGTATTACCTATTAAGTACCTATTATTCCAAATTCAAATCACTTTTCGTCCCTAGGGATTAAAGAGCTATTTTAGTCCCTATTTACGAAGAATACACTAGCTCTTCTTGAATAGATGTGACAAAAATAATTATTTGGTTAAAGATATGCAGAACAGTTGCCCTTTGAAGAAAATGAACTCTCTTTGAATAATCTAAACTCCACAAATGAATGTTGTACACCTGAAAACCAATCCGTTCCTGTCAAGAGTAAAGAGTACCAGGAGAGCAAAGGCAACCAGTGTTTCACATAAAATTAAATAATAATGAACTAATCGTGGTCTCACAGCGGCCGCCACGTGAACAATACCACGTTAATTCGTGCCCTTTTGTCCGGACCAATAGAAAATTTCATGTTCCACCGAGCCCGCAATGGCGGCATTCTCTTCATTACGACACTTTTAATGTAAATCACAACTACCTTTATTACCACGAGGGTAAATGTAATTGGTAAAGATTTTAAACGCATTCCCCTCTCTCACCTACTATATTTATAGAAACTCCTTTAAACATTTTTCAGATGTCGCGGATACGACGTTTGACTGACTAGCGTTAAACAGAAAAGAACAATCATTTAATTCTATTTACATAATCCCTGGCTATGTTACTAGGAATCGAGAAATTCGGCTTTGACTTTGATACCAGCGTTTAGCAGGTTACAGCGTTGCTCGGAACCGATTGTTTGTTTGTCGGGTTGTAAAACTGTTACGAATCGTAAACGTTCGTGTGTGGTCAGCCCTTACGACGAAATCTGAACAGATGGACCGAGATCAAAAGACTCTGTGGTGATAAAAACGTTGATGTGAATTAAAAGTAACAACTTAGTGTCGGGGGACTGACGGCTGCGGAGTATTTTCTTTGTCGTTACACACCATACATTCTCCCTTAATGTAACTCGTGAGGGAAGGGAAGTAACATTCCCATTTTCCAGGTATTTTCCGCACTCCATATTGGTGGGATTTGTAGGAGCCCGCTGCCGGCACAATCATTAGCCCCGCAATCCTCCACGACTGTATGGGGCCCTGGTACCGCTCGGGGAACTATTGGCGAATTTTCCGGGATTTTCTTCTTATTTTTATCCCCCTATTTTGGTTGTTTTCTTGAGGGAAAACAAACAATGAACTTAAGGAAATGAAGCACACATTTCGTTGAGTTTATAAGATAGCTCTATTCTTTTACAAAGACGGTACGCGTAACTTAAAAACACTTGAACAAAAAAGCATTCCCCCAACATTAAGAACACTGTTCATTAACATCCAACGAGAAGTCCAATTACAGAAATAAAAGAACGTCGAATGGCTCCAACAATATCCTAACGTAATCAATGTTGATAATAACCGGGCAATTATAACTACCAACTAATTCTCGATTACGGGGCGCGGGATTGAGGAGCGGGGTGCGGGCCGCACCGGGACCTCGCTAGGCGTTATTAACCGGGATTACCGGATCCCCGGCGCGATCCCCGGATACGGGGATTTGCTCACGGATCGCATAACAGTGGAAATGATAAAAGATACGTGTGGATACGGGGATTTTTGTATGTTTATTGGCGTTCGAAAAATAATGGAAGCGAGTTTGAAAAGAAAACTAAACATATGCGTCATGTGAGAGAATTATGAGGGCAGATAAACGGGCGAGAGAGATTGCTTCCGCTAGCGCTCAGCGTTGTCTGCATACATTGAAAGGGTGTAATTACGTTCTATCTTTGAAACAACACTTGCAACGTCACATTGTGAAACACTGCAAGTAGTGACAACGCTATCCTACGCACTACTTACGCCCTAGTAGAATTAACAAAAGTACCAAGAGACATCTATCTCTTGAGACATGCATGACAAGACCAAAAAATAACGAACAGCCCGTGTAGTAAGGCACGTGTACTGGGCTCGCACGAGCTGTTAGGAGTGTAGGCCGGGCGAATCCCATGCGGTATCAGCGTTACAAGCGATCGCACTTAACCGCGTCACTGGTATCATATCGCGCTGCAGCGCTATCAGTCAGCGTCGCCCGCTGCATTAGCCGCGTCGCCGCATCAATAAATTATACAGGACACCTCCGCGCGGAGCTGCCGCCCTGGTCACTCGCTGTATTAATGTCGACGAACATTTAAATGCGCGTTTGTCTGTTTGTCACCCGTCTATATATAGGGTTCAGCAGCTGAGCTTAGGGATAACTTAAGGGTTGGCAGGAATTCAAGATCTTATTACACACACAGATGCATAGAGAAAGCGGTACATTTATGCTCACATATCCTGTGGATGTTAGGAGAATCGACTACAACTAATATGTTGGTACAACAGAAATGTGACGACACTATCTACCCAAGTGACGATAGACACTAGTTGTTAAGCAGCACAGCTCATGACAATCCACAGCGCAATCAATCAGCGCCTACAGCTAACATCGAACAGTTTCAGACGAAAATTCCCCAACTTTCTACCCACCCACTGCACCATCAAAACATTCTTCCCCGACGTTCGGTCTTAGAATCTAATGTCAAAGTTACAGGTCAGGCGTATAAATAGCGAGAGTGCGTCAGTGCTGCTATTATAGTACATAAGCCGCGCTTATTAAGACCAACTCCCACTCGCAGTGAAGCACGCAACCCGATTGGGGATGGCTTACATGCTGTGGCCACAGATTTCAGCTTTCTTTTTTGGATGCACTGACTTTGTTCTGCTGAGTCACTTTCTCTGTCTAACTTCCACTTTTTCACTTATTCTGAGTTTTATGTTGTTTCTTGTCTGTATGTATTTTGGAAACGAGTTTACTGATGTTAATTAATTTCACTCATTTTAACGACTTTTTTATTTGTCAAAAATTTTCAATTGATGTCATGTCGAAGCGATTGACGTCAATGCAAATTTTAATTTCTCTTTACAAACTTTTTAGTAAATGTTAAAATTTAAATATCATAAAACGTTAAATGCTAGATAGAACTAACGGAGGATTAAAAATATAAAATCAACCGTTCACAGATGGAAAAAAAATCTGTGACAGAAAAAACCGGTCCATGATCTATGCTGTACCATAAATCATGAACTTAATCCAGTAGCAATCCTAACTAATATTATAAATCGGAAACTAAGTTTGTTTGTTACACTGCTTTCACAAATTTGGCACGTGGGTAGACCATGACCTGGAGAAGGACTTAGGCTACTTTTCATCTTGGATCGCAGACGAAGTCGCCGGTAACAACTAGTAGATTCAGAAAAACCTTGTAAGGTCTACTGTTATCACGTGACATAATAACATACTTATAATTTCGTGTTGGTCAGATAAGTTATCATCATTACAGAACTGCAATAGCTCATTGTGATAGATCAGTAAATACCACCCTATCTCCGAAAACATGGTTCTACAATTCATTCATCGCAACTTCGTTTCAATTGATCAATATATAAGAGATAATGATCGATTACCTCATAGCGTCTACATAAGTATAATAAATTTCCGATAATATCTTAAGAATATGACAGTAAATCATGCTAATTATATCAACGTTCGTCTATTTATAATTTTTTTTTATTTATTGCAAAATGGGCCAGCTCTTGGCCTCGATCTTGCTTGTTGGAAAGCGATATAGACCACACCATCTATCCGTCCCATCACACCCATCACCATCCATCGCTTCCACCAGGCTAGATTCATCATACGATGGAACGAACAAGCCCAGAAGATGCCTATTTACTCTTGCTTTGAAGTATAAACTCTTCAATTCTAATGTCTCCCCCTATTCTACGAGTTTACATCTTGAAGTTTCTTTTATACTTGCTCTATCTTCATTAGTATCTCGGTCATCATCATCATATTCTTGCCCTTGTCCCAAGGTAATTGGGGTTGGCACAACACGTTTTCTTATTCTAACATAAAAATCAAAAGTCATCTATCAAATTAGGCTGAAAATCAGCAGAAAAAATCAGCAAGAATATCATTAGCATTTTTGAACGTCAACATTACATAAGACAGTCCCCCATAACACCCACTTCACGTCTTTCTAGTGCTTAAGGGGCTTACATGACCTAAAGCGCGGTCACTGTCGGACTGTATAGAAAAGAAAGAGAAGCGCGATGCGATGACACAACGCTGGTAATTTATTGCAAAATATGAAGCAAGTATTTAATTACAAAAAATCTATTGTTTCGACTAAAAAATTAAAACACTACTATTTTAGTATGTTGCTTGTAGAATAATCTGACAAAAAATCAGAATGATTTTATGTATATTAGTATAGTTTTTATTGTAAAAAGAAAGTTTTTAGAGGTATCTTCAAGATTTTTTCTATAGTATCAAATTAGTTGTATTATATTTTCAACATACTATCTACCTATCATATATCCTGAAGAATATCATATATTTTTCTGATTTTGTTTACTGTAGTCAATCATATACTTTTATTGTTTCTAAAACTTGCGTTTTTTTGAGTTTAAGTCCTATAAGCCCCTTGAGCTGGGAAGACGTGGCGCAACAAACTCCCCAGCTGCACAGCTGTCAGTTAAAAGAACCTGATTCTATACAACAATAAGTAATTAACATTACGAAACCCTAAACAAAAAATTTCGTTATCTTTCTCTTCTTCCATTGTCAACCGGTAAACCTACAAAAATACAGTTTTAAAAATACATACTCCCATCATCTAAAATTATGCTATCATTCAATCCATTCGACTGCTAAATGCAACCTTCCTTAGTTCAAAAGAAAACAAGACAACATAAGAGAAACTCCCATAAAAAAAATCTAGAACATACCCCACTTTAGCGTCATGTAAGCCCAGTGTTATCGAGTAAGTGGAATCATACGTACATTTCCAAGTAGGGCTCGGCTCAGACCACGGCGGGTTGCACCGACACGACGATCGAGAGTTACCGTGATCGACGGTTTACTCATAGTTAAGATCGTATGGCTAAACGTGCTTATATGAGACTGGTGAAGATGATTGGTGACGTTTTAAAGATGTCTGAAGTGGGTAAACATTAAAGTTGTTGTGTTATTAGCTATTGCCCTCGATTCCAGGATAAAGTATCCTTTATCCTTCTACAGGTCTTGGCCTACCTATGTACAGACGCCAGAAGATCAAGCTACTACAATCTGTAAAATTTCTTTAAGAGATTTTCAACTTTATCGTTAAAGCACAAGGTTCAAAGTTGATTGGGAAAATTTGACAGTTTCGGGTAGCTTGATGTGCTGACGTCTTCTGTACAATTTATAAAGATGTTTGATGATTATATAGCAGCAAATAATAGATGATCTACTAACTCCCAAACAGTCAGGGTTTGGGAGGATATTCTTACAGTGTTGTCAGACCTACAAATCAGCCAGATTTTAACGGGCAGTTAGTCGAACGTATCACCGGTCACTCACCGGCATGGCCTCGGAATGTAAACAAGAATTAAGGCGGCTTCGTCGGAGCACGTTTGCTGAGAAAAATCCCTCTTTAATTAGCCAGCATCTCTCCAATGCTGGAAGAATGCTCATCCTTGCAAACCTTGGGATGGCAAGGGCCTGATCCCATGGGTTTTGTAAAAATTGAGATATGTTGTCTGCTGGATATACCTAATGCATCTCATATTGTGAGCAAGGGAGCTAGGTTTGTAGGTCTCCCCAGAGATGTGCCTTACAGGCGTTGCACGGGCCCCGTTCCGGAATTGGTCTTTTAAGAGGAACCGGGACTTCCCCTATGTGCTGATGGTGATCACCGGGGCGGTTTTAGTGAGGTAAAAATCCCACACTCCCTGACCTCCCTCCACGGAGGTCGGGTGTCTTTTGAAGGTTTCTCCCCGACAACAAAAAAAAAAAGGTTTGTAGGTCAGTACGTAGCACTAAACACAAGTTTTCACCATGTTTATCTCTCTCTCAATACATACACATAGGTACTTTAATAGGCCACATCTATGCATTTACTAGTAGTAGTCATAATAATAATATACTGTGCTCGTCCTACAGCTATTGATATACTATTTTCAATGATAGGCGAGGACGCTGGCACCCTAGACGCAAGTTAAATTTTACTTTGGGTGCCCGAGATCATCGAAATCACTTCTTTTTTTTTGTTTTATCGTCCTCTTGGGGTGACCACTGAAAATTTGCGCTGTGCCGTGTGGGTTCGCATAACATAGCATCATGCTGTGTGGAAGTCTTCTTTTTCGACTATTTCTCTTTTGTGTTCGTGATTATACTTAGATCTATTTTATTTTTCTGTATCATTCGGGTTAATTATCTTTTTTATATGCACGTGTTTCTGTGACAAATAAACGTATTTTTCTTTCGTTCATCTTACTATCGTACTAATATTATAAACGTGAAAGTTTGTGAGGATGGATGGAGAGATGGAAAGATGGATGTTTGTTACTCTTTCACGTAAAAACTACTGAACGAATTTGGATGAAATTTGGCACACAGATAGTTTATAACTAGGATTAACACATGGGATACTTTTTTATCTGATATTCTTACGGAATAGACACTTACGCGGGTGAAACCGCAGGGCGCAGCTAGTATATATTAATATTTAATTAATAATAAACCTACTTAATATTATAAATGTGAAAGTTTGTGAAGATGTTTGGATGTTTGTTACTCAATCACGCGTAAACCGTTGAACAGATTTGGATGAAAATTGGAACATAGATAGACCATTTCCTGGATTAACACATAGGATACTTTATATCCCGATATTCCCACTGGGTCGACACTTATGCGGGTAAAACCGCGGGGCGCTGCTAGTCTTTGATATAATAATTATTAGCTGGATTTAGATAAAATAGTGGATGGGTTGATGATAATAATGATGATAAAGAATTCAAGAGTTTTAAGGCTCCTTCAAACAGGCGCGACACGACACGCGACACAAAGGTACCGCAAGTCGCGCAACGACCGGTGCCTTTGTGTCGCGCGCGATTATATCGCGTGTTGCACCTGTTTGTAGGCCTTTAGAGCTTCTGGCGATAATCTTGTTCAGAAAAGTACTATCTATTTCTCTGTCACCAAGCAATACCGCTGGGTTTTACTTTGAAAGACATAAAGTACCTTGCCTTTCGTGATTCTGGAAAAAATCTTTGCTCAGCATTAAAGCTCTTACAAACAGGCGCGACACGCGACGCGAATCGCGCGCGACTCAAAGGCACCGCTCGTTGCGCGACTTGCGGTACCTTTGTGTCGCGTGTCGCGTCGCGCCTGTGTGAACGAGCCTTTATGCTGCGTTAGCCGATTCATGTTTAGACAAAAAAACCTGCTAAAAAATTTAGCAACATTCTTGGTGATTTTATCAACCTATAACCGATTTTGATAGAACAGTTAGTATCTACCATAAATAAATCTACACCAACCTACTGCAAATGCTATTTATCCTGTGGTCGACTTCCACCATAGATTACATAACAAAATATGGCGCGAAAGGAATTGATAAATCTGAGAATGATACTGTCAAAGTACCTACTGAGGTGATTGCTACTGCTTCGTCCATTTATTTCCATCGAATAGATCGTCGTATTCTTGTGTCTCTCTCTATCTTTAACGTGGTATCCTTATCTAAACTTATATTATATGTAAAGAGAAAAGATTAGATTTTTTTTTGTATGTTTGTTTGTTACACTTGCACGCTAAATCGGCTGAAACGATTTTGATGAAATTTGACATATGGGTAGACTATGGCCAGTGGGGTAATTGCGTAACACACTATCAGTAGCATTCGCTTTCATTTTGACAGTTCGTTATATGGTGTACATAATAAAGAATATTCTATTCTATTCATTGCGTAATTTACGTTGTTGAGTAGATACATTTTTCATACATGTGAAGCAATGGATTAGCAATATCCTTCAAAATGATTCAGATTGAAATTGATAGTGTGTTACCTACGCACTACGCAATTAGGGTGCTGGATTAGGACATAGAATAATTTTCAGCTGTGTCATTTCAAAACCTAGTAAGGGACACTTTTTACAAAAATCGTTTTATTGCATGATCTTACTAACCTAGAAGGTACAAATACCAAATACAAAAACACCAGCGTTTTAAACTTACATAAAAGGAGATATATAATTAAACATCGATACCTAGTAAGTGCACCTTTCACGCCCTAGTGACCATTTAAAATCTAGTAAGTCACTTTAACCAATTCAAAAAGATACATTCCATAGGCTGACCTGATTACGTTTATGCGCTCTCCTGTAAAATTTAATTTTAAGTCCTTAAGTACTAGGTTTTCAAATGGGGCAGCCGTTTTTATCCCGATAGGACCACGGGATTGCGCTTTATTCGGGTGAACCAGGAGCGCAGCTCGTTTATAATATTTCCTACATCGATTACTCTTTTTTGGGCAGTCAGCTCCAACATTACTGACAGACTCTCTTGCTAGTGTATTAGCTACTCTTCTGAAAAAAGGAGCTGTATGTTTTGGGACACAGGGCAGGATAGGTTGTGGAGGATGGTTTGCGACATAGCTCCACAATCACACCCTACTGTCGTTCCGTATCGTTTTAAAAGAATCCTAGAAACCTAATAGTCTATATTTTTCCTCTAACAGCTGATCCATATTTAGAACTCCTTGAGATGAGTGATCACCTGTCAAACTGTCAAACTTTGTCAAGTGTCTGTCACAGCCGATAAGGTGATAACAAGACTTCAGTGATAGCGTATCAGTGAAATTCGGGGCCAGGTACACTATATCTTGGAGATTAGTTGATTTTAAATCGTTGGAAAATCCGTAAACATTGAGAAATTTACGGAATATTTTTGTGAAGGCTACTTCGAATATGCGTAGATTAGTTTGTCTGTGGCTTAATACTAACAGTAGCACAGCTCGATCGATCAGGTTAAGCTACGCTTGCCGCGGTTGGTCTGTGGATGGGTGACCATCTTTACATACCGAGACCCCTCCGTGCCTCGGAAAGCACGTTAAGCCGTTGGTCCCGGCTGTCATTCGTGGATCTTTGACAGTCGTTACGGGTAGTCAGAAGCCCGAAAGTCTGACAGCCAGTCTTATCAAGGGTTATCGTATTACCCAGTAATTGGGTTGTGGAGGTCAGATAGGTACTCGCTCCATGTAAAATACTGGTATTCAGTTGCATCCGGTTAGACTGGAAGCCGACCCCTACATAGTTGGGAAAAGGCTAGGCAGGTGATGATAGTTTTGGGGGCCACAGTTATTATGATTAATCTTAGAAGCAGTAAATTGATTTGATAATACTAAGCAGTTAATGGTGGAATGGAGATTCCACCATTAACTGCTTAGTATTGACGAGGGGTCGTTAAGGGGGCGGCCATGATCAACGTAGTTGCCTAGCAACTTCTTTTTGTCTCTGTCACTATCTTCTCACCGGGTTTTGGAAGATGCGCATATGGGAGCGACAGCAACGTACTTTTTGTTAAATTTTCGGTTGAACGGCAACTGGCTAGCCGGCAACTTTCTTGTCGCCGCGTGCGCACTTGCATTGCAACCAATAGACGGGCGAGAGTTGCGACCAAACCCGCAGACAAAAATGTCGCCCATCTGTCGCGTCGCTACATGCGCATACTTTAATACAAACCTGTAGACTTAATGTGAGAGACAAATTAGTTGCGTAGACAAAAGTTGCTCGTGGGTGCGTCCCTTATTCTTTCTGAGAACTTTGGGCACCTGTATCAGCTGGATTAAGATGAATCTCGATGCCTTTCTGCTTGTAATCCTTGATCCAGCTGCCCATAAAATCTTCGGAGATGTTGGTCAAGGCTCTTGGTTATTATGGACGCTGATCGAGATGTCATTTTTGTCTTTACCGATTTTTTTTTTTATTTAAATGTAAATATTTTACCACGGCATTAGGTATTCTCGTTTTAAGGAAAAATTATCGGACGATCATAAGGTTCTTCTTTTATATTTCTTCATTTATATTCACAATTGAACTTATCCGAAGCAAAAAAGAAAGTGTTCAAAAAAACTTTCTCTGCTCCCTCTGTATCTAAAAATAACTTGAATAATCCCACATAATGAACTCGGTAACTCGTAATGTGTTTTTAAACATATTTTTTTCTTGTTTCAGATGCGATGGGTAAGCCGCTTCAGGAAGGCATCGTAAATCAAAAACCAGCCCTTGTAAAAAGACTCTAACAGAAATTCCAATCTTCATAAAAATCCAAAAATAATTACGGGTCGTGGCAGTTTTTTTCTGAGCACAATAAGTCAATCGGGCCAACACTAGGAGTCCGCGCAAGATTCGCCTCGCGTCGTAAAGTTTGATTAGGTCATTAAAACCAGTTAATTTATAGGCGTTCGAACAACTCTCATTTGCCATAAACACACAAAAACCAACCATAAAACTGTGCCATAACGCTTTTTATTCTCAATTTGCGTAAACGCCGTTTATGACCTTCTGAAAACTGTTACCGCGTGTGTAATCTCAAATAACTTTTGTAATAATTAATTTATTGTACGGTGCAAAACTATTTAGAGAAATGGAATGCTGTTCTTTATTCGGAATCGCAAGTCACGTTGGTGACGTCACGAGTTATCTATGGACCAATCAATGAATGATATTTACCTTTTTAAGGCTGTCATGCAAAAAAATATAGCTAATGATGTTAAATTATGCATGTAAGTAATAGGCTAGGCTGTCTTGTGAGCCATTACTGAATTATAAGCAAAGACGGTATTGTGCGGCTTCTTTAAATCGATTAAATTAGCTAGCGAAACTTAGCAGACGTAACCGTTATTGATATCTAAACATTATTAAACAAACAAAAATTTGTTTTGATGATCATTTATTTTTAAGGCCTACGACCGCATGTAATGTATTTGCTTGAAATATCAATTCAAAAACATGTTTTTGTACACTTCACAGACGTGATGGGATCGATATCTAAACAAAAAAAACAGTGGCACTCCGGGAGTGCCGACAGAAGTGAAAACAAACAGAATACTTTGCCATCACTCACTGACATATCGGATATACATTAAAACCGAGTACGCCCCGAGGATAGCCGAACACATCCCAAGCGGGTATTTTTTTAATCGTCTTCTAAACAAAACACGCGCGGTGTCGCTTACAGTAACAGTGGCGCGAGTTCAATGGTTTTTTCCCATCTCAAAAAATGCCCAACGCGCCTAAAGAAGTTTTCATTTCAAGAAACTGATTTTCTCATGTAAACTTCATGTAATAACACTACCAACGGTCGTTGACCCTAAATTAAATAAATGATTAAGTGTCTAACTTTTTTTTTGTTTTATTGTTTAGATATCGATTCCCATCACTTCTGCGAAGTTTTGCTAGTTAATTTAATTTGATCCTGTAGATATAGCAAGTCCATTTTGTAAAACATGCAGAGTTGTATTTGATTAACAGAATAGAGCGTTCATAAAGTTCGCTGTATTGTGCAATCAGGCTACAATATGAACATTTAAAAACGGAATGAAAAAAAAGAACCTCGTATCGCACGTCATTTCCGAAAAATCCAATTCCAATTTTAAAATATTTAAATAATATAAAATGACGTATTCATTTCAATCCCGTTCGAATTTTAAGCACACAACGTTCGGATACGCGCTCCGTATTTCTGTGAAATCCCATAATTCCGTCAGTCCGGAAACGTGGTATTCATTTAGTGCAAAATTCTGTTGATGCATAAAATAAATTAAATGCAAACAATATCAATCGGACACGGGAACACACTCAGCCGTTGGTTGGTACAGCTATTTATCATAAAATACGAACGCTGCGCTGAAATTGGATATCGCTATCTCTTTTTCACCTTCTGGGAGTGACACAGAGGTCCGTGCGGAGGTTTTTTCTTTGTTTCAAAGCCATGCTATCGGGTTGTCTGTCTGTGCGTTGATTTGCTCGCGTCGGTATCGACTCACAATATTAATTAATGGTAGAATAAGCTTTGTTTCTTTCAACTTGATTGGGATCTGCATATTTGTGTTCGGTTCGTGGTTCCGTATGTAAAGATTGGTAGATTGTGTAAGGAATAACTTTTAACATAACTTTCTCTTGAATAATAGAATGCTTAAACAACATGGGGCAGTTTTAAGAAAGAAATAACAATGTACTTATATGTTAATAACTATTCGATCAAAACTACTCAGTGTAAAACTAAATTAAAAGTATTGCACCTTAAAAAAAATTTAAAACAAAATATTTTTATGGCAACTCTACCAAAAAAAAATCATTAAAACCAGCACGATTCTCAACCGTTTCTTCATTCTAAAACCACCGCGGGCCCCTAAATTTGATTAATGGTTCCGCAGCAATATAACACGGCTCGCAATAGCATTGATTCCTATCTATTGTTAATACTACTTGTTAATTACAAATGCGATAGATAACCGCGATTGTAACCGACATTGTTTTACCCGGCGGCGAAACGGGGTAAGTGGGAAATTCATGTTTTTTTTGTTAGGTTGTTGTTTTTCACGTCGTGTTTTTTAAGTGTTGTAGAAGTCATATTGTTTTTGTTATGGTAATAATTTCGTTTTAGAATATGGTTTGTAGTCATATTTACCGACCGAATTTATAACCACATGGGTGTGCTTTACACTAAGTCTTAAAACTGGACTAGATTGGCTCTCGAGCATTCAAAAGCACTTGTAATAATATCAGGTACATATTTATTCTTTTCTGATAGAAATTTTTAGATAGGTTAAAATAAATTAGGTTAAAATGAAGGGTCATCTTTTCACATCCATATTCATCATAGGACCCTTACGATCTTATGGTGGACTAGCTTCTGCCCGAAATTTCTTATTCCTCCGATCCATCCCGTCGCATCGCATTACCTGCCCGCGCCGTCAGTTCATTTTCACAAATGGCCTTATAGCCTTCCTCAAGAATTGGGCTATCAAAATGCAACAATAATTTTTCAAATCCGACTGGTAGTTCCAGAGATTACCCCCTACAAACAAATTTTAACCTTTTAATAATATTTGTATAGATAGAATCTTAGGATCTAAAGAATGATGATTGAAACAATGTTGTAAGAAAGTGAAATATGTACATGAAATTACTTTAAGAATGACAGTATTTCACAATGGAGTTACTTCACCCATCCCCAAATCGCTAACAGACCTTACCAGAATCATCCTTGGCCCAACATAACCAGCCTATAATGTTTTCACTGCTGGGACACAGGCCTCCTATCTGAGAGAGGGAGTGGGCCGTAATCCACCACGCGGGCCCAGTGCGGGTTGGTAGACGTCACTTGTCATGTCTTTTTGGTTCTAGGACATGCCGGTTTCCCCTCAATGTTTTCCTTCACCGTTTTGAGAGCAGTGGTGTTGCAATAATTTAAACAAAGTAAAAGCGCCTGTCTGGATTCTAAGCCGGATCCATACATATTAGTATTTTTCCTAAAACTCTCGTAGTTTCCCAAACCAATCTCAAAAAATCTTACAGAAACCTGATCTACGATCGCAAATTTCACTGACGCGGACGCCATGAAGCATGAGAGAATAACACACATTGTACCATACTAATTATCTTTATGTGTTGTTGCTAACAGTACTTAATCTAGGGAAACGAATGCAAGTGAAAAAGTGTGATGCCATAAATTAGAAGTATCATGTCAGTGTTCATTTTTGTAATTAAGAGCTTGATTGTGGTATGAGTCTTGATGGATATCGTTGGTTCTGATTTAGATTTCATATAAATCGTTCTTGGCTTTTACAGGGTTTACTTTAGACATCGTTAGGAGTTGATAAGTAGTTCTTTTAGGATGTTTCGATGTTCAATTCTGTCACCAGTTAAATATGGTATTTCCCAAGTCTTCGTCTTTTGATTATGTTTGGGTTAGTTTCTTCCAGTGTGATCACATCTGAGAGGCAATTCTCGTAATTTTAAATACGTTGACAGTGTGATCTCAGTTTCAATCTGTCAAAATTACCTCTAATTTCCCTAAATTGTTGATAAGGTTTTGACATTGATTATCGCTGTGACGAGTTTGTGACTAGATTTTGAACGTATTTAATTACGGTAATTGGACTTCTGGTATCATCTTTAAAAGTTATCTGGCGTGTATTAGGTTTATCAATACATTATTACAGGCATACTGTAGTTGACGATGGTGTAGATCAAGTATTACAGAGAATAGATTGTTTTTATCACCTACGAAGCCTTGTCCAATGGTATGTTGGCTTCCAGTCCCGCCAAAGTAACAAACATAACAAGTACCTATAGTCATTCAATATCAGTAGGTAACATTGACCACAAAGGGAACACAATAGATACATGAAAACTGTCGCTTGTTTCCGCGTCTCCTAGAACAGATCCGATCTATGCTCACATAAATCACAACTAATATAAATTGTTCTAAAACCGTCTACATTGTACCGTATATTTCCATTCCTTTCATCTCTAGCCTCCTTTGAACCCATTCTAACTGAGACATTATGCTTCATAGCCTCCAATCAAGAAGTTGACTCACTGCAGTCATTCATTACGGAATTATGACCGATGATAATTGTCCGTTTAGCAAAGAATGATCTGAGTAATTTGTTACAAATCACAATTAAAGATCCTTGTGATAGCAGCTGTCAGATTGACGGCTGATTAGCGCGTGTTTGTTCATTTTTGATGGCATCGTGTGCACTAAAAAGAGTGCTCATTATGCGTACTAAATGAGCCTGTTGAACGTATCGTTTGTCAATCTAATGCTGGAAGTAAGTAAGTAGCAGTTTATCGCAACTTTTTGCTATTGCCAATGCTCAACTGAATGTAAGATCCAACATCGCTACCACAACTTCCACAAACCCATTCATTCATTGAGAATTTACAACCATATTTTATGTGAACATAAACTTATAATGCCAACATCACCATATTAAGAGTCTATCAAACAGAAGGCTCTATTAGATCTGAATTGCAAAACAGCAATTTCAAATGTTCCCATCGTAAAATCGTAAACATAACCTATAAACCGAAATCCCGCCAAAATCCGTTTGACAAGTGCACAAACGATCCAATGGCGCGTACACATTCAAATTTCGAACACAACATTCAAGATGGCGACCTTCGCGAGTCATATATCAATCGTGATTTACGCACCGCAGCCACGGCCGGTCGACGACCGCCCGAATTTCGTTCAGAAATGCACTCAACGTGTAATTTATTTGTTACCATCTATTATTTTGTAGACTCGCAAGGTCCTAAACACAGCTGACATTAATATATCATTTTACGCGACGTCGACCCGGTTCTCTGTCTCGCTTCAACATGACAACATGACGTAAGAGGGAAAGGGATGGATGTAGGGGCAGAGTAGCTTGCGTTTTCACTTTTTATAGTAGCAATATATTTGATCAGCTGATCGCAGTGACGTTTACTGCCCGTGTGTCAGTGTAGTGTTTTTCATAATTTATATTGTAGTAGGTATTTTTTACTCTCGCTTGCTGTAGGTCGGGGTTTTATTTATATATTGAATATTCATCTAAATAATGTGTATCGACTTCTGTTGAGCTTGCCTATAAATTTAATAGGCGGTTGGTTTTTAGTGAATTTTCACGTTTATTTGTTGTTTATTTTGTTATTAAATCATTTGGTGTGTATATTTTAAAATTTATCGGATATGCCGTTCTGTTTTTCAGTGATAATGGATTTTTGGTAAAGTTTGTCAGTTTTCGGTTTTAGGTTATTATGTTTTTTTAGTTATTATCGTTAAGTTGTTATTTATTTGTTTTAATGATCAAAAATTTTGTTTATTTTGGGATTTAAAGCCTTTTTGGCGATGTTAAATTAAATCCTTTGATTTTCATGATGCGGGGCCTGAAACTACGCAAGGACGCCAGTAATCGAAAAGGAGACTTCGCAATAACGTTCCCACTGCTGGGACACAGGCCTCCTCTCTGTGAGAAGGAGTGGGCTGTAATCCACCACGCGGACCCAGTGCGGGTTGGTGGATTTCACGTCTTCGAATTATTATTTTTTTTGTAATGGGTTTGCTCTTGACTCTAATCTAGGTCAGAGATGACACAGACAAAGTCTACGATGGAGTGAGCTTACCCAGAAGAAGCCTGTTCACCTTTACTTTGAAGAGATTCGGGTTGTATGCACTCGGAAACACATACGCAGGTAGAGAGTTCCACTCTTTTGCTGTGCGTATTATAAAGGACATTTGAAAACGCTTAGTGCGAATTGGTGGAATATTTGTTTAGTAATAATAATGTTTCTAGGAAATGTCGTTTTGTAGAAGACATGTTGTTTCAAATCCAATTATTTTAGTTTGCAGTATGTGAATATTTGGAATCATTCAGTTGACATGAAAACATTACTGTTTTCAGTGCCTAAAAATAGCATTGCTATTTTTAGGTACCGCCTGCATTTGATACTTAACATCCCTTTTCTTTTTTTTTCAACCACTGCTGGATAACATCTTCATAGTAATTATTTCCTTAGTGTTGTGTTTTCTTGCCATCCTGCCCTAAATCTTTCTACGTCATCGCGCCAACTTTTCCACCCATAGTCTTTTCCCATACAAAATCAGCTGTTCCCTACATTTATGTTCGCATAACTCGTCAAAATCTATGGAACAACTGGTTTTTTTTTTTCGTGATTGCATCTATGTGGTCCCTTGGTAAGTTGTTCATAATGATGAGTACAATCTCCCATTTCGGTTTGTCGCATGTTTTCAATTTCAACCTGTATTTTTCTACTCCAGCTTTTCCAAAGCCTGTCTCAAGGAGGAGCCCCGTCTTTCACATCCCATAGGTATACATTATCATAATGTATTATGTTCTCACTGTTGGCACTAGTTCTTCTCCCAGTGCGTGGGAGTGGGCCATCCATCACGCGGGCCCAGTGCGTTTGGTATATATCCTAGAATTGTGTGATCCAGTACAGTACCCGGCGATAAATATAGCACATCGACCTTTGGAAAGAGACAATCGGCTAATTTCGGCTTCGTAGAGCGTTATCTCTGTCGCACGAAATACAAACAGTCCGGTATCTATTAGGAGCTGTTAAAACAATTATGATTTGCTTCTGTTGATAATTATTTTTATTCTTTGTATAAAATACACCAATTTCCAAAGGTCGATTTGCAATATTTATCGCCAGGTACTGTACAGTCGGCCAAGAAAGTGGTGTACCACCCTAAGGTTGAATATCGCTTGCAGATTCATAGGTGATAAAGATTAGTTTCGCTTGCAGATCGATCTGACAACTTCTATTGCTGTCTTTATCTGATTATTGATAACGACTATTACTGTTTGTAACGTGACAGCTGTTCTTAGTTTGAACTTGATGGAACCAATGACGTCGTAAAATCAACGGCGGGGGTCTGTAGATTTTGATGACAAAATTGTATCTACAAATTCAGAATTGTAATCAACAAGTTACATAAAATTGTAAAGGCACAAGGCGAATCCACAAACCTACAATTTCTGTAAACTTGTAATTACAATATCAATAAAAAACAAGCTAAAAATAGATTTATCCTTTTATTAAATTTCTACAATCAATTTTAAAATACTTATAACAGACAAAAACATAGCATATATAGTAATATTTAGAAGATATTGAAAATTTTTAAAAATTAGAAACGGGTGTAACCGCCGTTGGCCTCTATAACCTCTAAAAGACGAGACCTCATTGAACCAACAAGCCGTGAGCAAATATCGGTTCCCCGCATTTCCTCCCAAATATAATTACAGTGACTAATAAGAGCTTGTTTGGTTCTTTCATTTTGATGCGACCATCGTTGGACCATAAGGCCCCAAAGATTTTCTATCGGGTTGAGGTCCGGCGATCTTGAAGGCCACTGAATTACCCTTACGTCAGTGTGTGAACGAAACCAGGCTCTTACGATCCTCGCATTATGAATTGAACAATTATCTTGAACAAAATCAAATTGTGGCACTTCGTTCTCTGGGTAAACATTACGGACTGTCGGTAGCATTGCATTCTGAAGCACGTCGATATAATTTACAGCCGTCGCTCGAGGAGGTAGAGAACACAATTCTCCTACACCATCCGCACTCACCCAGCCCCAAATATTTACGGAAATTCGACCTGATTCTCTATTTGGGATTACATGATCATCTTTATACCGTGTTGAATTATATCGCCAAAGGTGAAGACGTCCATGCTGACTGGATTTAAACGTTTTTTCATCACAAAACACTGTATTAGACCAATCAAAGTCTAAGTGCTCTCTGGCGAAGTTCAGACGAGCAAGTCTGTGAGCATCCGTCAAATATATTTTCTTGGCGTAATGCCTGTGGTGCAACCCCATGTAATGTAGATGATTCCTTATTGTTTGGGCACTCACATCGAACATCTCCGCAAAATGTTTTGTGGGCTTAAAACCATTGATTTCATATTCCCGTCTCATGAATTCTCTATCGTTATTGGAGAGTGCAGGCCGGCGACCACTTCTTCTGTGATCCAACAAACTTCCCTCCTCTCCTTCACGACGAATCCAAAAGCGGACAGAACGCCTCGATATATTCAAATTCCGGGATATCGCACTGATACTGCTTCCCTCATTAAATTGGGCAATTATTTGTGCTCTTTCGGCAATGGTCAAGTTGGCAGGCATTGAGATGATTTTATATGCAGTTGATTGAAAAATAACACGGAAAATATATTGATTTTTTGCATA
The DNA here is from genome assembly GCA_963855955.1 of Luperina nickerlii. Classification (NCBI taxonomy): domain Eukaryota; kingdom Metazoa; phylum Arthropoda; class Insecta; order Lepidoptera; family Noctuidae; genus Luperina; species Luperina nickerlii. The sequence goes on from OY979680.1 coordinate 19,450,922, forward strand.
TATTTGACAAAATGTCAATTGTCAGTTTTCTTTTTCAAATGGAATTCGGTTGTCTATTTAAATAGTTTTTATTACTTTTGTTTGGAAACATTTCAATGGGGAAGGCAACTCAAAGCTAATCGTAGATGGCGCTGCGATATTATGTCCCATATGTCAGATTACTGTATAACTTGACAAAACAAACACGTATTTTGTTTTATTTTGTTTTGTTATGTGACATATGACGTATGAATACTAAATACATAGGTTTACGTCATGATAATGTTGTCTCTTTCAGTAATATCTTTTTATAACGAACCTTGTTGTAATTTTCGATGACCGGGAAACTAAATCAAAACTGGTACACCACTTTCTTGGCTGACCGTACATATCTATTTCCTCACAGTGTTTTAAGTCGCCATTTTAAGAGCGAACTGGCGAAATATGGGTGTGCTTAGATACACTTCTACCTAATCCATCGTGTATTGCTGGCGTGATGTTATGTTGTGTGTTTTAAGACCAGTGGTGGTGAAAGAAATTGAGCAAAGCATACTGCATGCATAGGCCGGAACCCACGACACATAAGTCGTGGCAGTTCCCACAGAGAATCCATTGCTCTATCATCCCATAGACACAAGATATTTCGAACTCGTCCAAAATATCCCACATAAGGCTACACATGTCATGTTATATAAAGGTGTGCGCACACTGAGTGCGTGCGTGAAGCACACGTGGTCCCCGTAAATATTTTTGGACGCAATCGATTTCCGAAATCCATTCGGTACCCCCGCACCGCGCCGTCGCTGCCAATGGCATTAGTGTGGACATGCCTGAATTATGTGGCGTTTCTTGTTAAAGGCAGCTTTGAAAAGAAAAGAAGCTTGAATATTTTATTGGAATACATGAACACCGTTATTAAAGAATGAACTATAGGGACAGCTCTGTTGATAACCTATTTTGTGACAGTTATGTAGTTTTTTTCGCCATTTAGGGAGGAAGTAGTTTCCTACTAGGTTTTTCCAGCAGATTGAGAGATGTTGATCTTGTTAGCTGTTTACTGGTTAATCCAGGTACATCCGATTTCTCATAAACTTCGTCACGTAAGTCAATGTTAGCAGTTTATGTATCAAGCAGAGCGCCCGACTCCTGCTATGTTTTGCAGCTATCTCATCCAAATACTTATCTCTTCTTACTAAAATATTTATTCCCTTCCATCTGTCAAGCTGAAAATTCTGCAAAACCTCGGTCTCCGGACCAAATCTCTAACCAAAAACAGAACCAAGTCGTATCCATCCAAATCGTTCAACATTACCGCGTATCGCGCCGCCTGGTATCATTAATCTACGTGACAGTTCAAAATTTAGTTACAGAGGGTTCCCGCGCCTCCCCCTTCACTCCCCCCTTCACCCCCGCAGCCCTCCACGCAAGTTTTTGAGGGATGCCTAACTGTCTACATGCTTAACTATCGTTGGAAAGCAGAACCTCTTGAGGGTATGTAGAGAATTGTGGTTCAGCGATTGAGGGTAGTATTGTTTTTCTTTTGCTCTTGGTTGGAAGGTAGTAGTGGATTAGCAGGTTCGTGTTGACGGAGTTGTGAATGATTGTAGCTTGGAAAAGTGGAATATAAGGTTCCAAAATGCGAAACGGAAAGGAGCAAAAAAATAATGTTGATGATGATGAATTAAAGTCACAGCTCTTCTCGAAACTTACGAGTAAATGAGAGGTCTGGCAAAATCTGGCTAAAGCGTTTGGCACAAAGATAAACAATAGAACAACGAAATTATGACAGCTCTAGAAGGCGGCCATTTAAAAAAAAAAGGAACATGTACCTAAGTCAGTTGATTGCTGGAATTATTGTAGTATATTGCGACCAGACCATGACTTATAACCCAGCAAACTCTATAAAGCAGAACGCTCTACGCAACATTCACCAGCGAATCCAATGTCCCTTTATCACACTACGCATTATACAAACAACTAATGCGTTACCAGCCTAATTTAAAACGCCAATAACAAACTAACAGGTTTGCAATAAATGTAAGTCATCGCAATAAGAAAATAACTTATTCATGGATATTTACTTACACCCTCTGCCGTGATCTGAAGCTATAACCAACCAGCAGACCCTATAACAATAACTTAACTATCAGTAAGATCATTAAACTCTCAATCGAAATTACTAGGCTCGCATGAACATACAGAGTTTCACTTGAAACTAATTAGCGTAGTCTACACAGCGCTTTTCACAGGCTTGCCTGTTACTGGCAGGCGCCGCGGGGCGTCTTCGCTTCCGTGTACGATACATTGTGGAAACTCTGCGCTTGTCCTGCTACCCTGGTAAATTGGGATCGATATTGAGGCGCGGCCATGTACTCTTGTGGATAGCGTGATGGTATTTTGAAGGTTGTGGTGTAGGGGAAGTTTTGTCTGTCTGTTTGTTCGGAAATATTATGAAAAAACCTGTTCCTGCCATTACCGACTCGTGTCGCAGTCGTGCTTATGCGAAAAACCAGTGGAAGACATCTTGGATAGTCAGTATTGATGAGTTTAACAGGTGACAATTTTCTTCAGACTGTTCTAACAAACAATGCCCATTGCAGGACAGCCATCTCTCACTTATCCCAAACAGACACATCTAATCTTCCCGCTCTGTTCAAAGACCATAACATCTATTCACCACCTCTCATTGCTACACCCAAAAGCCTCGTTAGCAATCAAGATACTCACAGATACAACGCACAACTAAAAGCTTCAAAACAGCTAATCAGCACAAAGTAACGAAGCATACAGCACGAAGGCTCGTGTGTAATTTTTCTCAAACTCGTCATGAATAATCAAATTTTTCTATACATACCGTTTATACCGTCACGACCCAAAACCGGAACGTCGTAAAATACAAATGTAAATATACCAAATCAAACCTTAATATGTCCGTCGTAAAGTTGGCATTTAAGTGTCCGTGGCGCTAGGGTTGTGAAATTTATGAAAATGACGAGCGGCCCGTTCGACCCTCGTGACTGGCAGAATTCTGTGCCGGAGTATATTTTTACTTTTTTTTATTACATTCTGGTGGTATTACTCGATTTTTAATATTGTATTATAGGCAATACTTGAATGGGTTGAAAAAAAATACTTGTAATGTTAGCATTGTCTCCACACCTGGGTTTTGTCGGGTAATTGTTGGTTACGTTTACCTAAGGTTCTAGGTCAAGTTCTGTCTACTAAGTTCATTGACACTATTGGCATTTGTTTGATTGAACATTATACAATATGGAGAGAATAAGATGTGACTTTGACATTGACCAAACAAAAACTAGGAAAAATCTACCCAGTCAGATCCGATAAAAGAAAGAGACATTCAAGCTGCTTCCAGGAGTTTGCTTGAACATCTCCAGTTATAGTCTTATGGGTCATGATAGGCTTTGTCCATAAACATATATAGTAGACCTGCCAAGCAATCGTTATACCACAATTTAAAGGCTATTAAAAAGCAAATAAAACCATAATTATTATTTAACAAAAATATTCGCGTATAACTTACGCATACTTCGCGTGCCCATAAACTTAATTTTATTACGACATTACATAACTCTCAATTCGACAAAACTTTCTGTGACAAATAAATCGATAATTTTCTTCACCACATTATGAAACTCGATAAAAAAGGGCCACCCCTATAATGTACAGTCAGCTAAAATTTTTGCTAGCTCATCGCATCGCGTTACATGTGTTCGGAGATGGCTGTACCGCCCAGTGGACTACGTAGCACTATCAAAGTGCCATTAGTGGTACCCTCCTTAGTTTTTTTTTTGTTATATTTATTTGGATCGGGTGCCTTGTTACATTCATGAGGTCATTCACGCCCAGGTTGAAAAGCGGATGGGTGGGTGATGCACCTGTTTTTGTTTTATTTTTTCTTTTTAATGGTCTAACTATTTTGTTGGTATATTGCAGTGACCAAGGGTGTCTTAGGACCCCACTTTTTGGCTGTTTTTTTTTCAACCTCTGTTTGTTCCTCTGCTTGGCAAAGGTCCAAGGCTAGGCAGGTGCTGGGTGGTATTTCTTGGGTTGATGGACAAAAAAAAATTCTTATTTTCGAAGTTTCTTTCATTTCCTTTTACGCCTCCCATGCTATTTCAGTTAGTTGTAACTTAGTTTTTTTGTAACCCCAAGAAATCTGCCAGTCCGCAAGGTTAGTACTTAGCTAAAAACCCTGGGTTCACTGGAGCTCGTTAATTGCTTGTAAGTGTCATTACTCGACAAGGGCTCGTTTAATTCACCCAAACACGCATAAAAAGTACACACTAGTTGCACCATGCAAGCACTAATCCATACGGCCCGATGACCTATCAAATGACGTCACAAGACGCCATGATGGATGTGTCAAGGTCAAGTTTGACAGCTGTCAGCGGCAGTCTGAAAAACGCTGTCACGAGTAATGGATAGGCTTCCTGGACGCCTTGCGGGGTCGACGCACTTCGCTCGATATTATTTACGAACTGGTGTTTTGAAATGTAAGTGGGCTATGTTTCTGTGGAATTTAAACTGTTTTATTGTGAGTACTTATCAAGTTGACATAATTTCATGCCTGTTTTTCCTAAAGGGGTTAGTAGAAATGCATTGACTATACCACCATTTTGACACTTATATTTTTTAGTCTTATGGAATATTAGGCGAGGCTTATTGCCCCTCGGCCTGAGGGGCAATTCTCGTAATTTTAAGAACACTCAGTCTGGTTTCAGTGACAAACTATCAAAATTACCTCTAATTTCCATACATCTTTGACAAGTTTTTGACATTGATTGTCTATTCTATTCTATTTTTAATAAATGGCAAGCAAAGCTGTTGTCGACTATTCTGCCAATGTCAAAAGTGAGTGATTGTCGCTAAGATGAGATTGCGGCTAGATTTTGAACGTCTTTAATTACGGGAAATGGCCTTCTGTTCTATAATAGTAAGAACTGAATGTTAGATAGCGTAATTAGACTCAAACATTAATAGGATGAATCACAGAAGCAGTAGAGTAAAAAGAGAATGATAAAGATGATGATAAACGTGAAATTGTTTCTCTTGGACAATCATTCTTTTGTTGGTATTGAAGGACAAACGGACAAGCTTTTTCATCTTCTCCTTCTTAGCGTGTCGATGGCAATTTAAATAAACTCGGCCCAGAATTCGGCTACGTGTTTGGCGCCATCACTAGCGCACATCAGTTTCAACAAAGTTTGAAATAAACGCAAGATTAAGGGCTGATTTTTCAGTTGACAGATAATTTTTATTCGTGAAATTAAATTGTCGTCTGACAGATTTTGTACAGAAGAACTGTCAAAAAATCAAAATTATTCCTCGGATAAAATTATCTGGCGTTAGAAAAATCAGTCCTAAGAGTTAAAAACACATAAACAAGCAAAGAAACTGAAAACAACATCAAGACAAATATGCCTTATTTATTGCTGTAACCATAAACCACCCTTTCAAAACACTACTGACACCAAAATTATATGAAAAAGTACCTCAATGCAAACAAACAGATAGAGTAGGTACTCTATCGATCTGTCGGTCCGTCGGTACCTACAGATGAGTTATAAGGCAGATCTACGGACCATCCCTCCGCAAGGCAAACGACCCTTAACCCACGCAAGTGATTTACAACCCTCTCATTCAAGCAATAGAGCACATTTTGAAATGATCACTCTAAGCTTTCTTAGGACGTTGCAAAGTCTACGTATTGACGTATCAAGTTTAGTAAGACAGTAAAGACAGTTGTTCTCAAGCGATAATGAGCTTTATTGTCTTGGAGATAAGTGCTGGGCGGTTGGGCGGCCCGCCCAAACCTGGGCGGGTGCAATTAGAAATGCTTTTGAGCTAAAAATTATATTTTTTCTTCTTGTTTTTGGATTATTATTGTTGTATGTGTGAATGTGAGCTATCTCGTTTTTGTCTCTTGTCTTTTCTACAAAGGGTTGGAGTTCGCACAGCTGTACTACACCTTGGTAACACTGAGTTAGTCATACTTTAATATCACTTTAACAGTTTCTAGGTATTTCTTGTATCTTTATTGAAAGTTGTAACTATATATACAGTTACAGACTGCCTCATTGGCCTACTGGTCGCAAGCACAACTGCTGATCATGAGGTCCCGGATTTGATTCGTCCTTAAGCCTTGAGTTGAGCTGCACGATTTCTGACAAATGCGTGCACTGACTGGTCAGGTCCTCTCAATCAGTGTGGTTCTTTCCTCAAAAGACCATCTCAGAAATCTACATGGTCTTCATATAACCTGACCAAGATTATGTCTGGACTTTAAAAGAGACTTCGACCTCTGAGTTTGTTTCGGCCTTTCTTCTCAGAGTAGTCAGAAACGCCGACCTCATCTTGTTTAAAAAATATATGGTTGACGTGTAAAAGTGTTTTTCTACAGAAACACAAACTTTTTCTACAGAAGTTTCTCAGTAGCAGCACATACTTTGGATTTGTGTCCGGTAATGACATGGGACTTAAGCATTCGCATGTAATAACATGGGACTTAAACAGAACTGCCGAAATATGGATGTACAGACGCCAGCACATCAAGCTACTACAATCTGTCCAATTTATTTAATAGATTTTCAACGTTATCGCTAAAACATAAGGTTCAAAGTTGATTGGGAAAATTTGACAGTTTCGGGTAGCTTGATGTGCTGGCGTCTGTACTTTAGGTACACCTCGCCTAACACTACGGGGATTACAGGTGTGCTGTTCAATGTACATTCGTAACATTAGGATTCTGATACTTACACCAATTGTTTTAAGTATCATATTAGATTAATATTCCAATTTATTCGCAACACCACACTGCACTCCAAAACACAGATTACTGACGTTTCTCAGAGCCACTAAGCTGAAGTGGGACTGGGCTGGCCAGGTCTGCCGTATACCTAATAAGCTGTGATCCAAAATAATCACCACGTGGAGCCCTGACACAGGTAGAAGGCGTCGCGGTAGACCCCGTCAAAAATAGCGGGACGAGCTGGACGAAACAAACGACCAGTGGTCCACTTTAGCCCTGGATCAAAAGAGCTGGGAGTCATGGGGAGAGGCCTTTGACCAGCAGTGGGATGAGGCGAACAATAATGTAATGACTACAACAAATCTTTTGTAACTTTCTAGCTGGAACATTATCGAGATAATGTCACTGCAGAGCAAAAGCCACTACTCATACGGAAGGCACGAGCATTGATCACCACGCTTGCTCAACGGGCTGGCGATTTTAGACTTGTATTAACTATAAGTCCAGAGGGACAATTCTACTAATTTTAACAACGTTCACAGTCTGATCTCAGTCTCAATCTGTCAAAAAATACTTCAAATTTCCCTACATTTTGACAAGTTTTTGACATTTCTTTGTCGCTGAGATGAGACTGCGACTAGATTTTGAACGTTTTAAATTACGGGAATTGGCCTTCAGGTTTCCTCACACGCGATACGATGTTTCCACTTATAGAGGTATGAGCATCAGGGTGTAAGGCTCACTCTGCATCTTCCATAAAAACGGGAGGATCCTCCGACCAGACGGGTGTTGTGTCCGGCGGGCAACTGCCCGATGATTCATGTCGTGTATATGGTAGTTGCGCGGTAAACTCTGCTTGCGAGATGCGGGATTATGTGTGACGTCAGTATGACGCCTAAGTTCGCATGTGGCTACACCCTCACCGATGTTAGATAAACTCAGAAGGTATCTCAACTGCCTTCTTTTCTCCTTATTTTATATCCAGAATGACGCTAATTCCAACAACGTCATATTGCCTTTATCCCACAAGGCCTATACATACATCAAAAGGTGTCCACCAATTACCAAGTTCAGATGTAACATACATACGAACACTTCCTACATGCGGGGGGCGATCAGTCGAGCTCAAAGGCAGTTATCCGATAGTATCAGTATCCATTAAGGAAATTGGTTTATGTGAGGTCGTGGTGCCTTTTGTTAGGACCTAGCGGATCGGGTTAAAGTATAGATGAAGCTCGTTGGGAGTTATGAAGCTAAGTAGTCGGGGGAAAGAGCCAGGTTTTGACAAAATTTGTACTGAAGGACCAAAGAAATATTTGTATTGTTTTTGGTCACCAATCGCAATGATTGGTGGACATTTTTTGGCTTTAAAAGAAAAATGAACCTTTTAAAGAAAGCTTAATTTCGCTTTAATTAAAATTTTATAAGTTGTAACAGAAAAGTCTAATAAGGTAACTACATGATCTTTTAGCGCGGTCACTGTCGGATTGCATAGAAAAGAAAGAGAAGAGCGATGACACAACGCTGGTAATTTATTGCAAAATAATCGACGTTTAGGCATTATAAAACTTGCGTTTTTTTGCGTTTAGGTCGTTAAAAATAATATTCTTCAAATTAAAAACTCAAATCAAAGTTTATTTTAATTCGCAGTTCGGAAAAACTTACAAATAACAAAAAGGTAAAAAATAAAAGCTTGTAAAAAGCTTCAAAGAAACCCCTGACAGCTGGTGCTATACCAGGCGAGCATAAAACACAGAGGCAGCGAACAGAAAAAGCCAGTGATTTATCGTGAGAAGGGACATCTTCTACGCCTTTGTGTCCCTGGTACAGGTACCCGGCAAGTGCTGGAAGACCGGTTGGGGTAGCCAGATGTGTAGGTCCAGTTTTTTTTTTTGCTATGTTTTTTCATCGTTCGTATAAACCAGGATAGCAGATATTGAACGAAAAACGTGCTATTACGTAACCACTTAAAATTAATCTTTTCAGCAGCTAAAATGTTCTACTTTACAAAGAAAAGATTGATAATAAATTACTTTAAATTCACGAGCAAAATCGCAGGAAATAAACGTTCCGTCGAGCCATATTTAAATCAACCCAATTTGAACAATCTAGCATCAACAAAATAACACAGTATCTCAACATTTTAACAATGAAAATAAAAAGAACAATTATAAAAACCCCTTAATTCGACCGAAAACGGCAAGAAGCAAGGTGTGTTGTTAAAACATTAATGAATAGTTGTTATTGGGCGATATTAATTGTAGCCCATATAAATTATGCCCCTTTGTGAAGATTTTAACGTTTGATTCGTAAAATCACTGTTATTAAAATGCGCGAGTGCTGCGGTTCTCAAATTTTGTACTGCTCTTACAGGAAATTTTGGACTTTGCCTTTGACAATACTAACAATTCAACATGGAATTAATTATACTTTTGTTGTTATTAAATCACTTAATCAAAAGTAATCAACATTAATTTAAAGAAAAAAGACAAAAAAAGAATCTTTTTGTACATGGTGTCACTACAATTCTCAAAAAAAAAACATCTAATTGGCCAACCTTCTTGATACCCAAAGCCCCCCCTGTTACGCCCAAGTGAGCTATCTTACATCTGAACGCCCCCCCATTAAGTTGAGAACCACAGCACCCAAGAATGATAGAAATCAAAACATTTTCGAAGCACCAATTGTTTTAATTCGATGAAAAAAGAAAGAAATATGAATGGTAATTACCGTGTTTTAAATTGAAGCAGCCCATTGTTATTTACTCTTAGGTATATTTTTTATTATAATTGGTTTTTAATAATCAGTTACGAATGCAGGTTTATGTACGGAGTAATGTTTGGTACGTAAATAATAATTGATATTGTTCAAAACGTAACAGAGGTGTAGCCAATCTGAAGATCTCACCGTGAAAACTTATGTGTGAAGTGACCTGTCATTAGCGTTAATGCCTTGCATCAGATAGAATGACAGTTCACTTCATCTAAGTGTTCACAGTGATATTTTAATAGAATAGACCGGTTGTTCTGTAAAAATCATAGCGTGAAAACTCGGGTTTCACATTACTTACATTTCACCTGATGACACTTTTGACAACTCAGTATTGTAAAGTGTCATCAGCGGGGTAATTGTGTAACACGCTATCAGTAGTAATCGCTTTAATTTTGACAGTTCAACAATATTCATTGCGTTATTTACTTTGTTAAGCAGACAAATCTTTCGAACTTATGAAGCAATGTATTAGCAATATCCTTCAAAATTATTTTGATTGATATTGATATTTATGTGTTACGCAATTAGGGGGTAGGTGAAATATAAAGACCGGCAATTTTAGTTTTTATAGCCCCATGGTTTGTACCAAATGAAGCACTACACCATGATCTGAAAATGACAGTCAAAGAGGAAATAAAACGCTATATCATCTCATATAAAGAAAGAATAACTCGCCAGCCACATAACCTGGCAAACAATCTAAATGGATAAAAAAGGCATACGAAGGCTAAAACACAAAATTCCACAGGATTTCATTGGACAAACTTAGCTGATGCTTTATAAATACTAGGATGTGTCATAGGACGCATACCGAGTAAGACATCTAACACGTCATCAAAATTACTGAATGTCCTAATACAGTGACAGATTGTAAGAAAAATATAGACAAAAAAAAATAGTTTTTGGCAATCGCAGGATAAGGTAGGCTGTGTAGGTCACAGCAGTATTTAGAGCTTTAACAAAGTTCCTACAGGTATTTACTCTTTTAAGGACAACAGTTAAATATCTGACTGCATTTTGAATCATTGTCATCTTTCTGCCTTTAGAATCATGGTCATGCCCAGTGCCGGATTAGCCACGTAGCAGGTGTAGCAAATGCTACAGGCTGGAGGCCCCGCACTGTGGGGGCCCCGCGCTTGGACGTACAAAAAGAAGTCATGGTACCCTATACCATTAGGTTTATTGAAATATTAGGGAAGAATGGTCAAAAAAACCTAAGCTCTCCGAGTTGGGATGCTAAAATGTTCGAACTCACTTCGCTCGCTCTTGCATACGTCCAGGCGCTAGAGGTAGTTGAGTATGCAAAATCCGAGTGACGGCAACTATGACCGGATTCTTATACCTGAGACCCTAAATAATAACAAAACACATCTTGCCGCCGGCCGTTATGGTCCCTTCCCCCTCCCTTCACATCCCCTCTGCGCCCATACAGTAAGCATAGCGCGCGTACGTTTTTAGTGTGTTTCTACATCTATTGACGTAACGACGTTTCTTTGTTAAGTCGTATTTTGGTATATACATATAAAATAATAGTATTTTCGTAAATTCTTAGTGTCTGTTTGAAGTATACAGTAGGTATTGAAAAACGTTAGAAATGTCGTTAGAAGTGGTTAATTTGAAAAGAAAAAAACCTAACGAACAGTTTTGCTTATTCTGCGATAATTCAAGTGATTTAGTGAAAAAACCAAGGTCAAGTACGCTGCTTAATATTAAAGAAGCAGCAAATAGAAGAAAAGACAGCATTAGTGAGAAGTTTTCAAAGTTATATGATCCAGACTCCACAGAACAAGAATTTTCATGGCACCAAGATTGTTTAGCCACTTACATTAGTGAGGAGAAAATAAGGCGTCGAGAAATTGCGCTGTATAAAGAAGAAAAAGAAGTGTCTGCTTCGACTTCCAAAGCAAACGTGGAGGAGCTTACTCCAAAATCTCGTTCGTCATCAAGGACACCGGCAGCGTTGAAAAAATCGTTGAAATGCATATTTTGTAAGAAGGTAACAAGAAACAAACATAAGCAGCTACATTTATGTTCCGAAATTACAGCAGCGGAAAAAATTTTTAGTACTGCACGTAGAAAAGAAGACCATGTTTTCACTGAACTTAGTACTTGTCAACGGCCTGAAGATTTATTTGCTATCGAAGTGAGGTATCATAAACATTGTTACCTTGATTATTTAAGATTACCGAGAAGTTCTCAGATGCCAGCCGGTCGACCTACAAATCAGATTCCTAAAGAAATACTTATCGATGCATTTGACAGACTAATAGATGAAATTAAAGACCAGTTACCAACACATTCTTTTGAAGTGCGCTTCTTAGCTCAACGACTCGCTACACTTACAAACATTGAGGATGCATTGATCGAAAATCGTGTAGTGAAATCACTACTTATCGATAAATTTGGTGAAAAAATATTATTTTCTTACCCGACTGATCGATCAAAATCATCACTAGCGTTTATGGGGAATATACCATTGACGGAAATAATAGAACATGTTCGGAACATAAATTCAAAAAACAACATTATTGAAACTGCAAAAGCATTGCGTAAAGAATTATTAAAAACAGAAGTAATACCTAGTGGATATTTACGTGACGAAAATTTGGTTCAAAAATTATTAGAAAATGGCTAATGCTCCAAAATATGCACAAGTAAAAGAAGACTGCGAGATGTATATTTGTGGAGGATTCGATGATCCAACTAAATGTTTCAAGTTGCAAGGTTCTTCAATTTGTGAAGAACCTGAATTACAATCAAACCATTTAGAAGCCGATTCGAGAATGTTCGTCCATATATTTCACGCAGTAAGGATTCAATCTGCTCATAATTATTATAATCAGCGCTGATACAGATGTATTCGTCTTGGCAGTTTATTTCTGGAAATACTTAGCAAATATTGGGTGTCTCGGTCTATGGTTTGACGGTTCTCACACAAAGAAATATTTTCTAGGATGCCATTTGGCAGCTGAATCTCTGGGTGAAAACATATGCAATATTTTGCCAGCATTACATGCTGTAAGTGGTTCCGACACTACTAGTAGATTTGGTAGTAAAATGCAATGGTTGAAAGCCGCGTCTGAAGATTTTGTACAAACAGGTCTCATGCCTTTGGGAAATCTAGACCTAAATAATGAGCAATTCAAACAGTTAGAAGCAGTTTGCACATATTTATTTTCAAAGAAAATATTAACTGCTGATGAACTCAGATTTTTACTGATATCTCAAAATATAGGTTTCAATTTCAATTTGATGAGAGTGATATGCACTTCCGACGCTTTGCATTTGCATTTATTAAGAGCTACATTACAAACATTTATATGGAAAAATGCTCATCAAACACAATTACCACCCATTGATTATTGTTCATTTGGTTATGAAAAGCTCAACGGTGACTTACGTCCACGACAAATGACGAAGCCGTCTTTACCAGAGTCATTAATTCCACCATGTAAATGTACTGCAAATTGTCGCACATTGTCATGTAATTGCAAAAAATCAGAATTGTTTTGTATTTCATTATGTAAATGCATCAATAACAAATGTCAAAATAAAAATGAGTAATTTTTTACCTACTTTAAGTACATTTATGCTTGAATTCGCTGGTTTTTTTATATATTATAACTTTTATTTTTTATTAATAAAAAGAATTATTCTGTAATTTTTTTTTATTTTTTATTATTTAACAATCGATCCTCACTTTTACCATTAAAATATATATATATATATTACGGAAATAATCATTAAATTGACTTTATATCATGTACTCAATACATTCCCTTTACAAATAAGAGGAGAGGGGGTAAAAAAAAAATGGACCAAAAAATTTACCGGCAAGATCCACATTCTTATTCTTTGACATTTTCTTCACTTAAATCCGTTGGCGAAATTCGGTACTCACATTATGCATACTCACTTACCTCTGGCGCCCGGTCTATACAAGGTTCTCTCAGAACTTGCAAGTACACACGTACAGGGTTTTACAAAAGTATAATATATACTGAGCATTGTTTGAAGAAAGTAATTTGGCTCAAGTACTTCAACTGACATGAAACGGAAAAGAACAAATTTGTTAAGAAACGTGAAAAGAAAAGTGAAAAATCTCTACACAACTAAAACTATTATGAAAAAGTTCTGTTTTATCTTATAAACCTTAGAACCTTAAACAAAGTTCTACCATATTTTCTCCCGGTAAAATTTTGCTACAGGCCCCGCGCTGGCTTGATCCGGCACTGGTCATGCCAATTCCTATTTTTGTTCCTCACACCTCATTTAACTTTTCTTTTTTATTCAATCGCTATTCTACTTCTAACTCAAGGTTACTTAATGATCTCTGCAATGATCTTTTAAATTATTTTCGACAAGACACTAGTTGTAAAAATAATGTCACAGCGATATAGAATAACACTCACCTTTAAAAAAAAACAAATGTCGAAGTAATTACAAATTTAAATTTAAATGGAAGTACGACCACCAGACCAGTAATAAACTCCAACTTATCTTAAAAGTTATTACTGTCACTTTTATTCATACTATGTACAAATTGTACACGTTTAAAACAATTTTACACTATAAAACGACGCGCAAAGTCGTCGTTGAACACAATTTTAATTCCTCTGTCGTTAAATTTACGCTTTCCTTAGCTGAATATCCGGTCTGTACAGAAGCGGTGTTGTATTTTTTATTATAGCCATACTCGTCACACACGAGCACCATCGCAACGGGCATATTTAGACAATTTCCTTAACAAATCCCCCGGTCGCGCCCTCCACACACCTATACCCTCTGCCCTAGCTGATATTCTCCAGGTTATTACAATTTTTCGCGTTATGAATATCGTCGCGAATCCCCCGCTAATGCCCCCTCGCCCGGGGACTCACACCTCAGCAATTTTACTTTAATTCTTATTTAGAGTGCCCGCCTTATTTTGGTTACAAGATTTTTAGTATTTGTTTATGGCGTTAACTTGTACCATGAGCTGCGATGGGGTAATTTTCGCTTTTTTTCAACGATGTAATTCTACTTTATGATTTGAGTTTAAGTTTGCAGTTTGCATAGGGTTGGGAAAGCGCAAATTGGCAGTTAAGGTACCAGGGTAGCAGAAAATGGAACAGTTTAGAATCAGAGGTCAAGGCTTTTTATTTTTCGAAAACTGTAGCGTTGTTGGTGTGTGTGTGACGTCACCGGGCCGCTATCAATCATGCATGCACCATTGCGCCGCGCGCGCTTTTGTTCGAATTACGAATTTCGAAAAAGGAACATAAAGCGGGAGAAAATTATGGTGGTTGCGTTCTTTTTAAATATCGGTCGCCCCCCGCTGTGCCGCGCTGCACCGGCGCGGGACATTACTTATTATTTTTCAATTAAACAGTAAAATGAGCAACGTATGGCGATACCATTTCTTTAGTAAGAGCATTGCACGTTCGTTGATTACACGGTGGAACTAACGGCGGAGGCGCGACCCGATGCATTACAGAACACAATAATATACAGTGTGACACCGTTAAAAAAGTAGCGAAATTGCTAATGGTGTATGATATTGCCTCCCCTTATTTTTGGGGTAAGAAAAGACTAGGGGCGGTAACACCTTCGTTCTCCCAGGAGGTGTTTTTTTGAGTCGAGTATTTTTTTCTTTTTTTCTTTCTATATGTTTTTGCGTAATGACGTTGGGGTCCTGAGAGAGTTGGAGGAATCCATTAGATAGGCGGGAAGAGCTTAATGTAAGTTTTTTTTCTCCTCGGATCGAAATCGGTTGAAAAAACGATGTCGCATGTGTCGCAAAAGACATTAGCACGAATTGTAATGGCGTTACACCGACGGACGTCAGGATATCTTGTTATTACAATAAAGAAAAACTTACAAATGACACGTAAAATTACATTATCATACAATAAATATTTATACATACCTAAGTAATGCGTCGTTTTAGGAATATAAATTAACAAAAGTTTTAACAAATATCTTTAAAAACTAACACCAAGTATGTACAAACGGTTTTTAATTGTGTGCGTTATAAAAATAAAAATTTTAATGAACACATCGTGCGTAAATGAAAGACGTAGCAATTATAGTAACGTAAAATATTAAAATGAAACATTATGGAGACTTATAAAAATAGAAGAAGGTATTATATGAAAAACTAGCTATGCCCCGCGGTTTCACCCGCATAAGTCTTGATCCTATTAAAATATCGGAATAAAATATATGCTATGTCCTTATCCAGGTCATGGTCTATCCATGTGGCAAATTACATCCAAATCCGTTTAGCGTAACAAACAAATAAACAAACATTTAAAAAAAATCAAATCGTTTCTCTTTATAATAATCATTAGCTTAGACAAACAGACCAGTTAGTCTTAAAAACAATGAAAAGAATGAAGTATCAAATATTTCTCATTGACATAAAGAAAATGAATTTACAGAAGTATACATTAGAAATAATAACAGTGATATAGAACTAGAAAGCATTGCTATGGATGATTATTTTGATGATTATAAGGCAGACAAGAAAAGCAATAGATGAGATTGTGTAAATTATTTTGTAAAGGAAGAGAACGCTGAACTGAGAGCTGAAAGTTATGTATGAAAGAAAAGACAAACCTACTAAACTTGGAATCAATTGGGAAAGCATTAAACTTATTTGCCCAGTAAGCTTTGAGATTATCAAAGAAAGAACTAATAAGTCTGTACTTATTACTCTCAAAACATCAAAATCTGCCTAGCCTTTTCGCAACTACGTTGAAATCGACTTCCAGTCTAACTTGATACAGATGAATACAAGTATTGTCCATGGAGCGACTGCGTATCTGACTTTCTCTAAACATATTACAAGACAAGACCAACAAGACAATTTTTTATTTAAATCTTCCCGTTTCTCTTCAATTACCTTAGGTATTCCGATGTCAGGCGTCTTTCTCCTACTAAATATTTCACTAGACAAAGCCTGTATCTTTCCTAAAAACAAAAGCCTGTGTAAACAGACCCATTTGCCCTTTTTTCTCTATTTCCAAACACCCCTTCTTCTCGAAAGCATTCTTTTTCATTAATCTGTCCATTCACGGTAGATTGGTTTCCTCCGTATCCTTCGCATTGGGAAAACATAGCTAATTTACATTGGTACTCGGCGATCCTAATTTTTTAAAGTACTTTTAATTCAATTAGAGGCTTTTTGGAATCTTTTAATAAGTTACTGTTTAAGTTATCTTCTGGTCTTCTGAATAAGAGTGTTTTGATGTTTGTTGTGGTTTCTTTTGGACGTATAGGTTTACTAAATACTTGTAACAATATCGTTCAAGCTTCAAATACAATGAAAACGTTTAAAGTATCTTCAAATTCGTCTACTTTATTATATTATTACTTATCTTTAATTGATTAAAAAAACTAAACGTTTAAATCCTTCCGACGGCAATTTGATTCATTGAATGTTTTTGTAAAGGATAACATTTCAGATACATACTAGTTAGTATGTAGTTGTATAACTATTACAAAATTGAAAAATAATCTAGAAAATATATAAATCATAACAGAATGATAAATAATAAATACCTAAATGGATGATATTGCTATAGCCACTGGCTTCATTTAATCTTTCAAGCCTTAAAGATCAAATCTGAACTCATGAAGCTGCTAGTCAAGCCAGCATCAAAACTTTTCTGACAACATTTTTTTTTTCAGGCAAATGGTGCCCTTCGCGTCGAGAATGGTCATCCCCTCCCGACGTAGCGCGGCGGGTCTACTCCTCAGTATTCCTGGGCAGTCCCGGTGAGTACCCAGGTATGGACAGAACCGGAGACTGATAGCATCTGTGGTGATCTGGTGATGGTGGTCTCAAGTTGAGGAACAAGATTTTTGAGTTCAAAGCTGTAATAAAAACAAACTCTTTATAAAAATAGTGGTGACACACCTATTTGAATTTATATCTCAAGATATTGAAACAGGTTATACCAAATATAGTATTTAACAGTATTTAAATTACTGTCATAAAACTCAATGTTTCTCGCTATTTCCGCTAGAATCAAAGATTGTAACATTTTTAAAACTTTTCCTTGCCAAAATATAAGTAAGTATAGTATAATGCCGCTCAAATCAACTTGATATCAACATCATTCATTTCGCACAGATCTAAATCCTTCCACCGGTATTTTATTATTTTCCTAGTTATAAATAAAAACAGTGCACAACAAATAACCAAAAAAATAGACGAACAAAATACTCTATAAAAGCTCATTATGAATAATTAGCGTAGACAATTACAATCATCATAAAAGTCCCAGGCAAACAAGATAAAGAAGAACTAAAATTAAAACAGGACAAACTCAAATACCAGGCACACAGCACACGTGAATATAACACGATGATATAGCACAAGTACTAGGGGATCATGCGGGCGGTGGTGCCGTCAATCACCAGTGTCCGGAACAGTCGGCGCAAGGTCACGGGTACTCCTGACTGATGGCCGCCTGAACTTTTGCTACATGCATGCTTTGAGAATGCCTCGGAGATTTGACTCCACGGTTTTTTTTACTGCTGTTGATTCTTTATTCAAGATCTTGATTCTGATTTTATCTTTAAGATAAAAAAAAAACTTTAATAAAAAATAACATAATATTTGAATTGCAAAATTTTATGACGTGTTAGTCTTGGAGAATGAAATTGTACAAAAACTTATCAGATAATAATAATCTAGTTTTTAAAACTAACGTTTGCCTTTTACATAAAGATAAAAACCATACATGGAACTTGAAATAATTCTGGTCTTAACATTAACGGCGGTTTTATTAACAACTCATGGACATAAAAAAATAGATGACTGTAATGAATCTAACTTTACCTTAGAGTCTAACTTTGATAACCTACATGGCAAAGATTTTTTTTAAATTAAGTAATAAAAAACATGCAAATAGGTGTGTAGACGTTCAAGATAATCGAATCGATACAAAAACAGATAAAAAATGTTCCCAAAATTCTTGACCACATTTATATCACAAACACCGTTTCTATAATTTGAAAAACGAACAAACATCCCGATGACAGTTCAAATCGATTCCCCGTAATGAGCCGACGAAAAATCGAATGACATTTACATCTGTCAATATCACACTAATGTAGACTCTACGGCTTCAAGAATAGTGTTTTTTAAGTAACGAAACTCGTGTCCGATTGTATCGAGTACTGGATGAATATCGAATGTTTGCGGCGCGCACGCACTAGCGACAGGCCATCGATCATGTGTTATCGTGCGTACGATCTCGGTGTCATCTCACCGATGCAAGGTCGCCGGAGAAAATATCGCAAAGGATTTAAAAAGAAAAAGAAATACAATTATTTTTTACTTTACCGCCGGCAAAGAGTTGCTGGTGCACCGCTGTGCGTCTAATTGAGATTATAATTTTGACAGTTCAGTTTACAAATGTCTAGATTTATAAGTTGTACAAGTTTTTGTGCCGCCTTAGCACACTACCCAAGTTGAATTTAGCAGAAAACTGCGATCCATAAATATTTATGATATTGTAATTTGTTATATACTTAAATACGTTTTATTGTTTATTTACAGTTATCTAAGTTTATTTTTGTATTTAAATTACTTTAGAAGAGACGAATGGACATAGTTGTTTAGCAACCGTAACTGGAATTCCTAATTCAACTTCGATACATCAACGCCATCTATCGAATAGTAGCTAATACCGGGACCTTTCTTCTGTCATGTTCTAAATTAAACTTTATTATGTGGGTGTAAAGTTACAATTACCGTAACAATATAATGCACATGCATCGTTATAACCGTCGCGTACTCCGATAACCATCTCGCTTGCTCGTACGGAATGACGTCCGTCTATCTCTCTCTTGTTTTACACGTCACCGTCATTGCCCGTTTCCATAACACTATATCAATTACCGTACTTCGCGCGTTCGCCCGTCATTCAGTTTAAAACACAAAAGAATTTTCATCGAAGGGAAATGTTCTGAAAATGAACACGGAATAAACGGCGCACGAAGAATCGCAGTCAATTTATTCGTGAGTTACACTTTACGATTTTTATCTAACGAACGCTGTCGAAGACGGATTAACAGTGGCAACGATTCGAACAAAAACTGCGCCAGAAAGAGAAATATCAAGTGTATCGATTCCGTCTTTAGCAAGAAAGGATTCGGCACGCGAGCGAGATGGCGCGACCGCGTCTTTACGACGTGCGAAAGAGATAAAACAATTCCTTATGTCGCTATTCTTAAGTCGTTCGCGCGTTCCGAATGGCACTTTACCGGGAGACATTAAGGTCGCAATTTCATTGTTATGATTGGGTATCGACGATTGTGGAGCGTCGTAAAAGAACGTTATAACTTCATTTGGCAGTGTTGGCGATTAGAGCTCTGCGTAGTAAAAAATAAGGTTGTTAGTTGTTTGTTTGGTGGGCGGTGGTTGGCTGGAGCGCGCGCGGCATCGGTTGCCATGGCGACGGGGCGCGTTGGAATGCCTCGCCAGGGTTCCCCGCTCCAACGGTGTTTTTACCTAAATTAGTAACAAAAACAATGCGCTGATAATGACGCATGGATGTGCCGCGATACCGTGAACTGTTGTTTGTTTTATTTCAAGTAATGGGCCCCTCGGCTAGCCGTTGTCAACTGGTTAGATCATTTTGTATTATGTTCCATTATCAGCTGTAGCTGTAGCATGCTCTTAATATGTAGTAGGTATTGAAATTGGAGATACTGATTTATAGTAAACAAAATGTAGGTAATTTGTCAAAGCTCGAAATTAATGTTTTTAAAATCACAAAAGTTATCGAGCGCCTAATATGTTTTTTGTTAGTTCATTAACAAATTCTTATTGGATCCTTTCTGGTTCTTTATAATTTCTTATTAGAGGACTTAATTTTTTGTGCGTCCAGTATTGTCTGCGGCGGTCTTCGAACTCATTTGTCAAGTCAGAGCGCACATAATTACAAGCAGGGCCGCGCTCCTAAACATGAACCAACTAATTTTTAATATTCTCATTTAGGATTCACGTTAGATATATTATGAAAATGAAAAAAGGAGGCGAGCGAGATGGGTGCCGCGCGATAGGCGCGCGCGAGCGGGCGAGCACTAAATTGCTCAATTTGTGCCTCGGCTCATAAGGTGCCTTCGGTGTTCCTTTTTCAAAAATCCAATGAGATCGATCGCTCGCCATGTCCGCAAATTAGAGCGGGAATCGTTGTTCGTTAGCGAGCTCCCCGGAGCGAAGCGACGCAAGCGCCTCAAGACGGAGACTCGGAAACCGTCTGTGCTGCCTCCACGCTCGCATCATATCCTCGTGCGTCGTTTAATCTCAATCTACGTTTCGAGGAGCTCAAAGCTCGCCGCCCGAGTGCGCAGAAATGCATTTTAGTATTACTAGTGGTCTCGGGGCGCTCATTTCGCTTGAACCTTTTAAAGCTCGACGCTAAAGTTCGTCCCGCCGTTGTCGACGGTGCGATCGCTCGCCGAGGTCATGCTCGCGCGAAAATTGCACTCGTGGCTTCATTACGTCCAGTACAATGACCAAGCGGTTATGTACTTTATTATGTTCGCAAATGGCGCTATTAAGTCAAGTATATCTATTCTCCGAGCAACATGGCGATCGTAAGAGATACGAGAGATGAGATAGCGCGCGAATTTCACTCGAAACCCGTTTTTCTCGAGTTAAATTACTCTCGGTTCTTGAGCAATTTAAATAACAGCCCGTGATTCGTTGTGGCGTCTAAACGAGCGTTAAAACGTTACATTGTAATGAGTATCGATCGGGACCCGATACGGACGGCATGGATTCTATTCAACTAACGCGTTTATTTACTGTTATTGTGTGTTTTAATACATCCCACTTGTTTTTCTTTATGGTAGCAAGGGTTCGGTTTCCGTTCATGAGCCCTGCCACTAACAATTTAGGCTTTACCAGTCACATTTTATTGGCACTCCTAAATTTGTTGATTTTTATTAAACTAGGTAAGTATTCATGTCTATCGAGTCGTAAAAACGATGTCGCCAGCACACAACATGTTAACTCAATAAACGCTAAGTTTACGGAAGTAAAGTGAGCGGGAACATCGTAGCATCGTAAAAGCATCGTAAAATGGGCAATATTAATAATGACTATCCATTTAGTTGATATCTTGTTGTGTAGCATTGAAAAATTGTCTTTAGTTTGTAAAGTGACGATTGCGGTGTCTCGTCGCGGCGACAATTAATCGCTGCGTACGAATTTGTAAGTTTATCTTAATTCTTTTGAGAGTTGCCGTGTGTCGCGGTGGTCCGTCGCGTGAGAATGCAATTTGTAAGTTTGAGTGGGCGACCTGCGACCCGGCCCGCGCCCCGCGACGCGATTATATGCTAATACACCTATAAACTTTCCTTTATGTAAACGACTCATGAAATTTCCCTCACTCGCCATGTTTACGTCTTGTCAGAAGCAGCCGTTAACTGACGCTCATCGTGTTTAATGAACTATAGAGAGTTCAGGTTCGTCAAACTCCAGTGAGGAGTGAGGAAGTGCCAATGATTGCCGATAGGTAGCCTTGATCTTAAAAGCGCGATTCAGTAAAACCGAGCACACCCACGTCTTCATTAAAAGCGATGGCTTATCGTTAAAATCGATCTCGTTACGAACAATGAAACTCGTCGAAACAAAAACTGGCCGAGCGGTAAACGAATACGAGAAACGTAATCGGGCCGAACGTCGCGCCAAATAAAATAAAACCTCAATCAAAAATCTAAAGGCATTCGGTATCATAACCGGAGCGGTGCGTCGACCCGGCCGCCATATGAAAACACGGGCCGTGTGGGTTACACGCCCGCGACCAAAAAAAAACAAAAGTATAATAATGTAACGCACTAAGTATCCGTCTTAAAAATACGCCTCGATCTCTGTTGCGCGCGTCGCGGCATTAACGCGTCGGTGGAGCCGACGGCGCGCGGCGCGGCAAACCGGACCGACGGCTGCCCGGCACAGGGTCGAGAGTCGCGGGCGCCCGCCGCGCACTCCGCGCCGCGGAGGGCCGCAGGGTGGAGGGCGCGCGCGCGGGCGGCGGCGGTGATGGATGGCCCAATCAGGCGGCGTGGCGGTGCCGGCCGCGCTAATCGAGCAGTGTGCCCCGAGAGCCGGACGCACACAGGCGCGCGGCTCGCACACACGCGCCCCGGCCTGCGGGCGCACTGAGATGAGGCCCCGCCGATACCACCACCGATTACACGTAAAAGCGCATCGAGAACCTTTTCGGAGATAATACCCTCGCTCCGAGCGGAGCCATGCTGCCACACACACCGACGGTGTACCTACGTTACCGGCCACGTAGGTCCGGTGGAAAATCGATGAAAAACAGCCGAGACGACAAAACCGGGGGCGGTGTGCAAACAAAACGGGCCTTCATTCGATGAATAACGCCGTATTTACGTCTATATCCGGGCGGGCGGATCGATAGCCACCAACTGTTGTAAACAACCGTACGAGAGCCGGAAAAAAAACGGCGAGTGCACGCCACCCCCGGCCGTGGGGCTATTAGCGGCCACGTGACTAATTTCGGGAGCTGTCAGAAGCAGAGCTGCGAGCACGTGGACCGCCTCGCCCTCGCAGCCTCCCGGCGCTGCGCGTCACACGCTACTGCTACAGCTACACGCTATCCGCTACTCTGCTACATCTGCACACAACACACCATTCCGTTCAGTTTTCACTACGATCACCTGCTCCACAAAAAACTCGGCGATAGATCACGAAGAACAATTAATTATGTCCCATCGCCCGAAAGAGAGGATCTTTATAAATCAACGGACATCGCATTTTATCCTTAAGAGACCTTTCTCCGACTAATCCCGACAGAATTGAAACGAATCTAATGAAACGGGGATACGTCCAGAAAAAAACAACGCTACATCGAGATGCCCTACAATCATTTTAACTTTTTTCCGACGTTCGCTCTCGGGGCTTATGTATTTTTTTATTATTTTTAATTCTGTCTCTGGACTCATGTTTTTTTCTACTTTTTTGTTGCCTTTTCATAAATATTTTAAAATCGGATTCAGTCGGGGACAAGCGAGGCGAATGGATTAGGATTTAGATATTTTCGGGCCGCGTAATTTATGCCCCTCTTTGTTGAGATATGAATAATGAGATATATTGTATAAATCTCGTGTGCGCTATCGGCGACTTGTGCTGTTGTAGCTCGTCGCTCGATCCCCAGCCCCGACTGCACCTAATAGTTTCCGCTTTATATCTACTATCTTGATTTAATTATGTTTGTTTTCCTTCAGCCTCGAACGATTGATGCTCACTCATTAGGTCGCATTGTTATCCGAATACATTAGAGTTTATTTTACTAAAGTTATTTTACTAAAGTTTTTATCGTCAGGTTTAATTCCGTACGCACCGGCCAGATGTTCGAATAGTTCAAATAATTCTCAGGGCATTTCTTGATTTTTATTGTAATCCAATTTTAAAGCGATCCCATTTAAATTCCTATACAAATGATCCGGACCATAAAGTACCGGCAGCTATTCCAAATATGCAGCCCGTTTAAAAAGCCCTTAACGAAATTATTAAAGTAGGTAACAAAAAAGGGTCAAGTCGATGATTTACCGACGTCAATTCTGACAGGTCGTAGTTTTGTTTGACCAAAATTATAGTAATTTGATAAAAATACCCATCTACTTAAAATAAACGTTCCGTCAAAAAAGTTTATGATGGAAAACAGGCGTTTTATAATAGATACACTATGCGAGGAATGCTGTTCATATTCTCGAATGATTGAGAGGATTTTTTAAATCTCCAGTAGCCATTTTATCTCGTCTAGCGAGTTAACTGATCTTTAATTCCGCCGAGTCCGTACAAAGATAATGTGATTGTTTTTACTGCAGTTTTGTCAGAGTGACGGACGCTGCTACGTGCTGCTACGGTGTATTTTGCTTATTATATGATTGTATATCGTCGATAAAGGCCAGCGGACTGCCCGATGGCCGCGACACGCGCCCGACAGACTCTCACCGATAACTTTTGTCCGTTAACAATATTTTTGCATCAAAATAAAGTCAACTTTTTATTCATAAGCGGCCGAATGTTCAAAAATAATATAATGAGTTGGATATAAAAATCGCGAATTTATACGAGGTCCCCAACCCTCACCGGGGCGCGGGTGGCTTTAATATGATTTCTTATAGCGAGAACTCCTTATTAAATAAACTTTGAAAACGAAAATTATGTCCACCGTACGCGGACCGCCCGATCACAATAAAAACTCGGATTTGACAAGATTAAAATTGTAATTCAAGTTATTTCTGACGTGCGTCTTATTGCTTTTTCGCTACGGTCATGTTTATTATATTATTTTTTAGTAAAAGTCGAAACGCGTAACTCCAATGGAGACGTAATCCGTATAAAGAAAAATAATATGAATATAATTTAAGGTTCATGCCAAACAGGTAATCAAATATACGACGCTTGTGAAAGCAGATACTTAATAAAAATAAAGATTTTATAATTGCTTACTATGCTCATCTTCTCTGAGTAATTCAAGTATACGGATAAAAAAAAATGAAATATTGACACTGGCATAAAGCGCGCTGTGCCGTCCACTGTGACACTTCGAATTAAAAAGAAAAAAGTGTCATGGCCGCCTTCGCGCTTTCCCGCCTCGCTGTCAATATCCATTCTGTCCATGGAGCTTCCATCGGATAAAAATACTAAAGGGTTTTAAGTAAATAATTGTATAATGTGTGAATAATGTAATCTTCTCATGGGAAATCGATGTTTATCCGATTCATGTCGCTGTCATTTTTAAATATTAGGTACCGTCAAACAAGCCAACTTTGCCCGTTTTTTTAAGAAAATCGAATATATTACAAGTTTTTTCTATGGGACTTAAGTATATTTTTTCATTTACTACAACTATATGACCATATGCACGCATTTGCTATGTAAAACATTAAAAAAATTAAAATTTAGACCAAGATTTGTTCGATTTTGATGGCGGGCAAAATAATCCGGACTTTTAGCCAACATTGCCCACTCGATTTTTGACGCAAATCAAGCTCTTATAAATACGTAGAAAGCACCACGAGTACAATTTAAGGCAATCTTAACCTAAGTTTTAAAATACTGTTTGTAGTTTAAATATTTTCGTGATAAAAACAGTGGGCAATGTTACCTAGCGGTTAGTGCCCTTTTCCATACAAGGCCCAACAAGCGGTTTAAGATTTTAATGGTTGTCACATTGCAGTAAAATTATTAAATAAATGTTATTTTCACTTTTCTTTTGTGGGTGTTGGGTGCATATGAATAGACGTTAAAATGGTAATGAAATGAAACATTGTGTTCAAAATTAAATGTTTATTCCAATTTCGTCGACAGTTCGACATAAGATACCGTTGTTCTATTTTGAACATTTCAATAAAGTTAGCTTTAAGCTGTAAATGCTATATCAAAAAATGAGATCAATATATGTCCAAACTTGAATCAACAGCAAAACAAATCAACA
Source organism: Luperina nickerlii (assembly GCA_963855955.1). Classification (NCBI taxonomy): domain Eukaryota; kingdom Metazoa; phylum Arthropoda; class Insecta; order Lepidoptera; family Noctuidae; genus Luperina; species Luperina nickerlii. The sequence goes on from OY979680.1 coordinate 19,476,917, forward strand.
AGTAAGTACCTAATGACAATAATAAAAATCTTTTATAAGTTCCGTATGCATAGAGCCCATGAGGAACAAAATCACAATTAGTAGATAAATCACATCACATGGTATATATTACAAACAGTCAAAATCACCGCTAGGAATCGTAACAATATTCAGTCAATAATAATATTAATCAATACCGTTGTTCTGTTCTGAACACTTTAATAACTGCTTCGCAGGCAAGCTTTAACATCACGTCGGAGTCATTTTTATATGCTCGGGACCCAATTTCACATCTTGGCTTCTTGGTCTAATTCTAGACTTGTGTTTGTTTTTCTAAAATTAAAAATAACAATAAAATTAAAGCTAAGTGGATCTGCAATGTACAATAAAAGCTGCCATCTACTCTAATGAAATATACCCTATATCCTATCCCTATACACAAACAAACATACAATCACAAACTTCACCTCTATACATATACTGGGTGAAATTTTAATCACTGTTTTTTAATTTTAATCCTCTTACGGGGTTATTGTACTCATCATTATGAACAACTTTTACTATGGAGCCAAACCTGAAATCGTGAAAATCGTTTCTGTGTTTTTGCGTTAATTCAACCTGTTACAAAATAACTAAAAGTGACAACCCTGAGTGCTTTTTGATAACGGGCAATGTTGGCATGGATGGGTCTGAACAATTTAGGGTAACTTTGCCCATCATTAGAAGTTTTGATTTATAAAGTCCTGAATAATGAAACTATATTTAAAATACTCAACAACTAATATTCTATAACATACAGTAAAATACACTTACCTGTGTTTTCGCCATGAGGTAAAATCCACAAACACTTTTCATAGGAAATTTGCCCGCAAAAAAATACACCGCATTCGACAAGTTCTGGCAAGTTACTAAATGATCTTTGGAACGAATGCGTTAGATAGTGCTGCCACAAATATAATCAACTTTCCACCCAAATAATAAATGTTGCCATAAAACTAAAATTGTTTCTTATGTTAGCGGATTTGCTTATAAATTGCTTTTAGGGCAAAGATACCTTGATTGGCAAAGTTGGCTTGTTTGACGGTACGTATAATTCAAATGTATGCTGTAGAAAAAAAATCCATGAATATTAAAATGTTTATGATAGGTTTCGGGTTGATGTCTTAGGATGGATTATTTTCCCACAATTCGGCGGGGAGTGCCGGCGGCTGGCAACACCACGCCGCCATTACTAGAGATTACGCTTAATGTAATGTGTTGGTGATTTGAAATAATCACGCAGATTACCTGAACGTGGCCGCTATGTAACTATTTAATCAATACCTAACGTGGGCTGTATATTTATGGATTTACCACGTCGCTATCGGTATGTATAGATATGTGTGTACTTTATTAGGATCTAGTTGTGGCAGGATTCTTGTTAAAAAATGCCGTGAGGCTTCGTTTTACAGATATCATCAACATAGAGCTGAACTGGTTTCGTAGAATACGAGTATCATTTGATGAAACATATATCTACATTTCTATTTAATCAAACAATCAAGCAATGACTAATTGATCTCTTATCCTAGAAGATTGACAAATTTTTCTCAATGTAAATAATAATATGTATGAGATTATGGTGGTACCTTTAAAACACCTAACCAACTCTCAACCATTTGTCACTTTTGAACCCAACAAATTCGCTAAGCATCAATCTTGCGAAACCGCAACGGACCCACAACTAGTTAGGGTTAAAAAAAGTGTTGAAAAGTGACAAACGCACAATAAAACGAGAGGTAACGAGAACTAGCCGTAATGTCGCGGTCGGGACGTAACCACAACGCGTTTTGTCACTAAGAGACTAGCTGGTTGTATTGGCATTTCAATTGTTAACTTGAGTTAAAGGATTCATTTCGACTTACCCAGAAATTTTATTGGTATATAGGAGATAAATCTGCCAAAATAAGGTAAATTTGAATAGTGGTCTTGGCCGAAAACTAACAAGTATGTAAGCAAAGACAAGTCTCAAAACGGGGAAGGAAAACATTGTGAGGAAACCGGCATGTTCTATAACGAAAAATTCGAAGACATCTACCAACCCGCACCGCTTGCGTGATGGATTATGGACCGTCTCACCGAGAGGAGGCCTGTATCACAGAAGTGGGAACATTGTAGGCTGATTTATTTGAATCCATGGGTACAGGTTGCGCGTCGATATCGCTGCCACCCTGTATCTATGGATCATATAGATCATATCAAACATTTCGTATATACAACCAACATGTATCCAGTTCACTATTTTCGATTCTTTAGAGACGTTATCTGATGACTAGGCGACTACAGACGGGGCGTCTACCTGTATGTTGATAACAAACGTTGCTGTGTATGTGTTCAACAGGTCCTTCACATTTAAGAGAAAGAGAGGTCAACATCGGCCATAGTGACTCTCCTCACAAATGTGGTCTTCTATGCCTTTTATTATATTCAAAATAATTATAAGCTTGTAACACCAGCTTCAAGAGTTGCCAATTTTAATGTTGTCTTAATGAACGATTTATAGCACTAACCACGATAGTGTGTTATGTGCTGCCTCGGCCATCACCATTATTTGGCAGACGGATTGTTCCAATGGTCATACTATGCTTATAGTTATAAGTTGTAACCAGACAGGATAGCGAATAATGATCGCAGTATTTTCATCTTTAGTAGACAATCGGGCGATATTGCGCAACCTTTTGACGTTAACCCTTGTCGTCAGTATGACATGCGACACCCATATGAGCAAAGAAGGTGGCTTGGCCAATTCTTGTTGGAAATCAGACACATTTCGTGTATGAACACAAGAAATAATTTCAAAACCTATCAAGTTCCAAATAAATGGCTAACAACCACATTATTATCAAAAACATAACTTACATGCATATAAAGGTGTACGAACACACACATACAAACAAATAATTACCTAACATATTACTCCTATTCAAAATTACATAGCCTTAGGTGATGTGCATTTACAACCGCAGCTCGCAGTTAGCCAATAGTAGGGATAATTATTTTACCATCGATTTATCGACGCGTACCGCTACTCGGCGATAGATGGCGCTGTCGCTAAACTATTACCCCGCGAGGAAATTATTGCGTATTACTTGGCAACATTAAGTAATTTTAGAAACGGCTAGCTATCTCTTTACGATTTATGAAAACCGTACATTTAGAGGATTATTATAATAAATAGAACTTTAGAAATCACCACAATTTCGTATTTAATTCCATTATTATCTAATTGCGATATATTTCATTAGGTACTTCTCTGCGTCTAGAAACTTATCATACGTTTCTCTTTACCTGCATAAATTAGTAATTATTACTAGCTATTGAATACAAATGCTATTAATTAAAAGTGAAGTCACCAAGTGCAATGATGACTGACAATTAAATTTAAAACCTCTTAGCTGACCTCACTATCTATCGTAACTATTTGTGTAACTCGTTGTACTTGTATGCTGTGTTGTTGTTGTTGTGTATGATACCATAGTTCCTATTTCCTACAAAATATAATACCAATTTTCTTCAGCTGATAGAAATGACAGGTTTCCCCACTTTTCCCTTCTATATTCACAAACAAGCCTTTTACGAATATGAAAGTAGATAACTGACTCAAATGCAAAGAAATATTCCTTGGCCTCATCTCGACCACGGAAACAATCAGGTGACGGTTCACCCAGAGAGCATAACAATATAGCGGTTATAATGCATGCCATATTCCGGGTTCGTAATTGAACATCGTATGCAAACGCGGCGCGCGCCCGCCATCTCTTCAATATGTATGCGTACCTAGTATTTTCGTACGAGGCAGGTGGACTCGCCCTGTTTATGTTATTGTTTACATATTGTTACCGTTTATGCCGCCTTGGTATGCTATAAGGAAACTAGCTAAATATGTTTTGCTGTAAATTTGCACGTTCCAAGTTTTTCGGAAGAAAAACATTATCAGATAAGTTGAATTGATTGGCTTTCAGCATTTTCAAAGAAAAAGCAGTGGAAAATAAAATTTATGGGACCAACTTTGAATTAAACGTGTTTTATGAAGACACTTCGTAATCAAGCTTGAAATAAATCATATTTATGTGCAGTGTTTTCATCACCATCCAATTTCGTACGCATGATGCAACAATTTCTAGAAATCCGTACATAAACAGAAATAATTCCCACGAGAACTGCTACACCGAAATTACTGGTGTCAACATGAGACCTAACATGGTAACAGATAGCCGCTTTCAGTTACAAAATTAACTTTCTAACCTAAAAACACCTAAGTTTCCGCGAAGATCGTTTCTAGCAAACGTTTAATAAATAACATTTTAAGTACGTCAAGATTATCTTCTAGATGCGAGTGTGAACATTGTCAGTTTGAGACGATTTCAAAGAAGTGTGTAGATCATTAGAGGGGCCACATAAATCACAGTGGTTTCGCATAAATTTACATTTTAAAGACGCGTCGCGACATTTGCGCGGGCATCGTTTAGCACTCAATAAAATTAGAACAAAAGGCAGGCGCGGCCGATCAAGTGAGCGAAGCGCCATATAAACGACGAGCCACATCGGAACCGATGGAATTAAATAAATTAAAGTCAAGTGGGAAGAGTTGGTGCATCTGTACGACTATTTGTCGATACTAAACGATTAAGACCCTTATGACGTATTTATTTACCGTTATTGACGGTTTCAGTCGGTTTTAGTTAAGACATTCATGATTTGATCGTGCTCGTCTTTTACGGTTATGAATCATTAATTATTAACTTACTTGGCCTTTTGGCTAAGTAATAACAGCTGCACGGGTCGTTCGATCAGGTTAAGCTACGTTTGCCGCGGTTGGTCCGTGGATGGGTGGTAATCTTTACATATCAAGACCCCTTCACGCCTTGGATTTGGTCCCGGCTGTCATTTGTGGATCTTTGGCAGTCGTTACGGGTCGTCAGAAGCCTGAAAGTCTGACAACCAGTCGTACCATGGGGCATCGTATTACCCAGTAACTGGGTTGTGGAGGTCAGATAGGCAGTCACTTCGTGTAAAATACTGGTATTCAGCTGCATCCGGTTAGACTGGAAGCCAACCCCAACATAGTTGGAAAAAAAGGCTAGGCAGATAGATGATGATGAATCAATAACATTATTAACATTAATAATTCATTTTCTGCTTAATTTGATTCGTCTTCAATTAAATAGTTATTTACGACCAATCTAGAACTAATTGATGGCGCAGAAAATTAAATATACATCATTGCCAATATCATAACACCTCAGAAAATGTTTTAATTGTTATTCGGCATAACTCATTGGACAATAACAATTAGCATCTATAAGTGTTCATTAACGGGTTTCAAACGTTTTCATTCGATCACTTGACTTTGATTAGCACTAAATTCTAGATAGTTTAGTAATGAGAATATCAGTTAGACACTTACGGCTATTTAAAAAAAACTGATTTAGTCTTTGAATCGAGAATGTCACTCAATTTAATTAACGCACATTTTTTGATTAAGGTATGTCTAAATTTAATTATTATTTTTAGAATAGATTTTGAATAAGGAATGCTTGTTCGACTAAGATGGACGCAGCGGATGCCGTATGACATTTGCTTTTTATTTAATAAAAAATAGTGTTGAATATATTTTTAACACTTCCGCCAAGTTCTTGATATCTACCTACATATTAATTTATTTTTACCACGTCAACATAGTGGACACTTCTTATCGGAAACATAAAAATATCAACGCTTTTTACAGTAACTCCATTCTTATAACGCTCTCTTATACCGAATTGTTGCGGTACCTAGGTGGGTGATAAAAAAACTAACTCAGTTCTTGATTATAATCTATGTAACGACCTAAAAGATACTTAAAATGCCAAATATAGATAGGATGGAATGTATACCGAAATACTTGAGAGAAGTATTGTAGAGGCATAGTTAGAAGCTATTAATATTGTAACTGCGGTATGTTTTTGAATAACAACGGTACAAATACTCATACGGTAGCTATATACTAAAAAAAGGCTAAAAATATTGCAAATAAGACATGTTTGCATCATGTTATCCTTGATAGACAAAATTAAAAAAAAACGCAAGTCTTACAAATAGAAGATCTTTATCAATATTACAGATTGCCCAGCGTAGTTTTAACTTAAACATTTGCGCAAACGAGTAGGATTATGCTTAGTAATTTAATTAATGTTACTACAGAGTTAATATAATGATTATATCTGAATGGTTTCTAGTGTTTGTACGTAGGAACTCTGTAATAATTATTTCCTGGGTTCCTTAATTGCTTTACAAAATTCATATAGCCATGTTAATTGAAAGAATGATTAAGTACCTACAATGGTCTGTTATCAAGATAATGAAATGTCAACCTAAGGAATAAAATACCTTAAGTTTTATTCTTATTAGAAACACTATATCGGAACTATAATTGATATGTCAAGACCGGGATGGCATGAAATAAAAGGAGATGGTCCTTAAAAAAATGCACAGCAAGGCTTCATAGTTAATTTTATTTTATTTAAAAGGTACACCAACGACTTATCCACTAGAAATATTGACATAATAATGAATAACATATGCATTGTGTTATGGTGAATTTGTCACTTACAGGCGTACACAGCGCTTACATAAAAAATAGCTTATTAAATATATATTTATAAGACTGCAATCATATAAAAAATGGCCACATAAAATGCATTACAAACGCTTACTGGTCGGGTCACATATAACCCACGGTGCTAAATAATAGGAGCAGCTTAATTAACTCGCCCAGTAAACATGTTCCCTTGAGCCGAGACCAATTACTATTTGGCCAACGTCAACGTCTTATTACACGACAAATATATACGTTTATTTATGTCCACAAGACGCGCGACCAAAAACGCACATCAATCGCGACTTAATCCGTGGATTATTTGCGAAAACTGCATGCGACGAGTTTATTTTGGACGCGAATGGCGCGGCCGTTTATGACGCGCGGGCGACTGACAGTAATATTTGTGTTGCGTCTGATTTATTCGGTGCGTACCGCGCCGTCGCACGGGTAGACGACACGTCGTAAAGCGCACTGTTTACGGTGCCGGTGCGTCCCTCAATTAGACGGTGCAATGCGAGTAGATTACAATTTGATGCGTGATGCGTGGTGACAGTTGCACCCGTCACTACTTGTGTCACTGGCCAAACATTTGCGATATCATTTTGTATCTTTATACCTGTTGTTCAAGGGTTTGAAATGTTCCGGTAACATCTATATTTACAGCGTCATACGTTTCATAATGATCTTCAATCGTAACAATTTCAGTGGTTAATTCAGATTCTTAAATTATTTCAAGATGTCATCTACATAATTATGTTATAGTTCAATGATTTTCCTATACAATTTAAAGTTGTCTACTTAAAATTCATCTTCCAGGTGGGTTTTTAGGCAAACTACATCCATACCTGTTTCTTCTCTTCACTACGAAGACCAAAAAGGAAGACTTGTTTCTACTATCAATAATATTATAAATACTGGAATTTTCCGATACCCTTTTGGCAATACTTTACGTGTTAAAGCTGTCTATTTTCTACGTCACTACGTATCTGGACCATCACCGGCTGGACTTAATATCCCACTTTTTTAGAATTTGTATGTACGTACATACACATAAAATCAAGACTAATTTTAAACACAACCACGAGGGCCTTATTAGTAAGATGGATGAGATCTTTTCGACCTCATAAGTATTCAGATGGCCGCCATTGCTTGTTATTTTCCTCACGTCTAAATTCAAATAACAATTAGCTTAGTCTTTAGCATTCTGTACTGGCTAGACGGAACTGAGGCAGAAATCTAGGCTGACTTTAGTTCTAGATCGTGTCAAGTCTAAATGGGGCTAAGTAACAGTATTTTAGAGACAGCCTAAGCCATGCAGTTTGTTTAAAGAATTTTAATGATTGCTTTTTTTGGTGATTGCATCCATTTGAAATTCGGTGGCAGATGCATCGTGAGGCATGCGTGGGAATGTTTTTGCCCTAGATTTTCTTTGGTTTTGGCCATTACAATATAACTTTCTTAGATTGGAATATAATTATGCTCGTTGAAATGTATTTCATTTATAAGAAATTTGTCATTATTGTTTCCTAATTTTATGACGTTAAAAACTTCTTGTAATTCCGCGAAGTTATTAGATTTTCGTTAATTACATCGTTCACAAGAAACATGCCGTCGTTAAAAAAATTAATGACACAAACCAAAACGTTATTTTTGACGTTTTTAAAGATCACCTTTGATTGGAGGCATTTTATTTTTGCGGCGTATGCGATGGTATCGTTTCTTGCGCCGGCGCACCGAGTATCGAGTGATCAGGACCGGACGATGACACCGCAAGCTTTTTGATAAATACTCCTTTTTTGTTCTTTTACGTATTAATTTACGTGTTGTGATACCAAGAAGGTGAAGTCATGAAGGTGAGTCAAGCTTCGGTGACTTTGTTTTAAAAGAGACAAAGTTTTTGGAGTTAATTTCCTTCAAATGTTAGTTTCCTAGAAAACTTTTAAGAACCTACTCTGTTAAGTAAAATTAATGACCTCATTTCTTTGTCACTGATACAATCTTTTTAATTAGATGGCATGCCATTCTTAACATAACATTTTACTCTCCATTTATATACTCTACAAACCGAGTATCAACCCAACAAACACAGATCTTTCTTCGGTAACCATTGTTAACCAAAAAAACCTCTTATTAATCACCAACACGGCGGTGTAACGTTACCAGGGGATCATGAACGCCCGGTGTTCATAAATACGGTGTATGAACGGCCTCACACAGCGTTCCTTGGATAAATGCTGCGAGTATATGCTATCCTAGTACCCGGACCGGTCGTGTAGGCGACTTTTGCCTTTTGTTGCGTTTAAAATAACAAGTTTTATGTTGTATATTCAGTTTATGTTACGTGTCTATTAATATTTACAATAGATAAGGAAACTAAAGATATCCAGGGTATGTTGAGCTAGAAAGTGGATTGTCTTAAGTGAAATATCTGAGGGAGCCGCTAGTTTGATTTGTGTGTTATGTCAGTAAAGCACTTTCTGTCTGTCTGTTTGTATGTAGCAAAGCGAACATTATTCAGTGGCCTCAATGGTATTGGAAACTCTATGCTTGAAAGTGATCTTATTTCGAGTCATAGAAACAGGGTCGAATAGTCAAATTGCTAATCTTTCTATTTCATCATGCACTTCAAAAAAAGTAATACAATTCAGGTCTTGATTTTCTGACTTTTTCCTGTCGTGGTCCAATGTGACGCTTATCTTTTTTTTCAAAGATTTTTATCCCAAGAATTCCAAGCCATGTTTAATCCAAAAAATACACGCCTCAAAGCATAAAATTATCTCATAAAAGTACAAAAGCAGTTAATGATACATCTTCTATCAAAATTCGCTTAGACCTCTTTCTACCCCAAAACACATAAAACGAATAGGTGCTCAATAAAAACACAATAAAAAGGGAATTCAACTTAACTCCACGAGCCCTGGAATCGCCAATCAACGGATACCTACTGAGAGCATTTAACCCCCCGCTGCCACGTCAGTTTTTATTGTCAGTCCGGCCGTACGCTACAGATTTATGTCGTCTTGATTTGATTGGAAATAGCTTTAGTTAATGTTCTGTGTAAATAAAGACGTTTTAAATGTAATAAAATTATGTGTTTAATGTTAGTCGTTATCGATATTTGTGGGATTAGCATAATCGAGTTGTGTTCACGGTTTGTTATTTTTTTCATCGGACTTTCCTATTAGCAGATGGCTTTTACTGGTTCAATGATAATTTTATACTTTCTTGTGCATTTCATTATTGCTTTACAAGATTATATATTTCTCTCCATATATATATCCATATAAAAATATTTGTATGTTTTAGGGATTCTTTTTTAATTCTTAAATTTTATATGGGGCATGTCAGCCTCATCATAATTTAAACTAAATCTACAATCTATTATTATTATTAAAAGCCTATGATCTCCTACTTCAGGACAAAGGCCTCCCCCCTACTCTGTTTCTACTTCTCTCTGTTTAAATCTTCTGAGGGCCGGATCTTGTTGAAAGAGTCCAGCTCATAAATCTAAATCTACAAATACTACATAAATTATTGATGTTTTAAACAAATAAACAAATAGGTTTGCTATATCAGGTGAAGGCTTCGCTAAAACTTTAACATATGGGCCAAAATCATATTCATTTACTTTTATCGAACTTGGCAGTTTCTCTCTTTGCTTCTTTATCTTAGTTCACTCCATAAGTAGATGGTGAACATCTTCAACGGTTCTGCATGTTTCACAATTGGGAGAATTCACTTTATTCATCAATTAACCAAACTTGCAGGATGGGTTGTGAACAGAGGGGCTACTCTCGTAATTTTAACGAATAACGTTCACACTCTGATCTCAGTCTTAATCTGTCAAATATATGTACTTCTAATTTCTCTACATTTTTGGTAAGTTTTTGACATTGATTGTCGCTGAGATCTTCTTCTTAGCGTGTTGATAGCAATCTAAATGGACTCGGCCCAGAATTCGGCTACTTGGTTGGCGCCATCGCCAGCGTCCACCAGTTCCTGTAACGTGCAGCTGACAGGACACGCAGGACACGATATTAAGTCTCCCATCGTTTTTGGAACAGCACCACATTTACACTCTAAGGCGGAGTCGTCTATGAATCTCCACCTGAACAGGTTTTCCTTGCTTCGGCCAACCTGAGTCCCGAGTCTGTTTAAAGACTTCCAGGTTACCCAAGGTAACTCATGTCCAGGTGGGAGGTCTTCAGCGGGTGGAACGAATGGTTTAGGTAAGGAAGCACTGCTTCGGCACAGCTTCAGTCTCTCTTGTGATGGGTCGCCAGTGAGTGGGACGACACACTTTAAAAAACTGTTTCGGCTTTTCAGCCTTTGTGGCATAAAGATGTTGTCGTGCAAAGGGTGTCGTGAGTCGGAGACCATTTTGGCTCTTTCGCTGGAGCTTGCCACCGCTCTGCAAACCACTGGTGGCGCTATTCCTGCTAGTGGATACAGCATTTGTACCGGGGTTGGTTTTAGGCAGTCAGTGATGATCCAGCACGTTTCATTCAAAGCTGTATCCACCAGCTTTGCATGGGCAGAACGACTCCACACGGGACACACGAATTCTCCCGCAGAAAAAGATAGCGCCAGCCCAGTAGTCCGCATAACGTCAGGCGAAGCACCCCACTTCTATGAGATCAGTCGACGAAGAAGGCTGTTGCGAGTGTGCACCTTCTGCTTGATATTCTTGCAGTTTTTGCTGAATATTAAAGACCTGTCCAGGGTAACACCAAATTTAGGGGAGTTGCTGTACTCGATGGACACCCTACCCCAAACGATGTTAATTTTGCGGCTGACCTCTCTATTGTAGAGATGAAATATGCATGACTGGGTTTAGCTCGGGTTGGGCTTGAGTGAGTTTGCGAAGTCACCAAGAGCGTCTGACAAGTGGGCCTCAACCTCCTCAAAGTCAAAGTCAAAGTCAAAGTCAAAGCATTTATTTCAAATAGGCACATTAAAGGCACTTTTGAACGTCAGAAATTACAACAAATAGAATTGATTCTAGTCGCCCATTCCAAAAGGTAGTTTTCGTATGGAGAAGAACGGGCAAGAAACTCCACCGTTACTCTTTTAAAATATTTTACAAAATTTTGCATACATTAATTATATAATAATATGTGAACACGATGCACCTAAAATAAAATTACTATACCACAAGAGGTAAAAGACTTAAAAATGAAACCATGACATATAAATTAATTATCTGATAGATACATGGTGCTCACATATTTACAAACATGGTAAAAGTAAACGATTTTCATTTAAAAAAAAAAAAAATACAAGTAATAAGTCAGGGTGTGAGTAGTAAAGTAGTTACAGAATGTAAATCAATGTCAAAAAAAAAAGTATAAATTTACAATTAAATTAGCAACCAGTTTGATTTTGTCTAGGCTCCAGATTGTCCTATGGAGCAGGACCAGCATGTTTCCAAGCGTTCTTATCTTGGATATAATCTTCTAATTTATAGTATGCTTGTTTACAAAGTGTACGTTTAATGTGAGTTTTAAATTTTCTTTCATTTAATTGCAATACATCGCAAGGTATTTTATTGTAACATTTAACACAGTACCCCATAAAAGATGTATGTACCTTGGCTAATCTGAAAAATGGTTGATGTATTTTATCTTTATTTCTAGTATTAAAATTATGTCTATCGCTTATTTTATTAAAAAGATGTAGATTTTTTCTTACATACATAATATTTTCATAAATGAATTGGCAAGGTACCGTCATAATATTAATCTTTTTAAAAAGTTCCCTGAGAGATTCGCGGCGACGTAGATTATAAATGGCTCTGACAGCTCTTTTTTGCAAAATAAAGATGGATTCAATGTCAGCAGCTCGACCCCATAGTAAAATGCCGTACGACATAATGCTGTGAAAGTAGCTAAAATAGACTAAACGCGCGGTTTCTATATCAGTTAATTGTCTTATCTTTCTAACAGCATAAGCGGCCGAGCTAAGCCGCCCCGCAAGAGATGTTATGTGAGGTCCCCATTGTAATTTGTCGTCTAGCGTGATTCCCAGAAAAACAGTTTGATCAACAAATTCCAGTTTTTCTCCATTCAGTATGATGTCACATTCACTACTTCTAACATTAGGTAATTTAAATCTAATGCATTTGGTTTTCTTTTCATTTAGTACCAAATTATTTACCGTAAACCAATCTTGGACCTGAAGAATAGAGTTATTCACGTCGTCAAGATTTTGTGCTCGTCTGTCTATCTTAAAGATCAATGAGGTGTCATCTGCAAATAACACCATCTTCGGTTGATTTTGAAGTAATTGGGGTAAATCATTAATGTAAACTAAAAAGAGGAATGGACCCAATATAGAACCTTGAGGAACGCCCATTGCTATTTCAGACCCTAATGAGTTTACGCCGTTTACTTGAACTTTAAGCTTTCTATCTTTTAGGTATGACTTTAGTAAATCAAGAGCTAAATTCCTAATCCCATAGTGCTCAAGTTTCAGCAGAAGTGTCTCATGGCTTACGCAATCGAACGCCTTAGAGAGGTCGCAAAAGATTCCAATGGCATCTTGTGCTTCCTCCCAGGCGTTAAAAATGTTCTTTATTAGGTTTACACCGGCGTCAGTGGTACAACGCCCTTTGGTGAAACCGTACTGTTGTTCATGAAAGATGGAATTTTTGTTAAAGTGGCGTAACATTTGATTGAGCATCAACTTTTCAAACACCTTACTGAGAACCGGCAGAATTGAGACAGGCCTATAATTGTTGGGTTCTTTACTATCACCGGATTTGAACAAAGGAACTACTTTACTGTGTTTCATGAGATCCGGAAAGACTCCTTGGTCTACACTGATGTTAAATATGAAAGCTAAATAGGGCGCAATCGTTTCGATGATAGATCTACAAACTTTTACAGACATTCCCCAGAGATCTTCTGTTGATTTAATTTTAAGATCTTTAAAAGCTTTTATAACAGCCTGGGGGTTTGTATGTTGAAACCCAAACTCCGAAGGGCATGCCTCAACATTCTTTCTAAGTAAGTCAGCAGAAAGCGCGGGTGAGGAATTCAAAGCTTCAGTAGTTTTAATGGGAATATTAGCAAAAAAATTTTCGAATTCCTGGGCAATTTCTATATCTGAATTGATGGGGCCATGTGCGGTCTCTAAATTAAATTCAGTATTACGCTGTTTTTTCCTACCTGTTTCATTATTTATTATTTGCCAGGTAGTTTTTATTTTATCATCGGCTGATTTTATTTTATTGCTAATATAAAGAGCTTTAGCAGTTTTGCATACACTTTTGAAAGTCTTAGAATAAGTTGCAACATACTGATGAAGGCTTGTGCTATTCATATGTTGCTTCAAGCCATAAAGTTCAAAGAGGTTTTCCCTGCTTTTACGAATACCTGGAGTCGCCCAATCGCTAAATAAGAACTTTGTGTAAATACTTTTAGACTTTAGTGGGAAAGTGTCATTAAATTGCGTGTTTAATAGTGAAAAGAACTCGGCGTAAAACTCATTTGGGTCACATAAATTATTAAAACTCTGAACACATAATTTACTGGCCAAAGAATTATTTAATTTTTCTAAATTTTTACATGTAATTGGCCTAAACCTTATTAAAAATTTTTGTAAAGGCACGTAGGAGCAAAATGTTATTGTTTGTCCACTGTGATCAGATGGCAACTTATTTACAATTTGTTTGTGTAAATAATCACAGTTACAGAAAACATTATCTATACAAGTGGCAGTGGAAGCTGTTACTCGGGTGGGTTCAATAAAAACATTTGACAAATCAAATGACCCAAAAAGACTTAATAATCTGATAGTATTTGAATTATTTTCTAATAAATTAATATTAAAATCGCCACATATGATTATTGACTTACTACTAGCAGAAAGTTTCTTTAGCACATCTTCCATTACAGAATCAAACAAAGCTAGATTCTGGTAACTTGGAGGTCTGTATACGCATACTACTACATGCTTATCGAGCTCAACACAGGACAATTCAATGGTGTGTTCAACAGACAGCCCGACGATGTCTTTTCGTTCCTTTGATTTAATTGAATTTTTAACTAATATTAATGATCCGCCATGTATCATACGTGTTCGGCTGAAATGGCTAACTACACAATAATTTTCATAGTTAATTGACATTACTTGATGGGCTTTTAACCAATGTTCTGTTAAACAAATGACATCAAACTTGGTATTTTCTAAAAACAATTCTATTTCCAGTAATTTAGAAGAGCAACCTTGAATATTTTGGTTAAGTAATTTTAAAATATGTTGCCCTCCCTTTAGTTTATTATTATTCTGAGTAATGAAGGGAATGAAGAAAGGTGGTGGCTTGGGACGTGAGGGCAAGGTCTTCTGCATAGAGGAAGTGGGACATGTTGGGGCTGGACGGTTGGTCGTTGGTGTAGATATTAAAAAGAAGCGGTGCCAGGACACTACCATCTGCTGAGGAAGTTGGACAGTATAAGATAAACAAAAAGGAAAAAGAAAAAAAAATTTTTTTGACTGTAGCCGTAAACAACACGCTTGCCAAAGGATTAGTGATACCTGTTTTATTGGTATGGCGTAAAAAAGCTTGCTGCTAATCTGACATTATTCGTGTAATAGATTTTGTGTGTAAAAAGTCGAATCGTATCTCGATTGTTTCAATTAATGAAATCATAAGAACGGTTGCATTATAATCTGTCTCTCAATGTGTTAAAAATACTTACCTCTCTATCAAGATTTTTACATTGATTGTCGCTGAGATGAGATTACGATTAGATTTTTAATTTTTTTAATTACAGGAATTGGCCTCCAGAGCGTAATCTACAAATGAAGTAGTGTTCAATATTATATGATAGCAAACCATAGAGATTTTTGGTGTGGAAAATAGTAGCTTATTTATTATGAGATCAAAAGCTGTACAAAAAGAACAGTAGGTAGAAAATAGTAAAAGATAAATGATTTTATATTTGTAAGTAGGTTGCACTAACACTTTGACACGTCAATCATATTTGAAAAGCTAGATGAGGTCGGCGTAGGTAGTTTCAACACAAAGCTGTACACCCAACATGTGTCACGCATGAAGTCACAACGAAAATAACAAATCCAAATACAGATCATTTCGAAACTCGTCTATAAGTATGTAGAGAACACGACATTCCATAAATATTCCCTTTTAAACAACTTTCTGATGACTCGATATACATTTCTGGGATTCTCACTCCTCAGTTCTGTGATAGCGAGGCTCGGAATCCTGGCGATGCGGCGTGCCGTTGCTGATGCAAACTGAAGATATGTGCTCACGTTTATTAACATGACTTTTTGTTAAAAAAATATCAATTGCGGGATGAGTCCGCAATTAGCCTTCCCTTGAAGTATTCGTAAGTTTTTAGATAAACATCTTTTTGGAAATAACGTGTATTTTTTCTTCTTTTGTAATTTGCAAATGTCTGTTTGTCTGTCGTGTCGGGTGGCTCTTAAATGTTTTGCGTATTAATGTGAATACGAGGAATAAGGAATGGCATTCCATGTTGTAATTTAGAATCTGATGATTTAGATTAAATACCTATGTTTTATTTGTCATAACTGTAAGTCTGTTACACTCTCTTCCTTGGGGCCGTCCATTAATCACGTGATGTTTTTTTTTGGTATTTTTAACCCCCCCCCCTCCCCCTTGGTGATATATGGTGAGGTTTAAGACTTACCCCCCCCCCCCTCATATCACGTGTATCTTTAGTACCTACAAAGAATCGGACCTTTTATTATGTTTATAAAATACAGGTATAATCATCTAATCTTATTAGAAAGTTTGCAGGATGTTTTTAAAAAATTAAATACACGTGATATATTACTACACCCCCCCTCCCCCCTTGTGATATTTCGTGATTTTTTATGGACCCCCTCCCCCCCCTTTCGAGCCTCACGTGATTAATGGACAGCCCCCTTCATCAACAAGAGCCATCTCTTAAATTTATTCTTTCATGATGAATTTATTACAAACTAGCAGCGCCCCGCGGTTTTACCAGCATTAGTGTCGATCCCGTTTGAATATCGGGATAAAAACTACATATTCTATGTCCTTCCCCGGGATAAAATCTATCTCTCTGCCAAATTTTATTACTTGTAAATTTTTATTTAAATGAAAATCGTTTACTTTTACCATGTTTGTAAATATGTGAGCACCATGTACCTATCTATCAGATAATTAATTTATGTCATGGTTTCATTTTTAATTCTTTTACCTATTGTGGTATAGTAATTTTATTTTAGGTGCATCGTCTTCACATATTATGATTATATAAAATGTATGCAAAATATTGAATGAATTTTAAAAGAGTAACGGTGGAGTTTCTTGCCCGTTCTTCTCCATACGAAAACTACCTTTTGGAATGGGCGACTAGAATCAATTCTATTTTTTGTAATTTTTGACGTTCAAAAGTGCATTTCATGTGCCTATTTGAAATAAATGCTTTGACTTTATCGAAATCCGTTCAGTGGTTTAGGCGTGAAAAGGTAACATACAGACAGATAGACAGAGTTACTTTCGAATTTATAATATTATATATGGATAAGATACAACTCTGTCTTATACTGCCTTGTTGGTCTGTAGGTCGCATGAGTTTGAGGTCTTGGGTTCGGTTTTACATCTGGAATGTCTCAGTAGCAGACTGGAGTCTGGATCTGTACCAGATTTATAGCAATAGGCTTCCCCCTATTATTGTATAGTACACCCATATTCCTGACAAAATGTGGGTGTACTGTCTGAAGGTGTACCTGTGCCTAACCCTCAGAATACAGGCGTAATACACAACTGTGTAAGATGAAAAAAAAAACAGTGGCACTCTGGGAGTGCCGACAGAAGTGAAAACTTGAACAATTACGTGTGTATTTTGTGAATCGTATTATAAACAAAACACGCGCGGTACCGGCTACGGCCATCCGTCTTACGAATTTTCGATCAGGTCACGTGTCCTGACGCGAGTTTGACATTTTATACCCATTACAAAAAAGTGTACAACGCCGGTAAAGAAGTTTTCACTGCAAAAT
Organism: Luperina nickerlii; assembly: GCA_963855955.1. Taxonomy (NCBI): domain Eukaryota; kingdom Metazoa; phylum Arthropoda; class Insecta; order Lepidoptera; family Noctuidae; genus Luperina; species Luperina nickerlii. Next base: position 19,494,537 of record OY979680.1, read on the forward strand.
ACCAAACGTGTCTCATAAAATCTTACCAAGGAGTATCGTATTACCCAGTAACTGGGTTGTGGAGGTCAGATAGGCAGTCGCTCCATGTAAAATACTGGTATTCAGCTGCGTCCGCTTAGACTGGAAGCCAACCTCAACATAGTTTGGAAAATGCTACGCATATGATGATGATGAAGTGTCATAAAATCTTCTCTCTTCATTAATAATGACATCAAAAATCATTATATTCAAATCAAATCATTCACAAACTTCCCAAGGAGCACATCTGTTTCGTAAAACATAAACTCAATTTATTACCATATTAATAAAGTCGCAAATCAAAATCGCATTATGCCACGTCAAACGCGACCACCCCCTTATGCGTTTAACCCTGTTTAGGCATGCACTGATCTGACTTAAAAAGCCAATGCATATTTTGTCGTGAAACGTTGCGACTTTTCGCGCACTTGATTAAAACTCATGCGACTGGAAAATTGAATTTTATAGCTCTGTTATGGTGTTTGTGACTTTAATTGATATAGCTTTTCTGTAGTTTCTAGATTGGATTCCTAGAAGATTGTTATTGTTCTATGTTCGACGTAAATCTATGGAGAATAAGAATTGTTTTTCTGATTGTTTACAATTTTTCAAGAGTTCAAACGAAAAGAAAGACGAAAGAAGATAATCTTCTGCAAAAATACATGACCAAATCAAGAGAACCGTCGGAAGTAACATAAACATGTCTCGAAAATCTCAAAAGCACAATCTTTTAAGTAGAATTTTAAGACGTTACAGAACGGTCCGAGTCGAGGATAAGCAATAAAATACGACACCTATCTCGCTCGTATCGGCTTTAATGAAAACCGCCCGACTATCTGCGCTCAAAATCCGGCCCTCTCTTAGTTAATATATGCGATTTTTATCAGCACCCACCCGCACCAAAACGACTCTGCACAGGGTTAAAAATATGCAAAAATCGCCGCCCCGGGGTGAATATTAAGCAATGTAATTTTGTATAATATTCCGCAATTAAAATTCAAATTGAAATCAATGCGCGAATGAACGGCCGTTATGCGTTTTGGGGCGCCCGCGACTTTAGGGCCTCCGCACCCGACCGACACGTCTGCTGTTTACTATATTAATCCTTTAATATGTGCGTTTATAACTTGGGGTAACACCACGAAGATTATTAACCTAAACTCATCAACTGCCCACATCAATTTGTTTATTATAAGTATTAACTTTTATAAAGTTATCAGAATGTTTAATTAAGCTAATCTATGTTTGATGCGATAGTAAACCTCATTCAGTTAAACGTCATAATATAATAACCGTAATATTAATAAAAACCGAGTCGTTAACTTGAACAACTTATAACCCACAAAACGCCGCTGAGTTTTACAAGTAGACAAGCGGTAATATCATAAAGTGTTGAACTCTAGTCGCGAATCGTTGTAAATTCAAACATTTAGTGTGTACAAAATATTCGTGAATCGTCTCCCGAGTTACGGCACACTTAATGGTCCATAAAGGCACCCCATAACTTGGCTATCACGAGGATAATTCCAAGTGTTATTCCCTCTTAATTGGCCGTTCCGGGCGGAATCGTCAATTTGAGATATTAAACTAATTTTCAATGCTGCGTAATCGCGGAGACGTGATCCGTGCCAGTGTACTAAGGGTTAACTTTGAATCGTAAAAACATTTTTTTCTACCCGATATCGTATATGAGCGCTTTTATGCGTAATATCTTGACGTTTTAAAGCCTTTTACGTTTATTGGTGTTCTTGTAAATGCGATGTTTTTATACGAAATTCCATTAAAATAATACGTAATGGCGTATCGTAACACAATTTTTTTTAATAATCCGTTAAATATATTTTGATAATCGTTCGCACTTCAGCGCTTTACTCAACTTTCAGAGAGAAAGTATCAATTTTATTATTGGAGATTTCGACACTTTTTTTAATATGCTTAAATGAAATACGCAATAATGACTGCTCATGCAAAGGAATCGAGACTGTCGTCGTATCGTTAAAATTTTTAACGCTTCATAAAATGTGGCGTCTGCTCGATTTCTTTTTTGTCCTAAAATCATTAGGTATTTTACACTTCATAACTTCAGAACCACAAACCAAAAACCACAAAAACTACTAGCATTTTACAAGTAGATTAAGCAAACCCCTTTATTTTATTATGTTACGAAGAATAATAATTAATTAATAATGATTATTAATCCAAAGTAATATACATCCATACATCAACCTGCCTGTGTTAGGTTGAGCAAATGAGCACAGTGGTAGATATAATTGTTTGTACATACAAAAGTAAAAGGCTACAAAAATCTATACAAACAAAAATATAATACATACAATTCTATGCTTTTAGAAGCATAGAATTGTATGTATTATATTTTTGTTTGTATAGATTTGCTAAAAACACTCATTTTCGTAACAAAAATGTCGTCATTACATTTCCCAAAAGCCATCAGACCAATACATCACGCAGGCGCTGTAGCGCTGTAGAATAACGAACCTGATTAAACAGCACAATAAGACAGCGTAGTCATCAAGAGCTGAGCTGACGCGCTGCGTTTCGCTTCGCGTTTCGTTTCGCAGTAATTAAGCGTGCGTTGCGTTTTCAAACGCCGCGCGCATTTGAGGGTTGAGCTTAAAGCTGTTTTAGGGGTGTCGTCAATTTGTTTTTCGAGGTGTGGAATTTTTGAGTTAGTGGTTTTTATGGAGTTATTATATTTATTTTAAGGGTTTACCGGCAAGAGATATTCTATACATTATCCTGTAATGCACGCTCAATTACATTATCGAGTACACACGCTCTGAATACATAATTAAATTAAAAATACATAATAAACAATTTATAACATATTTGCTCGTAAAGGGTCTCTTATTTCACCAATTTCAATATCGTAATGTATCTCATTACGCACTTGTGCGGTAATGTAAAGTAAATCGCACGGTTTATCAAGATGCTCCGTCAAAACGAACGGTACTTTTTTAAATCTTAGCAAAGAGTTTTTATTTCAGCAAAGATGTCAACATTTTATGAATAAAATTAACTTTGGGAGATAAAATATAATAAATAAACATTTAATTCTTTAATTTAATTAATTTTGACAATAAATTACAACCATTAATATCTGTAACAAAAACAAAAATATTAATTTACTTTATTAATAATACTGGCTGTTTTGTGCCTATGCCTGAAAAAAAAAAGCGCGAACGCGCACGCATCGCTTCAGATAAGCGATGCGTGCGCGTTCGCGCTTTTTTTTTAAGAAGTAAAAATTATTCCGCGCGCTTTTTCTTTTCGCTGTACTTTTTTTATTTGAAAATGTCGTCAAGTAATGATGAATTTATTAATTCCACACCGCCAGAAGTCTCAGAGGCAGCGAAAAAGGCTACTCTAAGCCTCGCCCGAAAAATCGACCGATAGATACTTACAAGCGTATCAAAATTTCATCATATGGAAAACAAGCAAATATGCAAGTTCAGTCCGAGTTTTATTTATTTCCTCGCAAATATGTTATAAAACGTCGTATGACATACGTGCGCTTTGAAAATTACAGCCTCTGCTTTCTTTTAGCCCTCGCCTACGGCTCGGGCAAGCAATATCGCCTCGGCTGTAATTTTCAACTTACCGCACTTATATCATAATGTAGGTACTATTACTTAATAAATATAAATATTATAACAATATTACAAAATACTTTAAAAAAATACCTGAGTAGGTACCTACAATACAATATAAGCAAACCTTAACTTGATTTCTTATAATATTATTATTTGATCGTTCTTCTTTAGCTTCTTAGGTTTCTTTTCACCGTTCTTGTTAGCTGTCAGAAATTTTGCTAGATTTGAACCAATTATTTGGCGATGAACCGCCTCTCATTTCCTCTCTCTCATGACTGCCAATCTATACATCATCAGCTTCATGGCAACTCTCATCCATCTGCTACCAGCCACCCTGCGAAGATCGTCGCTCCACCTAGCCTGACGGCGTCCTACCTTACGTTAAATCTATGCATGACAAAACTTAAGTAATTTCAACAATTTCTCTCCTTTAGCTACACTTTAACAGCTACGCTTCAAACTGTCACCCATGAACATTCTCATAAGAACAAATCCACCAATCAACGCATTAGGAACGTCACGCAAAATCTCCCAATCAATCTTATTAAAATAAATTCCAATTTCAAATATTGCATTCCCACATCCATCCGATCCTGATGCAATGACGTCCAACTTACATATACACTCCATTCACGGGATAATCAACCTTGTGGAGGACTAAACAGGGTGTGGCAATACTGCATGGATAACGGAGTGCCAATTTTAATTAGCCCCCGGGTATCCCCGTTGCCCCCCTCCCCCTTATGGCTCAGATAAGGGTGTTTGCAAATAGGAGGGACTGCAAAGAAGCCAATCCATCAAATCGCTGAACGTATTACGACACCGCGGTTGTCGCCCTCTAGTGTTGGGATTGTCGATGATTTACTATCGATGTTTTTGAGTTGTTGGAATGTTTTCTGTTTATTTTTGGGGTGAAACTGAAGGTGGGCGGAATTGATAAGTGTTTTTTTTATGAGGTAACTGAACGAAGAATACACCATATAAATAAAATATTTTAAGCACAGGTTCCTGAAAGTCTTAATTACCTACTCATTTACCGACTAAAGCTCAGAACTTTAAGTTTGTAGGTCTTTAAGTTTTCTACTCTTTTTTAATACTAAAATGCTCTTCACAAAGCGACGGTCCTCTGTTTTCTGCGACTTCAAAAACCATACAAAAATTGTGTTGCCAATATCGAAATTTCCCACGCGTCCCATCACTAGCTAGCGCGTGCTTCCATTTGATTGGCGCAACTCGATAGTCCCTGCACTCATTTGCGCCCTGCACTAATGTCGGTAACTCGATAAATCTCCGAGGAGTGTCACCGACAGAACTCGAGGTCGCTTTGTGCTTGTCTAATGATGTACTCACATCAGAATCGTAATAGTCCAGTATTTGGAGTATTTTTTTTTATGGAACTTCCTTCTTTTTGATTGGGCACTTAAAAAAATCTCCCAATAGATGGCGATGATGATCATTGTCTCAAAAAAGAAACATATTTATTTATTTATTTACATAATTATAGATACTCTATTGTACACCAAAAAATTTATACAATTATCACTGTAAAACATACAATGGGCGGCATTATCGCTTTCTGCGATCTCTTCCAGAAAAACTTGGAATGGACAGATTTCCAGATTTTTCAATATCTGAAACTATTGTAATTTTCCAAGATTTGATTTGATTTTTGATTTTTTTTTTTTTTTGATTTTCTGTTGAGCTCTGAGGTCTGTTATTCTCTCAACTGGTGCCGTATTATGAAGTATTCATGCCAGTGTGGTCCAGTTAGAAAAAGGGATAGTGCTATCGGTCATGTATAGCTCCGTCTCTCTCTTGCAGTGGAATCATGATGGCATTAAAACGTCATAATACGGCACCTGAGCTGTTATCAATCTAAACTAATATTATAAATAGAAAATATTTGATTTTTTGAAGTTTGTTTGTTGCGCTTTCACACTTCACACTAAAACGGCTGAACTGATTTGAATGAAATTTGGCGCATGGGTAGACCATGTCCTGGAGAAGGATATAGGATAGATATATTTTCATCATTGCAGACGAAGTCGCGGGCAAGAGCTAGTAAAGTACATTTTGGTATAGGAGTATAATTTCGTTAAAGAAATGAACCTAATTTATTTGAAATTACAAACACGAACAAGTTGAAATCTTCATCAAATATTAGGTATAAGTAAAACCATCCTCAAGCATAAACCAGGATAACCTTCTAGCCAATATAATAATCTCCAAATAAACATTTCTCCTCAAACGAGGCTTTATACCGAACGCACCACAGAAAAAAAAGAAAAGAAAAACAACAAAATATAAATAAATTGTCAACCCACGCCACTTTTAGGTCAGTTAAGTTGGAAAAACCCGTTATTTAAGACTCGTAGGCGAAAGACATGTCGCTATTTATCCTAAGATTATTATCATGATGTTTTCTGCGATAAAAATCTTAGTTGTGTAGATCCCAGCTAGGAATTGTTTGACTTAGGGTGCATCAAAATGGCCACCTCGAGCGGCGAAATTTAAATGTACGTCTGGATCACCTTGGGCACAGGACAGTCAGCTCAGTTACCACCTAGCTAAATAGAAGACGGTCTATTGCTTCGTTTAAGTTCATTAGGTACGTTTGCGTAATTAACTTCGATCAGTTTGAGGGGCTTACAGGACTTAAACACAAAAAACGCAAGTTTTAGAAACAATAATAGTTATTTATGATACTAGTGCGGTAAGTTGGTATTTACAAACGAGTAGACGAATGTAAGCCCGAGACGAAGTCGAGGGCTTACCATAGTCACGAGTTTGTAAATACCAATTTCTGCACGTGTGTCATACAATGTTTTTCAACACATTTGCGAGAAAACAGTACAGTATGTAATTAGACAAACTTTTTCATTTGACTATTTTTAATAGCAAATAAGAAAATAAACAGATAGGTCACTACTCTTGGAAATTAATAGTAAAATTTGAACAATTATAATTGAAATTCAGTGAAATTTGCTGCTGACTGACATTATTATTGTATGTTGAACTCATATTATTTACATATTTTGTTTATTTAACAGTGGGAAAGTCGCAACAATTTTTGAAGTTTCTAATATGAAAATGGCGCGAATTTGCAAATGGCGCCACATGCACGTGGTGAAAATTAGAACTACATCTTTCGTCTCATTTACTCTTTAGTATTAAAGTGAGACAACGTATTGAGCAAAAGCGCTTCCAAGGAGGTTCGATCAGTCAGGTTGTTTATTCTCATAATGTAAAACTCTTTGGTGGAGTTCTTATATTTTTTTATGGAACTTAAAAAAAAAAACCGTAAAGAAAACGCACGGTGCTATACAACGGAACGTGCGGTAAAATAGGTACTTAGGTGAGAGTACCTATTTTACCGCACGTTCCGTTGTATGGTGCGTAATTTTTAACTTTCGAACAATGTATACAGGCTTTGTAAATGCATTTTTCGAGCAAATGTGTTGAAAAAGTATATGATCGACTACGGTAAACTAAATCAGAAAAATATATGATATTCTTCAGGATATATGCTAGGTAGATAGTGTGTTGAAAACATAATACAACTAATTTGATACGATAGAAAAACATCATGAAAATACCTCTAAAAACTTTCTGTTTACAATAAAAATTATACTAATATACATACAATCATTTTGATTTTTTGTCAGATTATCCTAAAAGCAACATACGAAAACACTAGTGTTTTCATTTTTTAGTCCAAGCAATAGATTTTTTGTAAATGGATAATTGCTTCATATTCTGCAATAAATTTCCCGCGTTGTGTTATCGCGCTTCTCTTTCTTTTCTATGCAGTCCGATAAAGACCTCGCTCTAGGTCATGTAGTCGCCTGAATAAAAACTCTCAACCACATCATCGTAAAGATAGCGATGAAACGCGAACCATCGCATAAAATCAACAATATCTATACTAGAAACCATTTCTCTCTTCTCTTTTTCATAACACAAAGGGCCCAAACCGCACTGGCGCGTGCCCCAGCCGTGGGGTCGCGGATTCGGTGTCGGGTTGCGCCAATCGGCTTACAAACGCCATGGGAGCAAACACCACACCATGAGGATTAGGACTAATGAGCAGGTTCACTTGTTACGCCCGATATGGTGGCGAGTTACGGTGTATCAAATGTTTTTACTTACGAATGGTGTGGAACTATGGACGATGTATTCGTTTAATTAGTCAGTTCATTTTACAAATGAAGAAAATATACACTGTCATGTTGAAAACATCCACCGACAACCTATCTGTCTGTAATAATCTTTAAACATGGAAATGGTGTATCATAATTCGTTTGACAATACTTTTAACTTTTCTTTATTTTGCAAGAAGGTGTGTCATGACTTTAAATGACTATTATATATATATAGTAGATATATAGTAGACTATTATAATATATAGTATACTAAGTGAAAATTAATTTGGTAATAGGTAAATGTTTGGAACTTCTCTTAATTTTGGGAGAAGAAATCAGATATCAGTTCTGATCTTGATAAAACGGTAGCTTCTTTACGAAATATAACTCTTGTTCAAGTAAGTATAATTATAAGTAACATCAAAAAAACATGGCTTCTTCAAAAATTTGTTTATAAACCCTATCAAACTATCGATAATTATAACCATATAGATACTTACATAAAGAAGTTTTATGAAGTAGGTAGGTACTAAAATTACCTTTGAATGCGGTTAAGAGTCCATCATCACATAAAAATTAGAGTGACCACGATAACTTCAGCTATGGAAGTAAAGACTCCATAAAAATCTATCCATAACCAATATGAAGTGTGGAACTATAAAATGGATAATAAGGAATCTTATAACACATCGTTTATTTTACGATTTCTTTAAAAATTTGTTAAAATATACGACTTTGTTATTTGATGTTTCTATTCGAAATACTAGGGACACATAAAGTGATCCAATCCGTTTTTATTGATCGAATTTGTCTCGATGGCTTGATTAGGATGGGACTTATGGATTTTAACGTTAGTACAATGAAGTAGGTATGGGGGAAGAACAAACGTTATTTTGCGCGATTTACATAAATATGAGACGAAAGCCAATTCGCTTATTACATACATATTTATTCATAACATAGATAATAAGGAAATATTGATTGTAAGAGGAAAAATCGCTAAGTTATTTATTGTCATCTCTAAGTACATAAAACTTGTTTTCTACCCAGTCACACAGTCTATTTTTATACTAGAAATTAATACAATTATCTAAAAAAAAAAAAAAATAAACAGTGATGGGAAACTGTTAACATTTAAAAGCAATTTTTAATTCGATAAAATTAACTCGATAAAAGCTGCACTCTTGACTTTTCGCACGCATATCTGTTTATGTTTGCGCTCGTCCATTTGGGGCTGTATTAGAAACATTAGGGGTAGGTGCGTATGTGTGCGTCGCTAAGATGAATTAGGGGATTACAACACTGCATCATGCAACTGCACTCTGATTTGGCACGCTCAGACCTATACAGGATGAGTAATTAAAATCGTGTTTTTGTTTTAAACATTGTACAGAAAATCACCTTTTAATTCCACCAGACATATTAATTTCGACAGCGTTATACACATGAATCAGGAAAATACAAAAAAAAATTGTCACGCGAAAAAGTTTTCCCAATAAAAAACCACGTACAACAAAACTTTTAAAACGTAATTTTAACAAAATAAATCTCGGTACACGTATAAAACAATTACACAGACAATAATCCCGTTGTTTTTGTCAAACTGGAAGCGTTTTATTGTGTCTTCTACACCCTATATCGCGCTGGGGTGGCCACGCAACATCGAGGGGCGACGGGTAATGGCCTAAGAGTAATTTTATTACTTTGCCCCTATTACCATCACAATGTGCATGCCACCGGTCGAATGAGATACGCACACTCGATACAGTTGCCCGTCGCGTTGCGTTTCTACGACATTCATTTTTATCGATAAAAGCAACAATGATATGCGCACAACACTATTTTAAACCAATGACATAGAGATGTAGGTCTATGACATTATTTAAAAAAAAGGTTAGATTGAAGAAAAGGTTGAAAGTGGGGAATAAAAATTGGCACAGACAGTGAATTCACGTTTTTTATTATTAACGGTGTACAAGGCAACAAGGAGTAAAGAAATAAGACGCTCAAACCCCGCTACCTACTGATTCGATTTGTTCCTGCTACGATGAATATTTGATGCGGCTCAGTGCACGCTAATTTGTTTATCCTGTTGCCTGGTTCTGCTCTCCTGGTACCTGTAGTACAGAATCCAAAATTATCCGCATGTATTATGCAAAGGAAAAAGCTTCAGACGGCCAGCAGTACTCTTTCGGTTGAAAAAACAGGCGTTAACCCACCCATATTAAATGTCTGATGGATTTGGGTGTGTAACGTTTGAAATAATAACAAAATTTCTAATGATCATAATCATTATGACCTAATTTAATTTAATATACTTTCTTTTTAATATAACAATGAAATGATCTAATGATATAATTTCATTTTACCTAATTTTATATGGTTTCTGAACATTTTCTATAATGCACATTTGAATTAAGTAATATTTAATTAGTATAAAATTCAAAATCTATAAGTAACGTTTAATATAATTTAGAAACGTCTACTTTGTTTTGTATATTTTTGCAAAACTGATTAATTTTAAATGCCTGTAATTTTCGTTAGGTTAGGTTAGGTTAGGCGGAACAAAAAAAAAGGTTAGGTTATATCAGTGACAATTAACGCGCGAACGCGAGCTAGTAAAGCGAGCGTGCCGCGGCAGTGGCCGCCGAGTGCCAGATCTATTATTTGTGATTGCCTATTGTTGGTGAATCATTTGGGTTAGATGAGGTAATAACAGTATGATGTTTCCTGATATTTACTTATTCATTACAGAATTTTGGCCGAAATGAGTTAAGTAATATGAAAATTCGGTCAACTGAATGTTGCATAAAAAAAGCATTATACAAATTGTAAATTATATGTAATTTACGTTATACTAAATGTTATTAGAGCAAAAGAAGGTTATATGAAATATAACATTCTATCACATAAAATTAGGTTACTTGTTTTTATAGCATATGAAAATTATATCATGTGAACGTTATTTCAAGTGATATTATACTATGTTATTATGTCATATATTACACACCCGATGGATTTCCACAGGAACTTGCTGTTAGGTCCT